>KZ308997.1:109127-169038 GCA_000376725.2 Ladona fulva
CACCCTTCCACTGATGTTTTTTTTATGCTCTGGGAAGTTCCCATAGAGCAACACAAAAAACAAGTAATGTAAAAGTACATATATGTATAGAAATACAAAAAACAACCTCGACAGAAATAAAAAGAATACAGAAAATCAAAAGAGCAAAAGAATACGCTGCAGAAATACAAAAATCTGTGGAAAATAAAAAAAATACAAAAATAGCTAAGCAACAAAACAAAACAACAATATAAGTAAACAGAGAATTCAGAAACTAAGACAGATAATAGTCATACTACTCGAAATACTCATTTTAAACATCAGCAGCTAAGAGATAGTTGAATAATTTATCCTTAAAGATTCGCACCGAGCTGGAATATTTGATAGAGTCAGGTAAAGAGTTCCAGAATTTAGAGCCTTCTAACTGGAAGGAATTTAAGAAAATGTTTGGTCGAGGGGTAGGATATGTTAGTTGCTCGGGTCCACTTCGAGGTAATCTAGTATTGGTAGAAGATAGCTGTCTTTTGCGAGTGAAAAGGGCGGAAAAATAGCTAGGCTCCGAATTTTTGAACACCAAGAAAAGAAAAGATCCGAGCATGAACTTCCTTCTTCTGATTGTTGTAAGCCACGACAACGAAATTCAGAAACATGATCAGATTTGCGAAGATTAAAAACAAATCTAACGCAAGAATTTAGAAGCCGCTGAAGTTTGAGTACTTATTCACTTGTTAGATCATCATATACAAGACAACAATAATCGAGCCCGGAAAAATAAGTGTCAAAACAAGCATTTTTCCGGTTGATAAAAGAAGGTTGTAACGGATTAATTTTAATAGATTAAGAGTTTTGTTGACTTTGTTAGACATGTCAGACAATTGAGGATGCCAGGAAAGGCTATTGGTTATTATCTCTCATACATAACCTAATTAAGGAAAACGATTCTTAGCTGAAACAAAGGAAAAAGAAGGATGGCATTTATAGATGATACATTAGGAGGAAAATTCCTTCGTAATGCATCATATAAATGATAAAATTAGACTCATAGAGTCATGTATCACCTTTATCAACATTTTCAATCAGACGTCCGATGTAGGCCTCCCTAAGCGTTACCCAATTCTCTATTATAAGTTTCTCGATGCCATGTTACCGCTGAGGATATGACGACGTCTCTGTTACACCTGTTCTTCTTGGTCTCTTCAAATCTCTTGGTGTCCAGTTTCCAGAGAAATGCTTATGTCCAGCGACTGTCGTATCTTCTTGCCACGTGGCCTGCCCACATCCATTTCAGTGATCTTACCTTATTTATTATGTCTCTCACTCCTGTCATGGTCCTCTTCCTGGTGTTGCGTTTCCTGCCTCTTCTTCTGTTTCTAAGCACACACCGTTCCATCTTCTTCGCGTGGCCTGGAGTCTCCGGGTTGCTACTGCGTTTAAAACACAAGTTTCATTACATTGGTTGAAGATCTTCAGCTTTAAAACCATTGGTATTCTTGAATTAAACATCCTTTCTTAAGGATACGTGCATTCCTTCCGAAAGCACTCCAGCCGAGCTTAACTCTTCTGTTCACTTCATTAACCCTGTTGTTCTCTGCAAGTGTTATCACTTCATCTACATCTACGTAAGTACCCTGCAAGCCGCCTTCCGGCGTGTGGCAGGGGGAAGTTCTTGTTCTAGATATGTGTGTTTTGAGCAGACATCGAGAGGTGCCTCTTAAAGTTTTATAGACATAAAACAATTTTCAAGAAATTCGGAGAAAGGTTATAGAACGTGGACTTTTAAATTTCTTAGAGATTCAGTTCTTTTAAAAATGTTTCAAATTCCGGAAAGGCGAATTACCCGAAGATTTTCAACGCACGTGATCTTCTACAGTATTTTCTAAGGCGAAAGGATATTCTCTTGAATAACAACCAATTACGGTACCAATATGAATCGGAATAAAGGAGATGATCCGAACAAGTAAAAATAGCGCTTTACTAGCAGATAAAAGGAATTTATTTCGATAAATTTAGAAAATTAAATAAAAACAATTATTTTTTAGACTACATATTTTTGGACGTGTTTAAATAATCCGCTCACGAATTTCTAGTAACATTCCGGGAAATTTTCCCTTCGCCACTGAATTCTCACTCGCAATTCTGCGAAAATTCATTATTTGGAATCCGATTCACAAACTTACGGAAAAACGAGACAAAGGGACATAAATGTGAAGAGAGAACAAAGCATAGGGATTTCCACTCGATGCGGTCCCGTTTCTCAGTAGTTTCTGAATAAACGGGAGCTTCATTTCTGAGCGGATGTAACCAACCACCCACGGGCGTAAAGCACTTGAAACAGGTCGCGATATCGATTGCCGAAATGATATTTGCTTAGAAACCTTTAAGGCGATCAGGGGGCAAGATGGGAGGTTTCCCGTCCATTCATTGATTAAACCCCGCGCCGATTCTAACTTATCTTTCTCGGGTTTGGGGCCAAAACATCGCTCGGTAGAGGTACGAGGCGGTGGAAAAGGAGTTTCCGTACCCTCTAAGTTAGAATCTCACCTGTTGTGGAATGAATGGAGCAAGGCCATGATGAGGGTTGCTCCGTGGGCGTAACGAAATTTGTGGGTGGAGCCCCAACTTAATCAACCCTTGGCGTCACTGGGAAAAAAATATATAAAAGAAACAGTCCCAGTACTTACGTAGCTTCTTTTTCGAAACAGCTTTGTCCTATTTTCCTGATTTCGCCACTAGAAGGCGTACTTGCACCGATTAAATAGTTCAGTAAAAACACGTTACATTTCACTTTGATGAAAGGCAATTGTATTTCCATTGAAATTATTATATCCGACGGCCATATTGGAAAGGTTTTTAAAGTCAGCGGCTCTGGGAAGCGTTTCCCTTCATTCAAAAGATGAAGCAATATAGCGATCGATTAAAGGTCAAAGAGATCCTTTAAAACCTTTCTTTGTTGTTAAATACTGCCAGGTAGATCTGAAGGAAGCTGGATAAATAAAACATTAATCAATTTACTCTTTTCATCTGTTGCAGACCTAAGTGTGGAAAACTATCAAATCTTAATCATTCTATTATTTTCAAAGATTCCAAATTAATTCTGCGGATCCACCTACGTATTGCAACTTAAATGGCGTGGCATTCTATAAAATGCATAAAATAGCGAAACAGAGGGATGGTTAATTTGGGGTTTTTTTACTACAACGTCCCAGTGTTTCTCATCATATGTAATTTTTTTCTTTGTTAAGGAAACATTTAGAGCTTGAGAACGCTTTATTTTCTTAAAAAGAAAGTAAATACTAAGAATAAAGTACTTTGCGTTCATTTTTTTCAGAATAAATGAGTCTTGACCTGTAAGAATAATTTTCAAGAATTCGACCTATTAAAATTGATTAGATATACAGTAATTACTTTACAGTGGTATACACTGCAGTAGAAGGTAATCTGAGATCTCTATTAAGTATTTCGATGAAGTAATATAATGAATATGAATAAATCAATGAATGTGTGTACTTACGCACCAAGTTGTAGGTAAACAGCGGACTCAAAATCCGGAAATGTTTCAATTCCGTGAATTTCCTGCAATAAAAACATTCTGGTTTAATTCTGGATTTTACTGTGAAGCATAGTTTATTTATTTTTTCTTTATTACGCAGAATTTGGAAATACAATCAAGTACGGAGTTGCAAGAAATGGAGTTCTACGCTCCAGTTAATACTAAAAATAATCAAACAAGTATTATTTTCGAGATACGTTGATACTATATCTACAAATCTTACTAACTAGTAAGTAGTTAGTAAATTACTAGACTAGTAAATTAGATTCTTATCAGGAAGCTTACTAAGCCACTTTAGCTTAACATTTTGAAATTCTGTTGAAGTAATATTATTGGTTAAATAAATTTCACGGATAGATATTTCGATTTAGTTTATATCGGACATCAAAATTGAACTATAATTTTGAAAAAATCTCGAAAAAGCCGTTTTTACTAGAAAACCAACTGTGAGAAGGTTCCCCTCAGCTGGGAGTCAGGGTTTGCGCATTGCAAAGTTATTAGCCTTTTCAAAATCGTTAATCGAGAATAATAAACTTGCATAAGGCAGCCATGGACAACCTTAACAGTCGCTAGTTGGAATTACCTAACGGCTGGTTCGCTTGCAATCTACGGCTTCCTGGAACTATTTTCAAAATCCTAATGTATAAACACTGTCGCATTTGTTTTCCTTATAGATTTAAATTAAGCATACTATATAAAATAAAACATAAGAAAACTTTATTAGATACAATAAAAGTAAGTGTATTTCCACGAACACATTTTCAAACTCTACGGCTTGCGGCTGAACAAATCTACGACGCCAACTCAAAATACTGTTTCCTGTGACCTTCTCAAAAGAACGCCTTCAAGGAATTAGTATAAGAGTGTATTACATATGTCCTAATGCTGATTCCACTTGATTTTATGTCATGAACATAAGACGTCATTCTGTACTTTGAGAAGAATACAAGCTCAAAGCAGGCCTCAAGATTACATTATACGTCGGTAATCTATTAACGTATATCTATAACGGTTTCCTCGTGTAGAAAGGAAGTTTCAAGAGAAATTTCATACGTTGGGAACATTAAGTAGAATTGTTGATATAGCACGAGAAAAGTTTAGCTTTAACAGTATTCCTATCTACACAAATGATGTTTTTAATTTAAAATAGGAACTTTATGGAGCGAAAATTACATCAAGTTAAAGTATTATAGAAACTCAAATAGTTTGTTTTACCCTGAGATTGGTATAATACTAAAAAATGCATTACAACTATTATTAACCAAGAGTAACCGTTATATGAAATATACTACATAGAAGCAGTAAAGTTTTACAAAATGAACTTATCACGATATTTTGGAATTATTACTATGACATAAAGGTCTTTTATCTTACAACATAACGATAACTATGTGGTTAAGTAACATTTTCGTAAATAAAACATTCATGTAACAAAGTTAAAACGGATTTGCCTTCCCTTCTTTTATTCGGAAATACCAATTCTTGTTTTTATCGAATTTCGGTTTGACGCATAAAAAATAATGCTAGCTCGAAGATAAATTTCATTTTTTATTAATTTTTTACCACCCACCGTGTTAAATGAGATATATTTAACAAATATGCCTATAAAAGTAAATGGATCACATCATTGTCTTTATAAAGTACAGTTAAACTCTGAACTTGAAGAAGAATTGGTTATAATCATAATAGAAAAACGATATTAGACTCAAGCTAAGATTTCCTCTATAATTTCTTTCCACCATTCCGTAAACAAGTTCGCTTAGCTATATTATGATACGGCACCTGTGAGAGTTATTGTAGTCCACAATATTCAGACCCAATTCCTCGTGCCTCTCACTAGCAAATGCTCGCAAAAGATTAAGTTTCGTTCAATTATGACTTAATTCTCTTTCAAATTCATCTTAAATTCATCAATTTTAAAATGGGAACTTCGCAGTTCGATGATCAATATCAGCCTTGGAGATATGCTACGCGCACAACGACTTGAGTGTAAAATTGCCTAAATTTACGGGTTTAGACGACATAATATGAGGAGCAGATAAGTATGTACTCGGAGGTATCTTTCCACGAAACTAATCAAACGCCAATTCTTTATATTTTCTGTCTAATTTTGAACAGGAAATATCCATTCATATGCAATGAAACGATGAATGTTTCCCTAAAAAACTGAATTTAAATCTCTGGAATATTTCCGTCATGGAATACACGAATTTACTAAATGCAACGTGCATTTAAGGTTTCCGTCAGTGCACTGTATACAGTAAAGAAGAACATTTTCCCATTGGAAAAGGGAATGTGTAACGATTCGGTTGTTTTTGAGTAGCGCGTTGGCTACATTTTAACAGCCCAACAGCTTAAGAAAACTAATTTTGTATTTGTATTTATTTCAATTGCATATACAAGAATACTATTCACAAAAAGGTATGAAAGTAAACATATCAATTATATATAGGTCTCGCGATAGCCAAAAGATTACATGATCTTTTTTCCGTGTATCTATATTTATTGCATCAAAAAATAAAGTTAAGGAGAATAGTTTTATTTTCCTTGAGATCGGCCGCGGTTGCGGAGTGGTTAGAGTTCTGGCGCTCCAACCCCGATGCCCCGGTTCGAGTCCCATTTTTCTGGTTACGTTATACAGTGATTGTCAGTGCGTCCGATTTTCCCATTAGCGTTTGCGGCGAGAAGGCATCCTGCTTTAAAAAGCAGTCCCAAAATCAAATTCATCGTCATCGATCGACAAAACTCATTGCTTAACCACGTAAGTGCTGAGAGAAGGAAAATTTGAATCTTTCTCAATCAATTTTACTTGCCATGATAAATTATACTAATATTAGCAATAATATATGAATCTGAGTAAGTTGAAACAAACGAGGAAAGACCGTTTTGAGCGCGGGGAAAGGCCGTTTTTAGTATCAATTCTATAAATAATCATAGCTGAGCATTCTTAAGTGTCATAGCTAAGTTCCTCATTGAAGGATATAACGAAAGCTCAATGTAACTTTTACAAAGAAAAGAGCTAACAGAAAGGATTATTATATGTGTACAAATTTTGCTATCGCTTGTTGAATTACATTTGTTTTCTCGGATTAGAACGGTAGTTCATTCAACGAAACAAAAATGAGAAATAAAAACCCAAAAGTACGTTGAAAAAATATTAACCTGAAACGACACCCCCGCGCTCTTTTAATGAAGCAAAAGGAGTTTTCACAAAGCCGAAGCAAGAGAAGAGAATATTATTTGTATGGTAATGACAACAGCGAGATTTAAAAGATGAGGGCTAAAAAAGTAAACTTGAGTATTATTTTATGAGCCTAAAAGGTGGGCTTCAAGAAATAGGGCATAAAAAATAAATCCTTTGGATTTAAGCATCATTTGGAATAAAAGATATAATTTGGGACGGTAAATAAGGTGTCATAAAGTGTAATACAGAGGCAATTGGATTTCATGGATGTTAATTTAATGGCCAGATACCAGGCATTTGGGAAAACGACATATCTTGAGTCAGCCTGAATCTCACTACCATAATGAACGGAGCGAGTTAATGATCAGTTTAAATTTAGGCCTTTCCCTGTATTAACTTTTTACCACCTATCTTACTTTCTTCTTCACTGTATTGGTTGAATCGAAACCAGTTTCAACCAAGTTTTGAAAAACTATTGATTTAGCCTTAATTCTGGTTTCGTCCGAATCAAACTTAAATCCCTTAAGCAAAAATTATCATATTTTCATTGGTAAAATTTGCAGTAAAATATATCTTTCCCAAAAATGCGATATGAAATATAAACTGTTCTGTAAATGATTGAAACTTGAAGTAAAAAGGGCATATTATTTCATGGAGTGGTAAATTTCGGCTATCTTGAGCTGTAGTTTAATGTGTAAATAGTGTAACTTTATAAGGTGGATAACTTTAGCTATGAGGTTTAGCTGAATTCTCTATTTCGTACTCAAGAAAACACAGATGCCATGGAAGTAAACAATTAAGGAATAAAATCAAGCGTTGGAGCCGTAATTTTGTGGAACTCCAAGGAAAACAATAACTTTGTACAAGAATGTGCATACAGCACAAATAAATTTTTCGTGGAACAAAGTTATTTTTTTCCATTCAATTAAGGAAATTAAAGAAATGTATTTCTTAATCTTACTTACTAACATTCCTCGTGAATATCATAAAATAATTAGTTAGACACTTACGCGGAAAAATATAAATTATAGATTTTAGATTTTGAATGCCCCTACAAATTTTCCGAAAATCCTGTCCATGAACCTGCATATGACCATTTTCTCTTTCTATCCACAGGTTCTTGGCTCAAATCATGAATTCCACTTCTTGCATCGTGCCCTCCCTCATGCACGAACCAGGAGGAGTATTCCACACACGAGGAAGTTGAAGGCACATCCGATGGTGAGTACAAAGCATTAAGAACGTATCCAACTTCCACTCTTAGCTCCAACATGTAGCTTCGAAAGGAGCAGCCTTCGACTTTCTGAATTCCATGTCCGTCAATTTACAGAAAGTGAAACTGAATGTCTTCCAAATTCTGATGAAATAATGCATTCTGCAGAAATTAATTCTTCCTGTTAATTTTTTATCTCCAGTATTCACTACTTTTTCGGAAAAGATACATATTACGAATCAGGCAATTATTCATGCGCTGAATCAGATCCTCGCTGGTCAATAATTCAATTTTATGTAATAATCATAGATATGGAGAATAGAGTCAGATGCAATTTCACAGGAAACCTTCCGTAACTTACTTCTAACAAAATTCTGGATATTTATAAATAATGCACATGCTATTCCTGCTATCAAACCTACTGTTTGTAGAGAACAGTTTTAAAAATGCTTTTTATATCAGTGTATTCAGTTTATCTTGAAATGAATACCTTAGACATTGCACTGTAAGAACGCAGAAGTTAATCTAATCGTAATGTTCACTCTTTGTAAATCTTTGACTGAGACTTTTTTCTTAGTATAGTTCTTAAATTCTATTTTACAACGATTAAACATTAATGTGTCAATATATGAAATATAAATTTATCCATACCCATATTATTCACCTCCACTCTCTGCGGGTGTTCTGTAACGTAGGTTTTCTTGACAACCGTAAGTTGTAAAGACTTAAATTGTTATTCCCACATGCTTTCTTTTTTTATTTATCTCTGTAGGTATTACAAAAACATACGTTAAGTGTAGAAAAAACCTACATAGGGTTAATCTTTGCAATAAAAGGATTGAAATTGAAAAAGAAAAAGAGTATAGTGAGAAGAAATGTTTGCAAAATTATACTATCAATGAAAACAAAACCCTCGCGCGTCAATACAATTTTCAAGAAATAGTAAAAATTAAAAATATAAAATTTTTAAGAAATATTAAAAATTAAAAATATAAACACAGAAGTTAATTGTATTTTGTTTTTCACGGTTTTCACAATACATAAAAACAAAATATAAAAAGGAGTAGGTAGAATTTATAACATAATTGTGCAAATTTATGGATATATTAATCGAATGGTTAAAGATATATATTTTTATCATAAATGTACTAATTTATACGTGATTTATTACATTCAGATGTGAAAATAGTCATCATTGCTTAAATCTAGGTAATTAACGAAGGCATTAAAGAAATTCTAGTCATCATCATTGACATCGATAGATCTTAACTTAAGGTTGTTGAACTCGACGTATAGCAATCATCGCCTCTTCTACAGGAAACGGATATTAGGCGTGTTTGCCAGTTGACTTCCACTTCCATCAGAACAGCGATCTCCTTTCAAACTTCGCACCAGTATTGCGAGAAATAGCAGAACCTACACTCAAAACATTTAATTTAGCCCGAGCAGTTCGTGTCGCGATCTTCGAGAAGTGCACCAAAATTCCGAGGGAAACGGGGGGGAGCAACAATCAACAAGTTTACATTCGGTACAAGTGGAGGAGAATTGCGACAACTGACTTCTAATTAAAACGACCAAGGAGATAAACGGAATTTCGTCCGCGGAGCTTCCTTTGACGTAGACGAATGGCTGGGGAAGTTTTTGTTTAAGGTTTCCCTTGGCAAGGAAACTTGGAAAATGAAACGGTTTCTTTTCGCTGCCTCGCTAACTCGAGAAAAAAAAGTGCGACGCACTAGCGAGGGATCAAGTTTTGGTGCGAGGAAAAACACCCTAGGGTCATGACCTTATCAGGTCAAAAGGCTTAAGATCCGACTTAAAAAAACACCGTCAGGAGATGTGAAACGCGAAGGGATTGAGGTGACGTTGCTGAAGATAAGAAGACATGAAATGGCTCCGATAGATACTCCGATATAGGCATAGGATTGTGAAAGGGATTCGAAAAAAGAAAGAATAACTTCACCATATTTGAGAAACCAGGAAAAAGTTACAGGAATTGATTTGCTATGCAGCATGATTCCTCTTAATCGGCTTCGCATTAACCGGCCTGTTTACTCAGCAAGCCGCGACGAATTATGGTTTCAGTTTACATATTCTATTTTCCGAGAATTATATAGCACCTAATATAAGAACATTTAATGATTAAGCATTCCACAATTCATTGAGGGTGTAAAATAATAAAATAACAGAATTAAATAAAAACTGGCAAAAAACTTGACGGGAAAATGATAGACAATTTTTTAATATTATCATATATTAATGATATGTTATCATTAATTAATTAATAAATATACGTTAAGAAGGAACATTTCTCCAATTTTTATTCATCATACTTTGGAAATATATTTCCACGTAAAAATATGTGTGACGTACGTTAAGTAACTTAGTACAATTCAGATTTACGGGCCGAAGTTCCCGGTTCGACTCCAGACGTTTAAAACTGTTTCCATAAGAAATGCGTGTAAAGCTCAGTTTTGTCGCTTGCAGGATTTATTTGATTTGCAAAATTAAATTAGAAAGAATAGGCGCACGAAATCGAGAAAAGCACCAAAAGATCGGAACTTGAATAAAAATTCTTATTTTGGCTGTGGAACATTACTTTCGATTCGAAATTGCTAGAGCTTGGATAAAATACACGAACATATTGTAAAATTTTGTTACAGTAAACAACCGCTCCCCCGACGACCAAGCAGATTGTTGAATCCAAGTTCATGATCTTCAGTTCACTTTAATCGCTTGCAGATTTATTTCGTTTGCAAAATTTAATAAGAAAGAGTATTTATTTTATAGTATGTTATAATATTTATTGATATAGTTGCATGAAATCGGGAGAAGTACCTTGGAAATTGTATAAAAATTCTTAATTTGGTCTTCCAATACTGTTTTCTGTTCAATATTGCCAGAGTTTCGATAAAATAAACGAAATTTTCCTTTGCGATAACCCGTACCATTGAACTAATGTAAGACGAGAGATGTAAGTTTCTCTTTTGTACAAATAGGACTACTTCATTTAATCCTATCTCTATTTTTACCGTTGAAAATCAACGGGCACTTCAGCTACTGATTTATTATCAAGAGTCCACGATAATTTCTCCTGAGTTAACTGAAGGATTTCACCTCCTTTACTCCACTTTACTAACTTTAGATAACAGCCCTGTTCTCTTCGGTTGTAATTGTCCCTTTCACCCATCATCCATTCCAGGGAATCCTCCACGTTTTCATCTTTTTACATTTCTGGAGCACCGTCCCACAATTACCATATTCGCCGACCCGTCAATCTACGGAGGCCCTTTATTTAGCGAAACTCGGCAAAGTCGTTAGCATATTTGACTCTTTTATACGCACGACGAGTGAGTCTGGGAAGTACGTGTCCGTCTCTTCTTCATCGTGTGGCGAGGGGCGAACGTGACGGCGGCAGTAGCGTTGATTACTCTTCAGTCTCCCCGTGATTTCCAAAGTACTTGCGGACTCCTTTCAACGACAAACTATTCGGCGAGCGGAGACCCCATTGCCCGCCTGCAGCCAACGCTCCCTTCATAGCGTTCGATTTTGTTTTACGCCAATCTCTCAAACTCCATTTTCAGTCTTACGAGTATTTGTTTCAAATTCCAATTACAGGGAACAGAGGAATTTCTATTTTTGAGTAAAATTTAAAGATTTGAGGAAATTATCGTGAATCTATAAATCGAGGAAACTGCTTTCTGAAATTCTGTTTTTCAAGAGGAAAATCGGCAGTAGAAAGGAATAATTCCGCTAGCGATCTTTATTTACGCTAGCTAGACCCCACCTTGAGTAGGTTAGCAGTTAGACTTGAATAGGTAGTGCACGAGACTCTGCTAAAAAGTGTTTTTTCACCAAATCTGGAGAATTTTTCCTTTAATATATTGAACGCCCCTAGATCGGTAACTATTGCTTAATGTAGACAGATTTTCAATCATTAGTTTCTTCGCAGAAAATCAGTACAGATGAAAACTTGTAGAGCCCTCGAGGGAGAAATTTAATGACATTCAATCGGTGAAATACCATGGAATCGGCCTCAAGAATAACTTATCGTGCGGTACCCACATCCGTAACATGAGGGTGAAAGCTTAAGGAATAATTTTATCGCGACAAAAATTGGTAGGAGAGATAAAAAAGTCGCTATATGCTTTTACTGATCGCAACTTAGATCTCAAATTGAATTTGCAAGCCGCCTGTAGGACTCTGCCGATGGGTATCTTATTTGAGGTTTAGGAAATGTACAGCGGAAGGTGATGCGTTAGATTAATAGTTGTTGCGACTGAGGGAATAATAAACAGCTTTGCCCAGAAGCTTCAGGAATTAGGATGTTAATCTTTACATGAAAGTAGATTCAAACTTTGCCTTATAGAATATTGCCAATGAATTCGGATATATAAGTATATAATATAAATAGAAATATTTGAAATAATTTAAAAAATCAATTAATTTCAGCTATGCTTAAACATCCGAACATGAAATGAGTCTTAAATTGGTTTTAACATATGGGAAAGATTATCTTAACAGAATTATTATGATGGTGAATCAGGAGTTTATTAACGTTTTTAAAGGGAGAGAAACTCCGAGACTTCACAGGCTGAAACTATTGGATGAATTGTTAATACATGTACAGCGTTCCAGTGTTTCTGGTCAGTACGGTAAAAACCGCAGTTTAAATCTTCGATATCAAACTATGATTCGTAATTTTATTCATTCGATAGTGGAATTTCGCATTAAATTATAAGCATTAAACATTCATAATTTCCTCAGCAGATTTTTATAGACTCGTTGACAAAACTAGTCATCAAAAATCAGCAGTGGAAATTACGATGTGTTATTTCTTTTAATATGTTTCACCCATCACCTAGTAAACACAAATAATAGATACTGTAAGCTATATCACTAAAACGTGCTGTTGAGAGCATAAACTTGAGCCATCCTATTTTGATCGAATAAATTACCTGAATTCGAGAATCGATAACTTTGTTTATTCCTTAAATATTCCAAATATCTTTGGCATTTTCTACTACCTTTGTTTTTGAATGAAATTTCCTATCCGATTTACGTTAAAATACTCAAATTAATCTATAAACCCATGCAGAAATAGATCTCTGGGGAGCAACAGTCAACAAGTTTACATTCGGTACAAGTGGAGGAGAATTGCGACAACTGACTTCTAATTAAAACGACCAAGGAGATAAACGGAATTTCGTCCGCGGAGCTTCCTTTGACGTAGACGAATGGCTGGGGAAGTTTTTGTTTAAGGTTTCCCTTGGCAAGGNTTATTAAATTATCCTGGCATGAGGATATTTTCGCTGAAATGGGAATAATATAAAGGATTTGATTCCTTCGTAAGCCGTCGTTACTGGAAAGCTGGAAGAGAGGGAGTGGTTGGAAAAACGCATGGTTGTACTTGGAGAGAAACGTGTTTACAAGGATAGGAGAGCATGGCGGATAGTGCTATGAATAAACGAGTTATATAATATCCTTATCCGAAAGATGAATAGTTTGAAAGAAATGCACGAATGGTTGTTATGGTACTGTGATAAGCAGTCCTTAATCTCTTCCGAAAAGGTATATTTATGACCTAATTCTATAAATAGTCCTTTTCGGAAGATACTGCTGATACTCTCCTCCCTCTTCCAGGAGCCAATGTAAACCGCGAGAAAAATTAGGTAAAGGGATGCTTGGACAAGTTTTTTTTTTATTCATTCTTCCTACGAACGATATGCGACAGTAATGGATTCGTGGAATAGACTGATGCTGTATGCACATCCTCCCACGCGAAGAAGGGAGGCAGGAGGGTATTTATGTAGAGGAAATATTCATGGACCTTCTTTTAAGATTTATCTTGGAATAGTTAACGAAGATTTTACTTTATTTTATTTATATTTATTCATTCATCAATCTTTTCGAATTTTGATATTTCACCTTTCCCGATGACAACGTACTGTCGAAACCAATAATCTCCTAAATTAATTTTGTAGGAAAGTAAGAGTCTTTGTATATTCAATCAGAACAAACCTTAGGAAGGGGGAAAATATTCTATCCACACTTATAGCCTACAAGCCGCCAACGGCGTATGACAGGGTTTACATGCGCAGTGAGTCTATTTTCAATAAATTACGATAACTGATGAAGTCTTCATTGATAATAATTTCCAAATAATGTAAAAAGCATAGGAAAATGACAATAAGTCATTAATTGCAAGATCTTATCTAAGATAGATATTAAAAACACAATTGTATCACTCGGTAGTTACTTTAACTATGTCAATAAAAACGCCTAGAAAGACAGCATAACACACATTCTCTGACAGATAGTGAAGGGTATTCATTACCAGAGAAATTAACTGACAGATCCACGAGTCCTTAATAATAAATTCCATTTCTGGGAGCAAAGATCAATAAGAGGATGGAAAGCGACAGGAAGAGGGTAAAGAGTAATGAGCAGTCAAGGGAACAAAGGACGAAGGAGAGATTTCACCACAAGAAGTGTGGGCAGAACACAGTGACGTGAGTATACCATAAAGGATGAATGGAAAGGGACGTCTTCTTTATATAGAACGCCATGAATTAAGGGGAAAAGCTTTTTATAGTGGTTTAAGAGAGGAAGGTGACGATGGATGTGGATCCAGAGGAACAGCTGGAGCTAAGCTAACACGGTGATATATTACGCACTTCGAAGAATTAGGAAAATTAATAACATTGTGACATACATTTGTATCCGCCAGGAGAGGTAAAAGGAGGAGACCTCCAAACACTTATACTTGTGTGGTATTCTAAAGGTAACTAACTCATGAACCGCTTGAACTTATGACCTTTTTGAACGAGGAGTATTATTCAATATTACCTTGTAATTCGCATTCAAGCAATGAAAAAAGTCAAAAGTGCCCTATTTTGCTACCAACGCTTTATTTATTTAGGGTTTTTGAGGCAAAAGATTCAGCACGTTGTATGACCTCATTGAGAAAGAATTTTACCACAGCACTTCAACTACTGCTTTTTGAAGAAGGATAAAGAGACTCAGGAAAGGGCAGTCCTGAACTCGAGCTACATTTTCAACAGAGCGATCAAGCTATCTACTGGGGTTTTCGGGTAAAACATAATCAAAATAAAATTTAATCAAGAAAATTAAACGATGTTTCTAAACTGATATTGATAATTTTTTTTTTCAGTGTAAATATTTTCACTTTCCTCAGCCTTTAGCTATAACGTCGAGCTTTTTTATTGCATGAAATAGGTTTCGTGTTTTTGCGATCAAGCTGCTATAGTTAGCTCAAATCGAGGAACTCGGAGTACACCTTAATGATACGATTAAAGTAGTAAGTTTTCTTTGACGATATTTGTGGAGATAAACTCCATGAAGTTAATCAAATAAGCGTATTAAATAAACAATGTACTAACATAAACAACGATCTATTCATCGTATGGGTAGATGATTGTTTTGCGGTTAAAACGCTGCAGATGTAATTTCTTAAGTTTGCTTCACTAAGATCAACTGAAATCATGGATCCTAGTAATAAACACCGATAGATTGCAATAAATTAACAGGGTATCCTCGATTGCGAATAAGTCATTCCTAAAGGAAGATGAATGATCTAGAACATCTTAAAGTTATCGATTTCTGGTGTCATTAAAATTTTCATTTATACTTTTTATACAATAAGCCACTAATTGAAAGGGAAACATCCTTCATTAAAATGTTTTTAAACACGAAGTTTTCCGGTTAGAAAAAATGAAACTTGGACTTGAAGCTAGCATAGGCTTTTCATCCTGGTCCTGTGAGGTCATCTTTTTCATGTCCGTTTTTCTCGGGATATTTCCTAGACTTCTCTATGTGCAAAGTCATCTTCAACCTTTTCCTTGTGTGTTGTTCTAAAGGGGGCTCTCCTTCCCACCACTCTGTATGGCCGGATTCTCAACGAGGACGTTGTCAGCGGACGATGCCTCATACATGAAAAAGATGTATGGTTACGAAAGCTATCAGAAGAATTAACCCACTTAAGAGGTAGACCATGAATGAAGCGTTTCGTTTCAACGATAGACGACTGGCACATCAGAATCACTTGCACCTTAGTTTTCATAAAATCACGTTCATGAACAAAACTGTGATAATAAAAATATTTTCAAAACAAGAAAATCAAAAAATCTCCCATTAGAAATGGGTGAGAATTTTTGTACAAGGTTCAAACTGTAGTTAAGATACGAGATGTATTCTTCTCTATCCTGCGCCAAAATAACACTGCAAATATTCCATTCTCCAAAATATGGTAGCAGGATAAGCGGCTACAATACGCAATATTATGTTCATAAATAAAAGTTTTCTCGAAAACCTTTTGTAAAAACCGTAAAACGAAGTCACTTTCTCATCATTTCTAATTTTATTTCATTTTTACGACAGCCCCAAAATCTTTTTTCAAACGGAATTATTATATCCATGTCCCTACAGCTTTATACTTAACACTTATTACACTCCATTTAATCGGTCAATATTAACGCTCTTCTACATTTATGCTTCATGAGACACATAGCTTTCCTTTCTGCTCACAGGAATATTACGCATATACTCTAGGTGTACGGTCGTGGGATTCTCCTTCGATACATCCCTATAACGCGAAGCCGTGTAGCCACTTTCCGTGCGTTAATCGACGGATGGTGTTCGCGCCTGAACGGCCTAGAGCGAAACGGTGTCCTTGGGGAACACCTTTCACTAATGACCATTCGCACGAGGATGTAAAATTCCTGGGGATTTCCATGATTAGTACCTAACTCTCTCTTCCCTTCCCATTCTGATCCCTCTGGTAGAATACATGCACTCTTTCCCAACCATTTTTGGTCCAATACCTTCCACGCCCTGACGTAATCCTTTTTTGTCGTTCTGGAACCACCGTCGCCCCCTTTCCTCTTGGTCCAGCGGATTTGTTTTGTTATTTTCCACGAACATGGGCCTCGTGGACCACCTCTCACCTGTTCCCAGCCTCCATTTTTCACTCGCCTTCACCCGCACATGTCCTCCACTCTTTGCGAATTCCTTTCTTTGTCGTAATTTGACCTTCGCCCTTAACCTTTACTTCAGGGGCTCCATCAATAAGAGAAAGAGTCTGGGTAGAATTTTGTTTCGCTTAAAATAGACTCACAATACAAACAATAGTAACTCACAATTGTTGCAGTCATAAACAACTGCAGATAACGGTCCTGCAAAAATGATTGAATACTTACAGGCTCACTCTGGCCTTAAACAATAAAGCTAGCAGATAAGCAAGTACTTTCATAGAAGATGTAGCCGATATTATGTGCCTTCCCTGCTACATAGGCCGTTCTGATTCTGAGAAAAAGATCAGAGAAAAAGATGCAATGGATATATGAGATTGATGCAAGAAATAGAACATGTCGTTTCAAAAGTTCATTCTTTCCGCAAACGGTATGTAACTAGAAAACATTTTTCTACCTTTCCTAAAATAAGTCATTACTATACCCAAAAGTACTACAGTGATATCTGCGGATGCAAATTTCCCACTTTCTGTGTACATGGGTAATTAGATTGACGGGAACAGAAGCCTTGATTTCCTGCCTCCATATAACTAACCGTATTCATAGTAACTTTAGCTTTTTCCGAGTGGACCGTATATTTTCCGAATTAGGCCCTTTTTAGAGAATGTTTATCTGATTCGAAGCAGCACACTCTTCAGCAACGAACGTTTTGCTCTTATCAAGCCATTCACCAACGTCCTCTTTTTCATCATCTCCAAAAGGATTTGCTTCACGTCCCACTTCGTTAACGCGGACCTGAAAAACATTCAGTCCTCTCCGATCTGCTATTTTCGTTTATTGTTCCACTTTCGGGCTTATTCGTTACGGTTTTTAGCAGGAAGGGGATCACGTGACCTTTCGCTAATTTCGCCATTCGCTCTTTTTTCGTTCAGAATTTAACGCACTCGTGATTTGAGCTGGATCCTCTAATGAAATGAAATAGCTCTTCATGCGAAATCCGGGAAAAGGGAAATCTCTTCAGCGTGTTGCGTAAGATCGGATTATAAATTAGAGAAAGATTATCCCCTCTCAATATCGTCCGCTTCCGGGTGAGTTAACGTCAAAAAGGAACATTTCATGGGGCTAATCATTGAACTGGATTTCTTATCCAGAGGTGGGCAATAATTCAAGAAACCTTTAATTAAGGGCTAGAACGAGTTGAATGAGATCCCTGAGGATGTCTTTAATCATCTCTGACGCATGTTTTGAACATAAAACCGTCTCCATGATGAACTAATCACGTCTCTGAGCGTGGGATTCCGAAAGGTAAGGATTTACCTCCACGAACAATACTGGGGAATTGAGTTCGAATATCGCGATTATTTGAACACCTATTTGGAAATTTAAGGACTATGGAAGCGCCTCTTGGATCAATATTAATCAACTAATAAATTTAATTTAAAGACAGGCTTCCTTAATTTAAAGACAGATATGAAAGAGCAGAAGGAAAAATGGAAACCCGAAATTACGACAGAATTTGCTCGTTACTAAAACTAAAATTAAAGTTGAATCTAAATACCACTACCCAGGTTCAAGAAAAAGTGAGGTCCGACGCAAAGTTTTCTTGTGGAATCTCTAAATTTGAGTGCAAAATTTGCATGTGTCGTTGCATGGATGAAAAATTACAAAATTTGGTCGAAAATCAGAAAACAGTGTTATATTAGCCGATTAAGTTATGATTTTTTTATAAATTGCGCCAAAGATTTGAACTAGGAAGGACCGCGGGGACTCTTGCAGTTACACCCCTTGCTGCTATCAATATGCAACTAACACAAGATTTAAATATATGAATGATAGGGAAACTAGAATGCAAGCGAGAATAAAAGGAGAAATTATTTTCGTAAGTCAGCTAAAGATCCGATTTGAAGACCCCAGAACTTCTTTTAGAATTAAAAACTCGAGCGACTTATACGACGAGATGTTAATAAATAAGCGACGTTATTAAGTATTCACATACGTATCACTTACGCTCTCTCCTTTCGAGGCAAGCACTTTATCTACCTCTTCTTTTGATGGTATTCGTAAAGTTTTCGTTCCTGACGAATCCATTCATATTTTACTTGAGAAATATCCACACATCTTTATTGATTTCAAAATCGAACAGGCCAAACAGAGTTACGATTAATTTAAATAACCATAAATACATGCGTATAAAAATATCAACTTTATATCTTAAAGAAAGAATGGTAGCATCCAAAGAGTGTAAAATCAATGTGCGTAGGCCGGCATCGAGGAAAGCCATGACAGCTTTAAATGAAACCAAAAAGTCCTTAGTAACTTCCGCCAAGTTAATTTTATATACAAATCGACAGAGAAGTTTATACGACCACTTTTGTCTAAGGATAGCCATCATCAGGTAGCAGACAGGATGTATTTGTATACGATAAAATAAATTATAAAAGTGCATAATATTTAATTTAAGGACATAAAAGGTGACAATTATCTCATTATGCAACTGCTCCCTAAATATATTATTCGTTGCATAAGAAAACCAATCATTCGGTGTTGTATGATTGAAATACTCTTGCAATAGTTCTTCTTCTTCCTCTGGCGCTACAGTCCTCCGTGGCCCTTGGCCTCCTTCACGACTCTTCTCCAGGCGTTTCTATCAGTAGCGACAGTCCCCCAGTTCCTGACTCCCATTTTCCTCAGATCTTCTATAACTCCATCTTTTACGAGGCCTGCCTCTTGGTCTTCCCTCTGTGGGTCTCCAGTCATCGATTTTCTTAACGGATCTTGAGGGTTCCATGCGGTGTAGATGACCAAGCCACCTAATCTTCTGGGCTTTAATGAATCGAACAATGTTCTCTCCTTGAACAAGATCATTTATTTCTTCATTTGTCCGAATCCTCCACAGTCTGTTTTCATTTTGTACTGGGCCATAGATTTTTCTCATCACTTTCCTTTCAAACACATTGAGCATATCTTCCTGTTTCTTCGTAATGGACCATGCTTCACACCCGTAGGTCACAATGGGTCTTATGACTGATCGATATATTTTCATCTTGCTATGTCTATATAGTAGTTTTATTTTGTCTTGCAATAGTTATTGAAGATGATAACCGTTAAAATCTCAGACTATCGTTATGTAAACAGTAGGATATGGTATATATTAGCAAGCTGGAAGCTTTTATCTCAGCTTTGGAAACAGAGAATTTCGTAATCGAGTCTGGTGTTGCGACATCGCGGAAATGCGTCACGCACTAACAATACGGCAGCAGCCAATCGCAGCTCTGGGTGATGATCAATCAATTCCATAACGAACGACACATCCAGCTGTCCAATGCTTCATACTCCCACTTTGCGCGTTCACGAACGCCACTCCGCTTTTCACCTCAACTTTTTCGATTGCCTCCGAACTTGGGCGAATCGCGAACCTTCTTCTCTTTCGGATATTAAAGAAAACTGTGTGGAGGAAAAGTTTTGTTCGGAAACTTATAGGAAAAAGCCCAGGCGAATAGCAGGTGTGGCGGAGAAGTCTTTCCCGACGTCCTCGTGGGTGGATTACAAAAGACTCCGTCTGTATAATTACATGCTTTCGGAAAAATGTTTTCGATCGTTTCCTGGAAACTGTCACATGATCCGAATTCCAAAACTAAAATTGCGATCTTTTGGAAAAGTTTTCCTATTTCATCTAAATGGTCGAGTCAAAAATATAATGCAAAACTTAAATAGGACTCTTCTCAGATTTGTTATTGTTTTTTAAAGTTCGTTAATTTGGAGTTTTCCATACTGTGTACCGCAATTAAATTCTTAAGATTCTTAAGTGCGCCGCAAATTTCCAGAGTTTTTATTATGTTCGCAAGTTATAATATATTTAAGGTAGGAAAGTTGCGTATTTTGATCATTTCGATTTGGAAACTTCTCAAACTTCTTTGACTGTCCCACGTGAATATGCGAATCTACTATTAGAGGCTTAGAGGTTTAAAAACACTCCGTAAGCCATATTTCGGCAAGCAGAACTCGCGCTAAAAGACAAACGGGAAGCTCCGGATTACCGATTTCTGGGAAGTCCCAATGATCATTTCAGAGACAAAGCCTCCATCTTCAGGGGGTCTCCACAAAGGAAGTGGACACTCCTGAACCTTCCTTTGCGGATACCCAAGAAAGATGGAGGAGGTTTTGTCTAGAGCGAGTTGTTAGCGATTTGTCTCCGCTTGCCGAAAGACGGCTTACGGAGTATTTTTAAACTTCAAATTCATTAACAGCCGTGTTCCAACATTCTTTTTCTTACATGCGAATCTACAGTGTAGGAAGTTTTAGCCGTAGACCAATACATTGAATACGTCGATTGACTTATGAAACTTTTTTGGCGCGACGTTTATATTCTAGTGCCCTTTAAAAATAAACTACCGAATCCAATATCAAGTAGTAATGGGTGATATACTAGCATAAATTTCCTCAAGCCAGTTCATACGTCTCGGAAGAAAGAGCATTGTTAAATTTTTATAGAAAACCATTACAAGGAGCATTGAAAATGAATAGACTAATCCAGAGTTTCTCACAAGGTGTACCGCAAAAATGCATATTCAAGATGAGGCCTAACCAACGCAAAATAACATCGTTCTCTAACTTTTTCGTCACATTTACCGACAATACGCCTAATGAAACCGAGTTTTCTAGTCGCTTTAGCACAAATGTTACGGATATGCGTGCTCCAGTTCATGTTGGGTAGTAGTATTGTTAAAAATGCTTCGACAGCTAAGGTCATTTCGCACGTGAGCTCCCACCGGGTTTCGAACCCGGGATCACTTTCACCAAAGTCGAACGCGTTGCCCACTTGGTTATCCGGGAGCCCTCTAGTTCATGTTATTCATAAGAATGATTCCGAGATATTTTACCGAGTCCACTACTTTAATTACCGTTCCGCTAATACTGTACGATTTATTCTGTGTTATAAAAACCTCCTACAATAGTAGTAGTATTGTTAAAAGTGCTTCGACAGCTAAGGTTATTTCGCGCGTGAGTCCCCACGGAGAATCAAACCCGGGACCGCTTTCACCGAACTCGAACGCGTCGCAAACTTGGCTATCCGGAAGCCATTAAACGTTTCACATTATAGTGGAAAAATTTTAAATGTTAGTACTTTTTTCGAAGCCATGGTTTGAATTTCATCCCTGGAGATACTGTGTAACCGTATTTAAACATTACTCTGCATCAGTTAATTACAAATGACTGTTTTTGGATAGTGATTAATCATATTTATTTACCTAAGATACACGAACGATAAATGATCTCATAAACGTAACTCAATTAGTAGAAATAATTCCCGCATAAACACCTGGAACGTTAACTGCATTGGTAATTGAAAGATAATATTTAAATATTTACATAAAAAATAAAGTACACTAAAACTATTAACAAGTTAAAGTTTATAGTTAAGAAGACTATGGAAACATGGAAATGACAATCTAAAAATCTGTTCCTTTTTTCTTTATTTCTACTTTACTTTCACATGAATACTACGAATCCGCAAACTAGTTTTATCAATAACCTCGAGGCTACCGTTTAAACTGCGGATACCATTTATTTATCTGTATAAAACATTGAGTTTATTAACACTGAATTACAACTTTTTCAGCTCACCAAGATGAGTGGTGTTGAAACAAATAACCACTTTTCAAGGGAAACTGGTAAATTTAATCTCAAATAACTTTGCACAATACTACATGACTACATCAGACACACGACATGTTTCGACGCATAAGCGTCATATGCGTCGAAACATGTCATGTGTCTGATGTAGTCATATAGTATTGTGCAAAGTTATTTGAGATTAAATTTACCAGTTTCCCTTAAAAAGGGGTAATTTTTTCAACACCTGTCATGGAATACTACAAAGTAAATCGCCGCTCCGTCGAATTTATTCACCAAGATGAATTATGCATTCGATTACTAACGCACTGATTTAAGCAAAGCGTCAGACAGCTTAAAGCAGCTTAATTTTATGATTATCCAATCACTTCTACCCCTATATTCAACCTAACTGGGAAGAACCAAACCCTGAAAAGGGAAATATGGTAATTGGACGTAGTTATGGATCTTCCCTGCGGAGGTCGCTTCCTTCGTCTTCGGAGTAGTGGTAGGTAGTTTAAGGACCGCCTGCGGGGTCTTCAAAGCGATGTATTATCATCGAGAAGAAGTCTCTTCAACTGACTCCTAATGATGCAACGCCTGCGAAAGCCGGGACGTAAAAAGAGGCAATCGGGAAGTATAATGAGGATGGAGGGCAGTAAAACTGTTCCAAACTGAGTGTGTGAAGAATCGGGAAAGGTTTTGATGTCACAGCGGGAAGAGATATAATGACGAATCGCTACGATTTCTCGATTCCGGAGAAGAGCATATGGGTTAATACACCTTCTGATTGACCTACTCGTCAAATCATACGATGGGAGATTGCGAGGTGTCACTAATACGTCGAGAATATCTGATCTGATTATGCAAAACGAGAAAAGAGATTTAGTTTTGCGCATCGTGGAATGGGGCTGCACCACGCAAAGTCAAAGCTGTGTTCATATCACCTTCCAAATTAATTCTTCGAAATATTTTCAATAAATAAGTACAAAAAGCCAAGCTTGGCTAAGAATACTTGAACAAAAATTCCTGTTTAAATATGATCTGTGATCAATTCAATTCGATAAACACCGAAGTAATACATTTTATGAAGTTCCTGAGTTAAAGTAGTCGTAGTAGTAGTATTGTTGAAAGTGCTTCGAAAGCTGGTAATTTCGCTCATGTGTCCCCACCGGGAATTGAACCCGGGACCGCTTTCACCCGAGTTCAAAAGATGCGAAAATTTGAATTTGAAATTTCCTGAATTTATGATGAAAAGAATAAGTCAGCCTTGTTCTTTTCATCACGAATAGCTACCACGAAGTCGAGACCGAAGTAGTGGATTTGGTTCCTGAATTTAATTTTTCTCATAGAAATATGTTATTTTAAGAAGGTATCAATTTGTAAATTATATGGAAAAAATCAATCTTAATGTATCAAAGGAAAACAGACGATGAGAGAAGTTTCGATGTGTGTTTTAGGATGCTAAAGATGTACTCAAGAATGTAGAAGTAGGAAAGGGAGGATTGTGAATGGATAAGAGAAATTGATAATGGATAAAAAGCTTTTTCTTACCTATGAACGGGAGAAGTTGATTATTGTACAACTATAAATGCAAAATGAAGCTATTTATAGTTTATTTGAAAAATGATGAAACAAGATATCCTATGGTAAATTCCATATAAAATTTAATGTATAACCAGTTTTGTCACCGTGCTACATCATCAGATACGCTGAAAAATACCAGGTTAAATGTAATAAAGGAAGGGAAGATAGTTAAGATGGTGGAAACAATGAGAGTTACAAAGTAAGAAATTAAAGTATGAGAATTAACTGAGCAAATTCCAGTACGTGTAGTAGAGTTCATTGACAGAGAGGAGGAAGGAAAAGAACGTTGTAAGATTGAGGATGACAATATTTGCAAAGGTGTTTACGACATTTTAGCATCGTAAGCTCAATAATTGGAAGCTAACTCTCCAAATGATACACCGTATATTCTATCTAAGACTAAGAATTTAAGACACACAAAGCTTTATTATAAAGAAGGTATTGTTGAGAAAAGTTATTTCGACAATACCGTTTCGGCTAAGATTCGGTTTTCCCATTACAGTTAACCTCTTGTCGTAAGGAATCGTTTCAAATCTTCAACTCTGGCTGGACATTTTAGGGGCACCTCGGCGTCATTATCTTTCCACCTACATCACGCCCAATTGGAGTCTTAGATTTGAGAATATGGATGCTTGACATACTTCGTTGATTGGGAATTAATGTCGTTGTGGAACTAAATCTCGTCGTTTATACGAAATATCGATAATTATAACCTTACGATCCTTTCAATTTGCAGTGTTCTAAGCAGTTTTTGATCCAGGAGTTATTGGAATCTCATAGAGTAGACTGTTCCACCCTGAGGTCGTTGCCACACTCATGACAAGATGTCGCCCTGTTTTATATATATCCATCCAATTTAGATTTGAGCGAATCAATAAACGACGTTAAGAATGACAAATTTAATACCCAGTAGTTTTTGTAGAGGAGTAGAATTTACTTTGAAATATAATACGCCAGCATTGGGATAACATATACTATCCTTTCTGACTTTAGATGCCACGGAAAATAAAAAAGAATTTAATCCTTTGACATCCTACGCTAGAGAGAGATCAATGAATCCAAAGGGAAGAAAAACTGACCTTTGTAATTCAATGTGGAGATTCCCGAAAGCTCAGAGAAAAAAGATTCTTTTGAAATAACTGAGGAGAAGCATTGATTTTTACAGTACAATAAAAAGTCAGCTCGATAGCTTATTTCGTTCCATGCTTAATCAAGTCTCGGAACCAAACGAAAGTTCAAAAGCATGCATATGGAATTGGGAGGGCCTAATATTATATATCATTTTAATTGTCCGTTTCAACGAATCATTAATGCCGTAGTTTTTTGCTCTTTGTTTCCTTAGGAGGAGTGCAGGGGATTGCGATGCGTAACACACAGCCTACTCCTATTCAAAGTCAACCCCAGCCTCCACGTGGCATACTCCTATTTAACAAATGAGGCTATGACGAAGAAATATGTTTTTACTGACAACTTATCTTACCGTGAAATGCTAATGAAAGAGATGCGATAACATTCTAGAAAATAAATTAAACTCGCCTGAAGAAGGATGCGATAAGCTTATGAAATATGACAGATTTTAGGTTAAAAATAGGATAAATAGTGAAAGATAAAAAGAGTTCAATTGTCGGCTTCGAACCAGCTACCACCGCGCACGCTGAGCTATCAGAAATACCAAGGCGAGAAATGCAAGTACAGGGAAACTTGTCTGTAGCAGAACCTGAATGTAGCGGAAACCTGTCCCTTACGGAAAGAATTCTCGGTACAAAATTGCGGCATAGGAAACCCTACCCAGTACTTCAGGAAAATTTTTCTGGCACCGTACAATTCCGCTTTAGACTAGTGTTACTATATTTACAAGAACGATCTACCAAAAGAATATTCTCGGGCTCACATGCGTAACAAATGTCGCGATTTCACGTCATTTGATTCTGCACAACCACGATACAAGGCCTTATTTTCACACTGAAGCAGGAATCTGTCAATTCTTCAATGCACCTTTTGAAATCTATTCCCTTTATCTATATCCCCCAATCGTAAACGGCAATTTTGGGTCCGATTGTGTCATGGCGTCGAGCGCTTCAGTTTCCAATTTCCCTGTGATCCATTAGCGGGAGCTTCAAAGGCACTCTGCGTCATCAATTCCGGTCGACTTCAAATACATAAAAATGACCGTTTCATGCACACTTCTCCGGATGGAAGTCGACATTCCGAACGAATCATTCGATTGGTTGAAGAGCCCCAAGGGCCTTTTATATCGCCCATAAATTCTTCACGTATAGGAAAGTAGTTTTTCATCTGAATGAGCAATTTTCATCCCTCGGAGCTAAAGAAATATAAACAAGTGGAAAAGAGGTATCACACTTTGCTCTCTCCTTGAGCCATTCAAACGAAAAGTAAGAAATAAATGTTCATATTTATAATGTCTGGTAAAGGATTTTCAATTTATCGTAAAGACTTTGTGTTTCTGTAAGCATATCTTGACAAAAGGAATATCTTTTTGTCTTTCGGTACAGGATGGAGGAAAACGTATCCTCCATTTACTTCTGCACCGGTCTTATATGTGACGATGATAATTTGAATGCTACTGAGATATGAGTGATACTCAGTTCTGCCCTTAATTTTTCTCTATACTCATTGAATGGAATGAAAAGTGCTATCCAGAGGGTCAAAGGTGGACTTTCACCTCTAATTTTCACTTCTTTATCGCTCAAGGAGACAAATTAGGACAAAATACTTCAAACCACATCCAGGACATCTAGCCCCATCCACTTTCCAAAGCTTTTGCTGGCTAGGGAAAGCAAACTACCTCACTCCTCATCTTACCCTTCAATCCTTCTTTTTTCCGTCAAAGTTTTCCGTAGTTGAAAGGGAAAGTTGAGGATCTAACCAGTCTTTATGTTGGTGACTTTCAAGATGGGCAAGGGTTTTGCACTGTTATGATATGTTATCCGGTTGATACGTTACAGCTCGTTTCAATTGTTATTATTATTCTTATCCATCATTTGAACCGCAGATTGAAACTATATGTTACTCAATTAGGATAGTGAATATCAACCACTGAATGAAAAAATATATCATCGGAGTTCTTTATTACCGCAAAGTACTGTTATAGGTGTACCTTGTTTTCATAGGGCTACTGATCTTCCTGAAACGTATCTCGAAAGATAAAAGTACGAGAGCAGATGGATGTTAAAAGTATCACCGGGTGAGAATTGCTTACAAATAAATAATGCCATATTCTGGTCATCTGGCCGTCTTTTTCCTCATACTTATGAGTTCAACGAGAACAAAGAGTGGGCAATTGAAACAGTCATCTTTCAGAAAGCGCTTGGATTCGTGGCAACGTCCGAGAATGTTTGAGCAAACATGGGTATTGAGGAAAGGGAGGGAGATTGGGCTATGAAAAAGATCAATACGGGAATCAGTCGTGGGGGAAGATGATTGTTTGTACAGGTGAATGGACCCTTGTTTTGGCTAGGGTAGAAAAAACAACTCTGCAGATTGTGTGGGTTTCGTGTGCGTAGAAAGAAAGGGGCCTTCCAGGTCCGATTCAGACCAAGTGCGTGAGTCGGACTGCGATGATGTCGGACCGACTGATGATCGATGATCAGCGATTTCGATTAGGACTTAAAAAGTAGTCTCCCCGCACGCGTGCAAGTGCATGGATACCCTTTTAAACTAGACACCACTTTGAGCTGCAATAAGTTAGCAATTTCAAATACAAGTTTATTTAATTTATTTACCTTAAAGTAAAGAGTAACATAACAATACGGCTAATTCTGTGAATCGAATCGGATATTTTAATATATGTTTAATCACATACCCTTACCCTCAATCCTCACTTTCAGCTCAATCCTACCCATGCTAATAATCCTAACCCATGTTCCGCACCCTAACCAATCACATGTATCCCTCATTCCACTCTCTTAGCTTCTACTTTCCTTCCAGCATTTGTATGCATTCGTCAGGAGAATAGCCAGAGATTCCTTTACGTTGGGGTCCAACTTTTTTTGTCTACGAATTGCATGCTTTCTTCGTTCTTCCTCGCCACTCATTCCCCATTTCACTGAAAGGCGGACCTAAAGGTGAGTCCAGACACCACGAACCTCCCTGACAACGCTACTGGTATATGGTTATATGCGGCTTGTTATTTTTACATGATTTGCCTGTTGATTTTGGTCAGCAATGGAGCCTTAATATTTGAATAACAGATAGTACAATGCTCAGCAATAGGGCCATCCTTTGAAACTCCATCTTGCGGAATGCAAACAAAACCTTCTTCCTTTTCCTCACAATTTTCATTATAAAATCAGACTCTTCTAGAATCAGAAATACAGAAAGACTAAGAGTCTGTTTCATTAAAAAATATTTGCTTTCTAGGAGAAATGGAACTAGCCGCACGGCTTTTTGTGCAATAACCTCCTTGCCCCTTTCCTTGTTGATCTGTTTTCAATAAATAGATGTAAAAAAGTACAAGGTCTCATATTAATTCCACATCAAATATAACGTGGAAATAACATTCTTTTTTTACTAAAAAAATACACTTTCCAGCATTGTCGGAAAATATTATTTTAGTCGTAGAAATGGTCGATAAAAATAAACGCATAAGAAGTAAGTAGTAAATAAAGCGTTTGTGCCATAATGTGTAGAATAAAACGAGCGTGTCTTAACTTATAGGGATATTCGAAATCATCAGCAAAACTAAGTAGCTAAACTCAAAAAGGAACATTCATCTTGCCTAGTTATATTTGGGAAAACTCAATGAACGGAACGGAAAATATATGTAACGCCCACATTTAACGAATCATTCCGAAAATTATCCATTAAATTAGAATTACAAATTATAAAAAAATTAGCGCAGGAATACCCATAGGTACAATTACGAGTAGAAGAAAAAAATTACATGAAACGAAATAAGATAATGAAACCGCAGTACATCATGTTTCCTGAGCAGAAAAAAATCTTTTTCAATTGGAAATTTTCCGAATGTACTACGTTACTTTCGATAATAATTGTCTGTTATCTACGATTACCTAAGAAAGGCAGTTGATAAAAGTCAAAGAAATTTATATGCGTTAGAAACATCCAATATTCGACAGTTCTCTATCGAAAAAACTCATGTGGGAGTCAAAAAACTTTGAGGATATTTTTGTGCAACACTCACTGAATATATATTTAATGAATGATTTAAAATTAATTTTATGTAATAATTCGTTTAAAATATTAATAAAAAACGTAAATTTAGCCCAAAAACGACAATATTTATGAGCTTAAGTGAAATAAAATTAGGGAGGGCCTACATGAGAGATGAAGATGAAAAGAATGGCACTGAGCGGATATAAAAAATCGCAGATAGGCATAAAAACAAGAAAATTATAACATGGCTGTTAATTAATTAGAGTTTTAAAAACATTCCGTAGATGAAACTCGCGTTCGGAGGCAAACGGGGATTTTCGGAAACCGATTTAAAGAAAACCAAACCTACTTTAAGTAAAACAAAGAAATTGGTTAGGTATCATTCTGCGGATTTCCCAATGAATACTTCCCAAATTTACCCGAAGTTGAAAAACATCGTCCATCCCAGCGAATAAACCTTTACCCATCTTGACTAATTGACCGCTAACAGAGAACATTCCATGTGTCCTAAGAAGTGGGTAAAATAGGCAACCGATGAGTTGCTACGGCCGATTGGCTCCTAATTTCCCAGTGAGGCTCCTAACTCCCAACTAAGAGTCCGTCTGCGGAGAGATTTCCCATCGCTTCCACTAGCACCTTCGGCAGATTTTGCCCGTGACCAACTCCGATAGAGAAAGGTTTTGCACCAGGCAACTTCAACTAGGGAGCAACTTCAACTAGGGAGCAACTTCAACTAGGAGCAATTAAAGCGAAGTCGGGCCTTAGCAAAACACATTTCCAGATCTCTCGCCCCTTTTTCCACGTAAATCTCATTCTTCGTAACCCGTCCGTTTATTTTGTTTCCATGGAGATCAATCCTAACTTCCCGCTCATTTTTTTGCGAGAGAGACTGCGTTGTTTTTTCGGTTGAAACCCCCAAAAAGGAGTTTTATTTTATAAATCTCCCATAAAAAGTACTCGGTCGTACGCGCGCGTAAAAACTTCGCCTTTTCAAGAGTCGATTCTACTTTTTTGAAGATATGGAATTCACAGCTGCAAAGCCGTTTCTCTTTAGATTTTTATAATAATGTCCACGTACGTGACCTGCAACTTAGGGCGTACGGCATGCACAAAAACTATACTATTCTAATCAATTACTTTTGCGTGTATTTCGCGGAAAAAAAATGAATGCTTTAAACGACTTATGCTAACATATATTTCTGTGATGTTTCTTACAATAACAGAACGTCTAATATAATAGTGAAGACACGTAATATCGGATTCATCTTCTAAGAGCATTATTCCTATGATTTATAAAGTAAATTAAGCCTTTTAAATATTCTATAGATTCTCATCTGGAAGAATCTCTATAGAAGCATCTGGATAACTCTCACCGATTCGTCGTAACCAATTTTTTTTTCATAAGTGCTTTGCTTCTCGCTGTACCTTTCCTAATTCCCGTGTACTGCGTTTGACGGCAGGATCCAATACACTCATGCTCAAGGTGGGGCCTAAATCAAAGTAACATTGCTCGCGGATATTTCAACACATTCTTCTCAGTGGGAATCATAATGTTGATCCAGTTAGATGAAAAGAAATGGGAGTAATCTGAATCCATTGGCAGTGGATAAGATAATAATAACAATAATAATAAGGTCTTTATTAAAGGCGAGATTGAGACTGAAAAGTCTCTTCTTCCATCTAACCTTTCGTCAATGATTTTATGTACATAAAGACTTGTGTGTAGGTGAAAAGAAATAGAGATGAAAACTTTAGAAGGAGTGGATGTAAAAAAAACCTAAGGTGATATCTTAGGAAAAAATATCCACAGCAGGAAAACACCCTCAGAGAAGGGGGGTGTGAAAAACCTGCGCAAACCTACTGATAGTTCATGCTAAAAGATGATTAAGAAAGCTGTGTATAAAAAGAAAATTACAAAATCAATAGTAATATAACAAAGTTACAAATTAATAATAAAATAAAATCATAAACAGGAAAAACTGCAATAGTAAACCATGAGAAATAATTGATATGACAGAAACATCAGATATAACATTCAAACGAAATTACAAAAATAAAGTAACATAAAAAAGTGGTAACTGCAAGAATACACTATGAGAAACTGGTAAATATCGAATAACGAGAGAATATAGAAAATGACACTAACTAAGAAGGATATTTCAGTAAGATGCAGCCCCAATTAATGGAAATGTTACAAAAAAATCTGTCATGACACACATGGAACGAAAAACTAAAAGCAAAATTCCAACGTTTTAATATGGATACCGTCGATAATTGAGATTTTTTTTATCCTTTCAATGAAAATGATCATCTTTTCATATCATCTCATTCAGTAACGTCGAGAAAAGTTGAATTATGAGGTCCTACACGAAATGTTCACTCAAAAAATAATTTCACCTCCCAATTTCGTGCTGAGGATAAAACCTTTCATCTACTTCCCAACATCTCTCTCCCATTCCTCTCAACCGCTACCAATCCGGAGCACGCCCTCTACACCAATTGAAGCTTCCCTCGTTCTCCGACTGCAGCGCTACAGCCGTTAGCCTCGTACGCGAAGTCTTAACAAGAATTGAATGGAGCGAGGATAATGAGAGAATTGATTTGTGCATCTCGCGGGAGAGAATCGTTCTGTTCCAGGGAGGAGAGCAAAACGACATAATGCCACCTGGAAACAGCCTTGAGGCTCTTCCATCGTCCGCTCATTAACTGCTATTCGATGGATTTTCTAACAAAAGTCCGTACGATGGAATTCAATGCGTGCTGCGGATGATGCTTGTTAGGACTTCTTGATTGGAATGGTCAGCCGGGACTGACAAAACGAAAATCTACAAATGACGCCGAGCTAGTTCAGAAGTTTCGCAACTACCCAATTAAACGTTTATCAACAGTAATACTAATCCTACGACTTTTTCAAGACGGAACCGCTTCATACTAATACGGAGTGCCTTATTAATGTTGACCTTATTTTCCATGCATAACCTTTATCCACTAAATATTTAATTTGTTACTTTGCTTACCTGTTAGGAGAAATCAGTAAATATTATAGTAAATTGTTCTAAAATTGGACTGAATTTTACATTTTTTTAAACTTTAAACTCAAGTGTGATAGCTATTGTGTAAATTTTTATATCTATTGAAAGCAGCTTGGATGAATCCTATATACCACATACTTATGTCAAAGAATATGCGTTCATGAAATCAAAGAAACATTCTTACCAAAACTTGCCATCAGAGGGTGAAACCTAGATCGTTGGAATAGACTTAAAAGTTGTGTTCCTCCCTTGTTATTACTATTATTATCATCGAAATCTCTTCTTCCACTTCTCAGTGTTTCTGTTGGAACAATCCCACATGTCCCTTAGTTGGAATGGCTCTTGACATGGAGAGGGAATTCACCCTAACCCATGTGACTCTTGATTTCCCCGCTCAATTAAGAAACTTGCGCACAATGTGGCACGTTTGTAATAGTACTGCTTTTTGTTCAATGTGTATGATATTTTCCTCTAAACAAAGTTTCTCGATAGATTTTATTATGTTGCTTGACACGATCCCTTCTGCAGAAATAACCAAAGCGATGAGCAGAATGTCCGTTTTTCTCCTACCTTATGGAATGCTGCTTGCAACAAGTAGGAGTAGAAGATACACTTAATCAAAACTCACCGTAGCCTCACCGCCAGTCCAAGAGGATGATGTTGTTTTTCTCTATGACAGGAACAGGTTGATATTAGTAATACGGTACTGTATCCTCATAAAAAATTAATATTTCATACGTAGCTGTTGATGAACTAGCTTCGAAACGTGATTGTGTATCCCCAATTATGCTGATTCAGCTAGATTCGCACATCCAGCCATTATACTCAGTTACGATCAATGGATTCTCCCGATTTGCCACATTTTCGGCACCCTATCTTGGACGTCCATATTATTATTTATTATTATTATTGTTGTTAATGCAATTTATCGCTTAAACACTTGTGTTTCCAACTTTGCATAAAGAGAGGCGTAAAAAAGAATACTATAAGGTTGATATTCTTAGATCTCTATGCTGTTGAATGTCTTAAAAAAACCTACTCAAATAATTTAAGGGAAAGGGGCTATTCAGATTTCCAGGAGCGATTTCTACTGATAAAGGCGATACGATTAATCTGACAGCAACACAAGGACGTTGACGAGGGATAAGCTGTACGATTAATTTAAATTAATTAATTAGATATGACAATAAAGGCCCAGCGTGTTGAAGGGTCTTCATTTTAATGAGTTAATCAGCTAAAGAGATTCTGACAAATCAAAGAGATTCGAAGTAATTTCAATGACTGATGTTCGATATTCATAGCGATTCTCGAACTACTAAGTGGATAAATTTAACTATAAAAAAGTTGATCAGAATATTTACGTTTATTTCTCGAAAATTAGTTTGTAAAATTTATGTGAAGTATTGAATTTTTAAGGATTTAATTCGTATAACTCATTAATTTCCGTTATTTTAGCTTCGCATTTAATGTTTTTATCTATGACCTATATTTATGTTTTGGAACCTAATTATTTGTATATTATTGTAGTGTTTTTTCCTGTTTAGTTTTATGAAAGTTTATTTATAGTTGTTATATCTATGTGATAATCCTTCTGTATCATTTTTTGCCTTTTATATCAAATTTAACCCGCTATTTCGTTAAAACTTAGTTAACTATCAGTAGGTTCCGCAGATTTTCCACACACCATGAGGGCGCTTTCCTGCTGTGGTGTATTTTCTTTTTAAGTATAACAAACTTAGATTTTGAACCCACTACACTGGGCACAGTTTTCTTCTGTGCGCTTTTTTCAAGCTACCTCTTTTAAATTTCAGATGAGGAAGGGCTAGACGTAAAAAAAGACTTGGCAGTCCCAACCTCGCCCGAATAACGTCCTATCATTATTATGTAGTAAGTTTTCTGTCTTCAATGGACAGTAATTGAACATTTCTAAATTAAAAACAGAAGAAGATGATGAAGTTCTTTAGTGCCCGACCGTTGTCTTTTTTTGTACAGCACGCAATTTTGAACTTGTGATATTTCCCAAAGTTGTAAATAAAATCTATTAGTAATTCAGTGTTTAGTTTGCTTGCCATTATACATTACTAGAACACATAAGAGTGCAAATAAATTAAGAAGAATTATCAACATATTATTGCTACCTTGGGAATTCGGCATCATACTTTCATAACAATGCGAATCGAACCACATGAAATTATAATTTGCTACCCTTTACAATAGGAGGTAAGAGTTCTTGCAGATAACGTAACCTAGAAACCCTAACCTTGTATTTTTAACATCAGAAGAAAAGAAGATTGTCTATGTCTATGTGTATACCCTGCTAGCCACCTTTCGGCGTGTGGCAGGGGGTGCATGCACCAAGACTCTATTTACCTAGTCGATTACTTTCGCGTATCGTTCGCGGAAAAAACGAATTCTTGAATCGGTTCGTTTTGCATCTATTTCTCATATCTTTCTCTCTATATCGGAGCGGCCTATATAGCAGGGAGGGCGCATTATGTCCGCGACGTCTTCCGAGAACGTGGTTTCTCTGAACTTATTTAATAAATTTATAATAAGATTAGAATCAATGTAGGGATTGCTAAATAAGTTCAGAAAAAATACCTATACAAAAAAATCACGGAAGAGGCCGTCACTTTGTGGAATCTTAATGATATCATGAGGAATTGTGGAGTAACAAGGTTCAAAACTTTGCTTTATTCAACAACTCCTCATGATACCATTACAAAAGAATACACCGCACCCGAATCACACAATGCAACCTCCCGGATGTTTCAACTGATCGGACAATGAGCTAAAATGAGGCATGTGGACACGAAGGTGATGGTCTTCTAAACGCATTCTTTAAGCAAACGATCTACACTTACAATAGGCAAAATAAATAGGTTGATCGTTAAACTCCTCACACCTTGATGGATGGCTCGCATATTTTGGTTGTAGAGTTTCATACATTTCAGCACCATAAACAGTTATTCCATTAAATTTTGGCAGCCATCACATATCTTGCGAAATTTCGGACATCGAGCAACGTAAGAGTCGTTCCCCTTGAAGTTCGCTCCTCTCCACGACCTCACATTCTGTTATCTTTACCTACAGGGGCGGTCATCCCCTCCCTTCAGATAACACCCACGTCCTGTTTCTCTTTGATCCGTCACTACGGTCGAGCTATGCCCGATTGGCCCTTTGTTAATCACGCTGAACTTAATCCTATACGTTTCAAAGTGGTATTTCCCTCAGGGTTTAATTTCTCTTCTTTGGCAATCACACTGCTAGCTTCGCCTTTTCAATATCTTCTTGTTACAGCGTACGGTTGGTCTCTCTTTCGGATTAACTGAGTAAGCCAACGATTTGTCTCTTCCTCTTCATACCTTGTTCGCAAATTAAGTCACTAGTCTTCAAATTCTTTAGCTTTATTACGTATAAATACCCCGCAATAATCTATTCAAAATGTCTGCTAAATTAATTGCGTAAGAGTAAGATTATATGATTAGAGTGAACTATAACGGTTGCTATTTTTCCTGCGCTTAAACATTTGTGCAATGAGAGGTGCAGGTATGGATCTCGTAAGCGGTTTACAATCGAAAGAAGGAATTCGATTAAAAAATTAAGTTACTGTGAAAAAATAACCGACAGTTAAGACAATAAATAAACAGACGCTATAAATAAAAAATTTTAGAAAGTTAATTTTTAAACCAGATACATTGCATTTAAATTCTGTTTTTTCCTGCTTCCTGCAACTACGCTTGAATCGATTTGCCACGACAAGTTTACTTCTTCAGCCTTATCCGGGATGAACTGATGTTCCTTTCCGCGATTGCGAAACTTTAAGGAAATTTATTACTCTGCCCGATGAACTTCTTAACCTTGAACATCGCAAAAGTCGTGTTAAGTAAAATATAAATAAGTTTGTTTATTTCATAATGAATTACCACTACATTATTGACTAATCAACCTCTTAATCTATTTCATCCATCGTAAAGAGATGATACCAGGTACAACGATTTAAAAAAGATTTACTTTTGTTTATAAAGAGGAGCAAGAATTCGACCATGTTCGTATAAATAGGGAAAATAAAATTCCCTAAGAAAAGAACTCGGATCTAGATTTTGACTGCAGATGGAATATGCCATGTTCATTCGGTGCTGCTTTTGGTCAAAATTCAACAATTTTGGGGCAAATTTTGCTGCCACCCGTTTCATGCCCAAAACACCCGTAAAAATTGCTTCGCATGAGACAAATGATGTGCCAACCTCATCAGTAACTTAGAGGTTTAAAAACACTCCGTAAGCCGTCTTTCGGCAAGCGGAACTCGCGCTCAGAGACAAACGGGAAGCTCCGGATTACCGATTTCTTCTCTGATAGTAATTCGACGATCGTTCATAATCATATTCTTCATCTTTTCGACGTTATCATCGGTTGTCGATGTGCTGGGACGTCCAGGTCGCTCGTCATCTTCAATCAATAAATAGTTACTTCTGGTCGTTCTTTCCGGAGAGCATTACAGATGCGAACACGATGGATTAGGTTAGGTCTTTGGTGTTGCTACAACCCCTGCCATGCGCCACTGACGGCTTGCGGGGTATGAATCTAAATCTAAACCAAAACTAACCATTGAAAAATTCCAACCTGCAGGGGTTAGGGTTTTCAGTGGTCGCGCTTTGCACGTATTGTTCTCATTGTAGTTTTCCTAGGAAGATACCATAAACTCCATGTTTAATTTATCAGATAAACTTTTTAGCAACAAAACCTAGAGCAGCAAATTGTTTACGAAAACTCTTACGAAAACTCAACAGAACTAGTTCTATTCTGGTAACTCAAAATTGAAAGGAGTAGTTCTTGGACGACTTTCACCTTTTTTAGTTTGTCCACAGACGCAACATTTCACCACTCAAGATAATGGAATCGCTCAAAATTAAAAATATGACGGAAGAACGCACACAATGAAGGAAAATCATGCGGATCGATCTTTCATACTTAATTAATCGCCGGGGCTTTAATCAGAGCGGTGACGCAATGCATGCTGGGATGCGTAGTTATGGTGACGACCAAAAGCTCCAACGCCATACTGAAAATCAGCTATTCTATTGATAATGAAGCCCAAGGAGAATTTGAATGAGCTATTACGATGAAGCCTTTAAGCTGGGACTCCGTTTTCAATTTATTTTACATCTGGCGGATTTTAGAATTAAACAGCAGGCTTCGATTTTGACGCAGCTCCATCGGCTAATGGAGATGGGTACGGCGTAATATTTTATTTTCTGTTTTCTGTTGATGGAACGCCGATATCAGCTTTTCACGTTCTCACCTATCAATAAAATTCACGATTCAAGCTTCGCTTTGTTTTTATGATTCAAAAGCGCGTTAATGTACAGTGACAGTTGAAAAAGCTATGATGTGACGAATAATGGGGAAAACTTTTTTTCACCTCTATTATTTGTTCTCGTCGAAGTGTTATATACTAAACGTACCTATAAATTAAGAACCAAATGCTAGACATTTTTCAAGCAATTTAAAGAAATAAAGTAGAATAAAATATATTTAATCCATGGATAATATAATAGACTNACTATTATTATTAACGATTATTATATTAGAGGTAACTTGACAAATTTTGCAAAAAAACTAAGAAATTTAATTACGAAACAAACTATGTTTTCAGGAAGTTGAAATTCGTCACCATCTGAGGTTCCTAGGGCATGAAGTCCACAGGCCACAAGGGTCCCGCTCTATATTTCAGGGGCCGACAAACTTTAGTTTGAGATATTATAATTTCGTAAATTAAGGCTAACAGTTTGGTGAATATTTCAATTCGGCTGAAGAACGTAAGATGAGAAAACAAACCAAGCTGCTTATGTTGAATTAATCAAAAGTGAATGATAGGTGGATATCAAATGGAATCTATGGAGACAAATGAAAGAGACTGAATTATATTACCATGAGTTTTGATAAAATTTTGTTAACTTAGGCCAATTTAAAAACCGGTGGAAAGTCAAATTCACACAATATTGTACCACAAGTCAAAAAATCATAATTTCGTCGAAGCTAGTTTCTAATTAATAAAGAATTATAGAGACTAAACTAGTTAATGGCTCAAAACAGATAATAAAATAAGATGCGCAAAGTTCATATCGTAGAGCAGATGCTTTTATGAGATATGTGAACATTTTCTGTGAACAGAAATAGATTTTTCCCCAAGGGATTTCCTCAGCGTCGTGATGTCTTCAAAACAAGCCCTTGTGTCGCAATTCCATCCCCCACACGTGATAATAGATTAAAGTGTGCAAAAGAAACTCAAGAACGCAGTCCTTTCACGCTCGCCCACACTCTTTCTCGCCTATGGTAACGCCATGACGGCCATTCGGATTTCTTTCATAAAATCAGGAATTTTGAGCTGCAGATGTAACCAACACGTTATATATGCAATTATATACTCCTTCATCAATCGAGGAATAAAGGAATGGAATATGTTGCCTGAAGAAGCACTTAAACCCTTACCAAAATCTGTAAAGGAATTCAGAAACAGGTGTAAAACATTAGCACTAATATAATTTTTTTATTTAGACTAAAATTTGTTTTAATGTTTGGATAATTTGGATGGGAAATAACATATGTAAACCTATGGTATTTGTATTTTGTCTGAGTGTATTTTTGTATTGAGAGGAATGGGGATTTGTTACCACCGGACTAGTAATCCAACTGTAACATATGTGTGAAATAAAAGAAAATAAATTTAAGGATATACTAGGCGGAGGCAATAAACATCGAATTGGTGAAAGTGGAGTTTCCCGGAGCACTTAATTTCGTGTTACTAATACTTAAACGAATAAAATTAACGAGTAAGCATATTGAAAATTTCATAACTACCTACAGTAAATAATTATTAATTATATACACGCTCACTAAGCAACATTATTAGTAATTATACAATGTAAGCAACAAATATTAGTAAGTATACAATGTAAAGCGAATTCAATCATGTATTTATTCAACAATGCAGTAGTTTATGAAAAGGGGAAATCCAAAGAAAGGCTTTGAAGTTTAATCCCATTGTTTATTAAGAATTAGGAATCAAAATTTGTCAAACTCCACAAATTAGAAAAAATACATATGTGACCGGTTTCGAGGCAATAACCTCGTTGCCAGATGATAATTCTTAATAAATTATTGATATGTTCCATAAAGTATCGCTTGATATGTTTCGTTGAGCACAAAAGCTCCCGATCTAAATCCAAAGAAACTCACTTAGCGAGAATGCTAACATCTGAGAAATTTCTTGTCACATACATTTTTTAAATTTTATGTACAACCAAAAGAGAGAAATTTATTGAATTATACTAATTAAGCTCTCAATTTTTCTAAATATTTCATAATTTCTGATAGGTTTACTTTCCTGATACTTCTGGTTTAAAAATGCCTGATTCCTATTTAACACAATAGAAAATTCCTGTCACCTTTTATAAACTTGAATTCGGTGGAGTTACAATAAGATATAGAATTTATTTTCATTTAATCTTACTCTAATTAATGGATTCATTTAGCTGGAAAGATCCCATTTGAAAAGGGTGGAAGTTAAAATGCACCTCTAGAGAGAAAATAGTCCATTTAAATAGTAATTAACCCTTTAATCCTAAATCTGAATAAATCTCTCTTGAGAGCACATTATTCTCTTGTAGAGCTATCTCTTTTACGTCACGTGTCGTCATAAATCGCTTAATCAACTCTCTCCAAAAATAAATTACAAAACGGAAAGCGTCAGAAGGGAGAACGAAGACCTCTTTATCGCGTGGGACACGTTAAAGTCGAATGATTTGCATTTGTTATCGTTCGGAGATAACGAGAACAAGTGTTTATGAGAATGCAGATAATACCCACTCCCATTTAGACAGTTGACTTGGCTTGACTTGTTGTGACGTAAGGATGAATGAACCAATAGGGGACGTGAAGTACACTACCGAAAGACTATCAAAGGGAGCGATGAGAGGAGTTTGATTTAGTATCAGAAATCGGGTACGCTGCGGAAACCTGTGAAAACGTGAAAAGTTAAAATACACATTACGTAATTATTTCCCATTATTTTAACCAATGAGGTTCCGCTGAAATTTGAAAATGAGAGTTGACTTAAAAACTTCGGATTATAATCTACTTGGAATGGATTGAGACAATTTCGGCAAAGTTTGGAGAGAATTTAAATTAACAAATACATTTTCTAGATTTATAAAATCATCACAAAGTCATTTATAGACTTATACCCTCACAAATATATCACGAGCGCATTAATTTGACCTGCATTTCTTACCTAAATGGTGTCAATTCAACATTATTTTATCATAAAATTTTGATTGTTTTAAAACTCCACACTCCGTGTAATTTTCATACAAGGAGGTTGACATAACTGAAGGTTGGTCCAACACCTTTAAAAACCAAGATTTACAAAGATTAGAATCATTTCGGTCTGTACTTCAGGTCGTATTTGTCCGTTACTAAACATATGGCTTCTGATAACCTCTTTCTGATGCTTAGATTTATAGTTGAGGAACTGTGATAATTAACACTTGCTGTCCATCCTATTCAAATGCTCTTTCCCACTACTTCCCTTCAAAATTCATTCATATAAGACAATATTTGGTTAGCTTTTATGACCTCGTTCATTAGTTAAACCGTCTTCTCCATCTCCAGCAATACTATAAAGCCTCGAGAAACTCATTTCAAGAATTCGTATTCCGCTTATTTTCTGCTTCCGCTTTCCTTGCTCTTGTTCATATTTCACTTTCGTAAGAAAGGGTGGATATAGCTAAGGTTTTGTAAACATTTTCCTGTTTTCCTTATGAATGTATTTCTCAGTGACAGAAAAACTCGTCTAACTCAATTAAATTTGTTTTAATTTTTGTTTTTTGCTCGCCGCAAAAACACTTTGCCCTTCAACCTAGGCATTGAAAATGTGTTGTTTCTTCTAAAATCGTATCATTTAACATCATCGTATTTGTCATGTCGGTCAGTGACCAGCCATATAAGGCGATTAATAAAGCAAGAAAAAACCTAAATTACGTCTTCCGTGATTCGATTAATTATAGACTAGTGACGTCTTTCTATTATATATTGATTTTTCTTTTTATTCGTCGGCCTGCACTAGGTTCTGAAAGGTCAACAAGTCTTACATAAAAAATATATTTAGATTTAACAAAAGATGAATCCGTCAAGAAAAACGAGTCAAAGCTAGAAAATAATTTTTTTTAATCTTGTATAAAATCGAAAAAAATATTCTACATTTTATTGAATATTCTTATTCCCTAGAGAAGCAGATGCTAGAAATGGTCCTTTTAAAAATTATTTTTTTCCGCAAACGATACAAGTAACCAAACTTACATGAGTAGGAACATGAAGGAAAATACGTAAAAATGGCCTTCCTCCGAAAATCGTCCTTAAACAAATAACAAATTGTATAAACCTGCATTCACGGAAATACCGGATTCGAGTTTGGACCACAAGTTGAGCCTTTATGATTCCCTCCTTAGAATCGCGATATGCATGACAATTTTTACACTTTTAATAACCTTATTTCTAACCACTGCTTTTCGCAACAAGAGGCTTTCAATTTGGACACAAAATCCCTATCCGCTGAAATATGGGAGGCATAACAAACATCTATAGGGGGTTAATGAGAAAGTGGATCTGAAAGAATGAGAAAAACTTCCCCTTGATTCGACGAAAGTTCTGAAACATTTCCCAAAGAAACAATGCGCTTCCGATTGGGTTTTTTCCTCTCTTTTAAAAGGGATTGTGGGTTCGTTTGAAACGAGAGGATAAAATTAATTCCAAATTTCAAGGACACTGACCTTTTGCTCTCCTTCCTAGAGAAACAACTAACTCGTCTAATTGGTGGGATTCAATATCACTGGAATACCGTAAATTGATACGAAAGTCTTTTCCACATTCTTTGAAATTATTTGAGAGTGCAGAATGCAACTGGTTCTCCGTTTTCATTGTTCGACCTTTCATTTACACTTTGACTTTTTATTAATTCTTTAATTCTTCTCTTTCCTAACTGTACTTTATTGCACTCGCGCTTTCATTTCATTAGAGCTACATATCCCATCTATGACTAAATATTACCTTGACTTCTTTGTTATACACTATGTAGTTAACTGAGTGCCTCTAGAAAAAGATTAGATGACCTCCCTTTGATATTTTGCTTTATGACTTTATAAACCATTATAATCACCATAATCCCATTTACTCTTATTTAATTTCAGCTACTATATTACAAAATTTTACAATTTACTGAGCGATTAAATTATCTATTTTTGTTTTTTATACCTTCCATTAAAATAAATAACCACTATAAATTCACGTTAAGTCAACTTTATCTTACCATTCTGACATGTTTTAATAATGGAATGTTTTATCACCATGTACGATATGAAAGAATTCTTTATTTATTTACGTCAGCCTAACAAAAAGAGACATCTTCTGTAGAATACCTTTTGTACTCTGGAACCGATACACACAATTTTAAATTCGAGTGCGTAAATTTAATTAATTTTATTTACCACGAACGCTTTTCATTTTGGAATTAGGATAAGACTAAGTGTCCTTTTAATTTAAATTTGAGGAATATCGATTTATTTTTACTTTTCGAGTGATTAATCAGTGAATTATTACAAATCCCCCTTATGATAGCGAGGAGTTACGTTCATCAATTAAACCATAATTTCGCTACGTCTGGAATCTGTAATTACAATAGAGCTAAAATAATAAAACCGCTGCACAATCTTGAGCAACAATAACTTCAGCGACGTTTTAAATAACTATTGTATTATGCTTATTTATATTATCAATGCTTTCCATACATATCCCACTTCGGCCAGAATCAGTTCTGAGCATCAAAAATAAAATACAAGTTGTGGAGCTAATACGTAAAACGACTGATTTTCCTAGCAATGGAATAAATTCAAGAATCGGAAGATAAAAGCGAGAGACTACATACCTAGACGTTTAAAAATTTAAAAAGTTCTTGAAACGCACTCGGTGAATTTTGGTTCGTTAAATAACATTACCTAATACCCTAAACCTTTCCGAAGGAGACTATTTCCGACCTTCTTCCCAAGAAAGGCTATTTCCCTCTCTTTATGCTTCACTCAGACTTTTCCATTCCGAAACAAAATTCAACATCCGTCATCTCTACCATATTGTCTAACCCACGCCGCTTTTCCTTTTCAGTTCCTTCTTTTATTCATTGAGCCCCACCCCTCACTCAATCGGACTTTCAACTCATTTTCTCTCCTCTGGCCTCCCATCTGCCCCACCCTCACCCTTTGCCCGTTCTATTTTGGCCTCTTCAACCCGCACCCAAGTTACCCTGGGAGACAAGGCGTGAAAGGAACCTCATTTTCATTCCCCGTCTTCTGAAGATGTTAGATGGAGTGGTAGGGGGGCGGCGGCAAGGATGTGCAGGTGGATAGACTGGCAGAAGAAATTCTCACTGAAATCCCTCAATCTTCTCTAATCTATTCTCGTGTATATCACTAGCAAAAGCTGATCTTTCACAGCTCAGTCTTTAAATATTTTATACGAATCTTACAAGACTCAAATTATACTTTCATTTTGAAAAAAGTCGCAATTAGACAAAACCCAAGTGTCATAATAATCATGCAAAATACTTCGATACTCATAGTAGATTGCAATATGTCATTATACATATAGGTTACGGGTACCTATTGATTACAAAGAACTAAACAATATTATCTCACAAATACGTAAATAACACACTTTATAGTTTACATTTTCACGTCGTTAAACAATACCAGAGAGATTTCAATAATTGTCCCATTTACGATTTACAATATGGAACATGATGAACATTTATTCTGTATAACTTGAACTGACACTATTTCACCTATTCTATCCGTTCCCCTAAGCAAAAATATCACTTGCATAAGATCATTGCATGAAAGGAAACAGTAGGCGGTTCAGTTGAGTGTCATAACATCAGGTGCTCGAATAAATAAGATGAAACCATCCAAAATGATTGCTGTACAACCAATTAAAAAAATGACTTAATAAAACGTTTATTCGCGATTCCGATAAAAGAAGATGATATTTCTTTACTTCATTATCAAATCGCCTGATACATGTGGAAAGTATAAGGGATTCAAAGTTCAAATTCGAAACCTCTACTGAGAAAGGAGGTTCAATTTTTTTATGTGCTGTGCCAATTAAAAAAAAAGAAGAGAAAACGTTATTAAAACTATCTCAGATGTAGTTGAGAGATCCTAAGAAGGAATTAAATTACAAACTAGGTTGATGTTATTAACTTAAGTTTGAGGAAGAACCCTAATTAAAAGATATGTGTGTGTGTGTGTGTATACTTGTTCTTCTATTCATAATTGTGCATGTAAGGTTGTTCATAATTGTGAGTTGGGTTAAAGATTCTCTCCTGAAATATTTTGAGACTACGCTTCTCCATTAATACGACGGAAAATATTTGCAAGACAACGCTATACAATAATTGGAGGATATGATAACTTACTAAGTAAAATAGAACATTATCATCGTCGAATTAGCACAGACTTGAGATAGCAATCAGATTACGCTAAATAGTCAAAATAACTTTATATGGAACTTAAGTTACAATTTGAAACTTAAATACGGAATCTAAGATGCATATTAGCTATGACTTGGCTTTAATATGTATTAAATTTTAGCAAACGACTTAGCAAACGACTTAGTTCGTATTCAACGGTGGTGCGAAAAATGGCAACCAGACCTAAACACAAGCAAATGCTCCGTAGTAAATTTTTTCGAAAGAAAACAGTTGCGGCAGAATAAATCGTACAGCATTAGCGGAACAGTAATTAAAGTAGTGGACTCGGTAAAATATCTCGGAATCACTCTTACGAATAACATGAACTGGAGCACGCACATCCGTAACATTTGTGCTAAAGCAACTAGAAAACTCGGATTCATTAGGCGTATTGTCGGTAAATGTGACGAAAAAGCTAGAGAACGATGTTATTTTGCGTTGGTTAGGCCTCATCTTGAATATGCATCAAGCATATGGGATCCGGCAGACGATACATGCATCCGTGAACTCGAGAAAGTGCAACGGAAAGCGATACGTTTTGTTAAGAAGTGCTACGATAAAAAAGCAAGCGTTACCAAAATTATGTCAGATGCAGGTTGGGAATCCTTAAAAGATAGGAGACTAGAAGCTAGATTGCGATTGCTTGATAAATTTAGGGAAAGTACATTTGCGGAAGATATAGTAGATATTATGAGACCCCCCTGCTATCTTGGACGATCCGACAATGAGCGCAAAATAAGAGAAATAGATGCTAGGACGAGTCGATTTAAGAATTCATTCTTTCCGCGAACTATACATGATAATAATAGGCTAAAAAAATAATCCGAACGCCCGGTGTTTTCACCCCCTGCCACACGCCGTAAGGCGGCTTGCAGGGTATTTATGTAGATGTAGATGTAGAAATACTAGCAAACTTACATTGGTTGTATTTTGTCACATTCTACTATATTCCATGAATAACAAAGCATCCTGTTGTGCTTCATTTGATGTATAAAATGTGGCAGATATTGCGCAAAAATATGTTTTCTGCATTTCTTAGACTTAACATTCCGTGACGAGTACTTTTAAAGTTCTATTTCAAGACTTGGACGGTTTTCTCACAGGGAAACCACACTTGATGTAATTTAAGTTGGATGATGGGTCAAAATATTTTTGTGCAATGAGCACAGCGCATAAATAATAGATCTGAAAGTAGTACAATATATGATCATAAATATAAAATATATATTAAAACATCTTCTTCTTTCAAAATGTTCTTTCCGAAACTTTTCGTCACATGATCTGACATTAGTTATACTGGATGCGGATTCATTGCCAGTCTACCAACGTGTATTTTTTCTGGAGTTATTGCTACTCTACGTACTAAAACTTCAGGTCATTATTTAACCACTTTTAGTGAAATGAACTTAAAATTGGTGGAGAAAGCAAGGATATCTTTAAAGCAAGGGATATCTGTAAAAAAATACGAAGTTTGACCAAAAAAGAAAACTATTTGTGAGCCCGGATAAAGAGTAATTGCCTTACGCAGACTATTGCGAGACTATTGAGTGGATGTTTGTCAAATGGGAGTACAATTGTATCCACGACTACTGAATATCGGAGAAAATATTGATTGACGACTTTTTTTAATCCTATGGCTCCTCTCTCTTTCTTTAGCTTAATATTTTAAGTCAATCATTATGCTATGCAATCCCAGTATATTTTTATCTTTCCTATTCTCAGGCTGTTTGCATGGTTGTGATTAGAGGCTGTGTGTTTGTAGAGTAAATGGATGCCTAAGTTGCCACTAAGTTCGATTTCCACAAACAGAATGAAGGGAAAAAATTTTACGAAATAATAGAGGAGATAGGAAAGCGGGCGAAAGATAGACGTACGGAGATAAAGAAAAACTACGTGGGAAGATCGTAAGTGTTTCCGCAGAAATGGATGAGGGAATATAAAACATTTCATACCCTTAAATTTACATCTAAATGGCATGCGATGAGATACGAAGATGGAGTGGTATGATGGGATTCACACGGAATCTATACCAAAGTCAAACTTTAGATAAGATAAAAAAGGTCATTGCTTACGTAGGGGCCATCGTTTCGAGAATGCAGCCAACTTTCCAAGAATACTCTAAACTACATAAAGATATCGAGATTAATTATAACACGAATTCACATTAACAAGGTATTAGAATTATGGGAACATAGATTTTCCCTGAAATACTTCTGGTGAATAGATATGTAGAGTAAATCGATAACGTATGCAACCAGTACGGAAGTGGATGCTAAACTTAGAAAATAAAACATGAATTAAAAAATAAACTTAATTCAACTATATCTATAGTATATTATAAAAGGAAATTTTTTCAAAGTTTTTACCATTTTTTGATTGTGTGTTCCATTATGGTCTATGCTTGAGGCTCCCAATTCATTTTTCAGGCCAAGCCCGTCCAAATCAATTTTCATTATTTTGACATTCACCTTAAAGACGTATATTTCCCATCATTCGACGTATATTTCCCATCATTCGACGTATATTTCCCATCATTCTATTTCCTTATTCTGCATTTTCAATTATAAGAAGAAATTTTAGGCGATAGCGCCATAGAAAATCATAATAAGGGTATGGTATCCGTGAGATAGAGATATGAAGGAAGGAAATTGTAAGTTAACTTTTAATGACTCATTTTGCCCATTAAGAATAAAATCACTCCCTCTGCAGCGCTTGCCTCGCATTAGTAACTTTCTGTAAGACTGTATTCACTAATGATAAAATGGTAATAAGGTAAAAGAATAATTATTAACAATATAATGATATTTTTGTGAGATTTTATATTTGCCTTCGAATTGCCATAACTGTCCGATTTTGGGGTATATTACCTCTGTACTGAATAACATTTATTGTAAACATTTTGAATAAACCTAAATGGATTAAAATATTGGTGAGATATTTACCACACTAGAAACTTTTAGAATAAAATATATTCCAGAAACAGAAAGAATAAATAATGAATATTATCTTTTACGTGAATGTCACAAATTAGGCAAAAAGGAAGTGCAAGAAATCATACGCGCCCAAATGCAGGTAATAAAATAAAAATGCATAATTCGAAGCTAAACATTCAAAATGCACAAATTAGTTGAATTTTTTACGATTATTCTCAGAGAAGTAATGAATATCTCATAATCAATACATGAATATCCCAAATTGTAACTAAAAATACCTTGAAATCTACATGAGAGACTTCAAAACCAATTTTTTTATTTCGGTTGACGTAATCGATCATAAAGTGTCAGAATTTTTTAATTCAAACTCCCTAAATGTCTTTCAACCGCACATTTGGCATTTTATCGCTAATTTAGCTGTTATAATGTCAAAAGGAGGAATACAGCTCGTAATGGTTCGGTTTCTCGAGGCCATTTTTTTATTTTCCAACGAAAAGTTCTGAGCTGATTCCTTAAGAGAGAAGAGAAGGTTTGAGGGAGAGCTCGGAAGGTTAGAGGGGTTAACTGAGATGGAAATAAGATTCCGATGAAAGCGCAGTCGAATACAAGGTTATTGATAAGACAAATGTAATAGACTGAAAATGTGGTTTAAGAACAGAGCAAGGACTGGATAATACCATAATAAGGCCTTGGACTTCGAAAGAAATGTCGCCCAAAAGTGGAATTTGATCAAGGTGATCATTTTGGCACACAGCTAGTTTACTTTTCAGAATTAGACAAATATCGGCAAAACAAAGAGCAATAATAACAACTAATCAACATTTCCAAGTATACGTTACCCCAAAAATGGACGTTTACTGACTCTCACGACCAACCATGACCTCTTGGGTATATGGAGAGGTCAATTTATCAGCTTAAAAGGATAGATTAGATTCATTTTAAAAATTTTGAGGCACGGTCACCATTCGATACAATACGACCGGATTGTAACATTATATTTAATGAAGGATTAAGGAAAGATAAATTACTAAGCACGGAAGAGTCGTGCGGCTGAAACCCAAGAAATAACAGGTGTGAAAATAGCGACATGACTGGGACCCAGGTCTCCCCCTTTCCGGGCAGGTATTCTAACCACTGAACTACCATGCCGCGTCTATTCCACACTGTTTGGAAAATGTTTTGTGAGCAAGGACAGCAACCTACACATTTAGTGGCACTAACTGCCTGCAGAGGTCCTCGATGAGGCAACTAACTCACAAAGCGGTCTTATAAGGAAACCCCCCCAAAGGAAATCACAAGAAAAAAGACTGCTTTTGTGAGTAGAGTGCCCCTCTGAGAACCATCTGGCGGCTGTTAGTGCCACTAAATGTGGAGGCTGCTCGCCTAGCATTCTCTTAACAGTGTGAAAGAAACGCGGCATGATAGTTCAGTGATTAGAATACCTCCCCAGAAAGTGGGAGACGTTGGTTCGAGTTCTAGTCATGCCGCTATTTTTCACATCTGTTATTCCAATATATTTAATGTTACTTAATGGAGAACTCAATTAATTGAATACAGTTCGGAAAGACAACAGACAACAGCTGTAATCAGCCATTAACTCTGAGTGAGTTTCCTAGGTGACGTAAATGCATAACTAATACCGTTATATTTCTGGAGGAGAGAGTGAAAAGGTTAAGGAAGCCAATCGGTTTTCTCAGAGGGAAGAAGATACTGATTGAAAGAGCGAGGTAATCCGAATCTCCCCGCTCTCGTTCTTAAATTTCAGCAGAAGGGGAATCAATAGCACAACTAACCCTTTCGTGATAAAGATTCCGCAAAAAAATATCAGGATCTCATCCGTAACATCTCAAATTGTTTCAGAACCTTAAACATCGAAAAGTTAAAATTCTACCCCCCATAGAAAGAAGCAATTGTGAAGGATACCACTGGATGCTTAAGAAATGAAGTTAACTGTCTCCCTTGATCATTATTAGACAGGGTGATGTACTCTAAAAACGGATGTTTAACTTGGAAAAATACTGCGTCAAGTATAAACAGTTGGTAGCATCCGATCAATTTTTTCCGCGTTCAGGTTTGATTAATCGCGGTCTGAACTTGTTACATCACGCATGTCCTATTTAAATTTAGATTAATATTTCCTTACATATATGTTATTATAATAAGAATGTAGAACCATACACGTCTCGTTAGTGAAAGTACGTGAGTACATGATTGCAAAGTTAAAGGAGAATTCCAGTTCAAGCGGAGCGACCCCTGTAACTTAAGCTAATTTACATGCAATTGTGAATGTTGGGTTGCATAACCTCGAGGATAATAAGAATTCGTAATGATTCAAGGAAAGAAAATTTGAACGTGACTATTAATACATTAGAGGATTAAAAACAGTCCGTAAGTTGTATATCGACAGATGGACAGATGGATGGCATTTGGAGAAAAAATAAGGTGTGAAATTTTGGTCTTATCAACATAGCATACGCATACCTTTATGAAAATGATATGCATATGTTGAATTATGTATATTTTGCGGTGAAAGAAATCTTTGTTGATGTTAAAGGAAGTTTCATCAGCATTTTACGCAAACTTCGAGGAAACAAATGCAAATAATAAATTATCCAACAATTTGGCACGAAGACGAAAGAAAAGACAAACTGAAATGAGAAAATAGTGAAATGAACAGAATATGCAGTCCAAAGGATTGATCAGGAATCAAAATGTGTTTATTTTGATTCCCGACGGAATGTATCAGAGAGATTAATTTAACCTTCGGTAATTTTGTTTTCGAATTTTTTCACCAAATAAAACGAAGCAGCGAACAAAACACAAGAGCAAACTGGTCCAATTTCCTGCTTCTGCGTGCCCAAAAACAATTTTTTTGGAGAGACCTGGGACTCCGAATCCCTGGATTTGGGGAAGGACTCGGAAATGACAAACAGCAATGAATTTTGCGTAGGGGAAGGAAGAATAAAAAAGGGTGGAGCTGGGAGAAGGTGTTAGGACTCGGAGTAAACAAGGGCCCGGGTTATGTGGGTGGGCGTGGGGGATTAAGAGAGGCCGCGCCATCTCCTCGGCTAAACATTCTAGCGAGAGAGACACTGCTCGTCGCACTGCGCAGGAAATTAGATTTTTTAAACCGAATTCGATAGCCGTGTTTGTTCGATGGCTCGAATTCATTGAAGTGTCTGCAGAAGCAATCAGTCTGCGCTCCCGGGTTATATAAGCTGCAGACGGGGAATGAGTTCCATCATTTGAGTTGGAATTTTCTTCGGGAGCGTTATCGTCCCCGCGCAGGGAGAAGGCACTAACTGAATGGTACTTGCCCGTCCAACGAGTGGGTAATTTTCTATGTGGTCCTGAATTTCCGCCAGTTCGAGAGACCCTTCGTTAAATAGAATTCGTTAAACTTAAATTGGATAAGCCATGAATGGACGGATATGAACGTTCGTAATTCTATTCGAATTGATGAATTATATTAGGTAGAGCAAAATTCAGGTTTATAGCTTACCTCCTATACCTCTATTTGCACCGTAACTGATTATTACAGGTTCGGTTTAGTTGACGAATTGCCGTAATGTTTTGTTTGGTTCGCTGATGAAGTTTTGATTTTAACGGTTCAATAAAGTTCACTCTTATGTATTACTTATGATACACTACGTGTATGTTGTGCAGGAATATTTCTCGGGTCTCCAACCGGGTTAATTGAACGGATATATCACTTCGCCCTGAAGATGGCTGGGAAGACAGCGGCCGAAACGTCGGATGTATCCGTTCAATTAACCCTATTGGAAACCTGAGAAATATTCCTGCATCATATACACCGGGAAAGCACAAGATGTTTTAATGTGTGTTGTGCGTAATACGCTCAATTTATGTTGGTTTTTCATATCTGATGAATTCCTCTTTCATTAATTTGTTACACTAGAAGAAAAATAACCGAAAAAAACCCTTCAAACGGAAGAGTACAGTAGTGAGGACTACATTTGGATTCGAAAGAAAGCACAGACTGTAAAAGCTGGTAATGAAAACAGAGTGACCTGTTTTAATCGTTTTTGTTCCCGTTATTGTTTTTTCACATCGACCCTTGCACTCTAATTCAACTAACACAACTGACGAATTTAAATACAAATTTATTTTCCATGTAGAGAATATATTAAGAACTTTTCATCTTATTTTATATAGCACAAGTAATCTCAATCTTTACGGTTTCGATTTGCACAGCACTTTTGCGTAGCTTATCAAAAGTGTATATCAAAATTAGGTGTATGCTTTGTTAAGCATAGTTACAGTAACCGTAACCAAGGTGCTTCTTGTCGAGGGATGATAATCCTTTGAGAATAAAAACAAAATTAGAAATGGAGAGAAATATTATTATAAAGTGAGAAGGAAGTTTCAATTAATACAGTAAAAAATATTTGGCCTTACATAAGAATTATTTTGTAAAAAATCGTAGACCATGCTTAATGATGTATACTTAAGATGAACACTTATGTTCACTTTAGGGCCTGTATTATGATGGTTTGTAAGAGTTGAAGTGAAGTTAATACCCACGGTACTCCATCATATACGTAGGTTATTAACTATAATCTTCAATTTAACTCACTAATGCAATACCGGACAGTAAATTGAAGATTCGTGCTCCATGTTAAATTCATATTGTAAGACCGGACCAATATAGTGACCGTATTAATTATTTCCGATGACTCCTGAGACAAAAGGAAAATAATTTTAAAAATTGAAGTAAGTGATGCTTTTCGGACATAAAATGTTTCCTAAAACTCGAGATTTCCATAAGGTATTACTTCGTCGTCCTCAAGTCAAACAAATTTCCTATTTCATTCATATCTTTTTTTCACTTTAAAGACAATGCTTTTTTATGTTTTTAATTGTTTTTTTGTTATTTTCATCATGTCTATTTTTTATGCTAAATTCAATTTACAGATTTAGGTTCAGTATTTGTACAATCCAGATTATATTACTATTTGCGATGTATTTTTCTGCTGTGATGAGTTAAGTATGGTAAGTACTATACATTAGGCGACATTGTACGCAAAGCTGCATCACGTGGAAATTTGCACACAGAACCAACTCAAGATTCCTTAAATCATTTTGCAACCCTTCTGTACATAAAACTCAGTCTGCATATTTTTAATTCACTTTCGTAGAGAAACGAGTGTTATTATTTTCTACCTTAGACATTACCATTAAATTAACGATACCATTGTTAGAGTGTAAAGGTCATTTTCTGTGGAGAACACATGCCCATGCAAATATAAACGAGATCATGGTGACAGATTTTTGTATGATGTACTGAGAGAGGTCAATCTGATGAAATCCATAATTTTAGGAAATGTTTCGTTTCCTTTGCGCTTTTTAGCAACAAAATCACCTCTAGAAGTTAAAAGAGGCTCATCATAAAACGGGGAGGAATTCCCAAGAGACGTAAACAAAACCTCAGGAGGCCGTTGGGTCGACCTCATACCGGGCTTATACTGTCTGGAGCCAGGAACGATCGAAGGGAATGTAGACGCAATCGAAAGCACCATCTAACTTCCGCATTTCTTTCAAGGAAACTTCTCTTTCTCTCGTCTATGACGCCCTGCGATTTCATCTCAAACTCCACCCCCCGTCCATTTAAGGAAGCTGCAGATGAAGACGAAGTGAAATCAAGAGTAGAGGTTATTTTCTTTTACGATCAAAGTTTTCGTGTGTCGCCATCGAATCAGCGTAGTCCAAAGCGTCTAGACTTGCAGGGACATATACAAATCGATGCCGGAGTTAAAGTCTAGGAATAAATTCGACTCCTTAATACCATATGTGTTTAACTATATGCAGTCGTTATTGTCGTAATTTATCAGGAAGTCAAGAAATATCCAATAATTATATACATCACGGTATTACATTTACAGGAAGTGGTCTAGTGAGTCAAATGTATTCACTGATAATAACGTAATTTGGAAATTTAAAATGTGTTGAAACAAAAGAGTTTTACGTATCTGTCAAGTCAATGGTATTATTTCAGAAGTTTTGGAAAACTTACAATTAGTTTATAAAGAAATATATTTACTGAAAACGTGTTATGCATTTAATCGAAGGCCACCCAAATAAAAGCATGGAATTAAGAAATTCTGCTTATTTAAATTGAAAAGTTAAAAATCTTTCCTCGAGAACTATAAGAACCTATTATTGCCTCTAAACGACGGATAAGTCCAGTAGAACGATGCAAATCCAACCATAAAAAAATTATATTATTCATAAAGATAAGATTTTTTTGCAAGGCTTTGTATGATTAATTACCTTAACGTGGGATTGTAGTTAAAATGTTTTCCTCTACAGGAAAACTGTTAGACAAAATAGTGATGTATTTAGTCAAAAACGAAAAGCTATATTCTAAAAAACAGAAGCAGTATGCATAAAACATAACTGCAAACGTTTTAGATATACATACATTATATTGTGTCAGGAATAAAAAAGTTAAATTAACTTAAAAATTATAAGCACTTAGTATGCACTATTCGTAATTAAAACTTATTTTTTATTCTATTTAATATTTCTTCCATTTTTTACTGTTATATATCATAAACGCTCGGAGAAAAATTATGTTACATTATATAAAGTTAAATATAAAATAAATTATTTTTGATGTGGAGAAATCAATATATGAATCGTAATGCCGACATCTGAAAGAGCGTAAAAAGTCTACATACAGTCTTTTAAGTTTTTGTTCATGGAAATTTAGGTTAACGGATAAGTATAAATTACAAAATGGAGAGTATTTAGAACGTAAAATATAGGCAATTAATTATTTTCCTGTTTAACAAAAAAGGAGTATATTTTCCCTTCACTATGCTCCCCTTTTACAATATTCAGTTGTACTTAAAAATGAAAATAATAAAATAATAAATCAAAATATCATAAAAATAGAGATTAAAAATTCGACTAGGAAAATTTTGAAAAACATACAAAGTAAATTTTAAGCTCTTCTTATCGGGAACATTCAGGTGAATATAAAGGCTGCAAAATTAAAATGATGTGATTTCTAAAGTAGGAGATCATTCAACGAAACATAATCCATTTGAGCCATTATTAAAGAGGATTGCATTTGTTATGTATCTCCAAAACCGCCAGAGACCCGAACAAAAAACAAAAATTCCCTTAGCGTGCATTTTCGTGGAATTTCAAGAAATTGATTCAGCCGCCTCTGTCTTCATTTTTCTTTCAAAGAAGATAAACGAAGCGAGATCCTGTTTAGCTGCGACAGCAATTACCATCCTCCATTGGTCACGCATCCTTTCCTGCTGGATAAATTAGACCTTCCAAAAGATACATCCGATGGAGAAAAATGATGTCGTTGGCCATAAATCACGGTTCTCAGATTGTCACAGAAATTAATTTCACTTAGGAGGGCTTCGGAATTGAGAAGGGGTTTTGTATGAGCCGAATTCGGATAAATCTTGAAATATTTCATTTTCCTGACGTATGAAGGTTTGAAGATCTCGCTATTGGAGATAGAAACGACGTTACATCTCCAATGAAATTAAACTAATTCAACCAAGAATGAACGGATTTTCAGGAAACGTAAGAAAAATCGTACTAAAGGTTTAATTTTTTCATAACATGATAACAGATATGCAATTTTGAAACGATTAGAAGCAATGCATGAGTAAATCTAACCTAGGTTTTAAAGTAGATTGAAATTAGGTAGAAATGTATAATTTAAAAGATACCTTTCTCGCACTGGCCAGGAGATCCTCCCTGAACAATTTCACTGATCCTTTTCGTCGTAGGGGTTTTAAGTACTAGTTTTGGCGTAGTTTTGCTTAAGTAACAACATTGGTGTGGGCACATATTCAGAAGAACTGGAAGATTCAACGAAACTGGTTTGGACCTCAACCTCTTTTCTACTTTCTCTAGGCGGATCGTTGATATCCTCCGTTGTTACAGTCACTTATTCCTGCGGCATCAAGCAATTTCCAAGGTCACCTCTCCTTACGTTTATAAAAATCTATGATAAGTTCTCTTTCCAATCAATTTAGGGCGATCAGATATTGAAAAAGTTACTTTCTCAGCAACATACGTAATTAGAGTTCGAGAAAATCTCCAAATAGCCGTTTTTTGCGAGCAAACTCCCACCAGCAGAGGTTAAGATTCTCAGTTGTCGAGCTTTGCAAGTAGTTCTCAATACGTATTTCGTCACAGTTATTCTTCTCTCCCGAAGATGGCGACATATTTACCGAAATACGTATTGAGAACAATACTTGCAAAGCGCCACCACTGAGAACCCCAACCCCTGCTGGTGGAAATGGTTATTTGTTCGCAAACAACGCCTATTTGGAGCTTTTCTCGATCTCTGATGTCTTACCACAGCCGTGTACCTTTTCCTTATAGATTGAGCAACTTACGTGTATTCCTAAGTAATTTACATTTACATTTCCATAAATACATATGGCGTGTTGCAGGGGGTGTTAATACATCAAAGTCCCTAATTATTCATCTTATTTACGCGTCTAATACTAATTCTGCACAAAAACGTAAGACGTTGATGAATTCTAGATTCACTTCGTTTCTCGATTATATGGTTCGTCAGTCGACGAAATGCAATCAGATAGTATTATCTGCTCCATAAAAAACTGGCCCTATTAATATATTAATAATTAGAGAATTTGTCCATAAAACTGCTCTAGGAAATCCGATGACAAGAGGCAAGTAACGGAAAAAATACATCACAACGTAAGGAAATCCACTCTCTCTCTCTTTACAATGATATTTTCTAACTGTGCGAAAACTGTACTCGCTGCTTGCCAAACAATCCACTAGGATTCCGGGATGATAGCGTTATAAAGTTATCGGAGTTGGTGTCAAGAGCAATAAAATTTCCCTCATTTAAGACAGTTTTTCCGTCCTTTCTCTCGTCCGCACACGTAAACGCAAAAGTTAAAGCACTCATACACACCCTTAGCATATGGGAGGAACATCGCCAAACTTCTTCGAAAATATTAATTAATACAGTGCCACAATTGCAGTAAATAGAGTTTTATTTCTGCTGACAAATTTGTGAGAAATAAAAAATTCAAAAATAAACGTGAGAGAACATTCCATACAGCAGTGTTAGAATTTGTAATTGTATAACAGATACTGTTGTACCAACAACACATTTATTAGAATAAATGTTGACTCAAGGGTGAAGAATGTATGGAAGTTAAGAAGTTATTCCTTTGGGATCAACCGCACGACTTCATCGTGTAAAGTATTACGCCTTTCCTTAATCCTTGTGATTTACTTTGAGAGGTTATCCTAATAAGACCGCTTTGTGAGTAGGCTGCCTGATCGAGGACCTCCGGCGGCAGTTCGTGCCACTAATTGGAGGCTGTACACCGTGCTCGCAAAGCATTCCCTTAACAGTGTGGAATAGACGCGGAATGGTAGTTCAGTGGTTAGGATACCTACCCGGAAAGTGGGGGACCTGGGTTTGCTATTTTTCCCACCTATTATTCACTGGGTTTCAGCCACACGGTTCTTCCGTGCCATGTCATACGCCTTTCCTTAACCCTTATAAGACATTAGTCAAAAGTGGGAAAAAAATAATTTGCTACACCGAAAATTCAACGAACGACATACATGGCAATGCAGGCGTGTGGCGTGGTTATCTAACTCAAAATTTCAAATGCAAAGTTTGCACAAGTATAAGCCTATTGAGTTGAACGGTCGGGAAAATTATTTTAGAATAAAGAACATACCCTGAAAGTCTCCATGGAATCCGCGAACATGGCGTTTCCCTTGTAAATAGTAAATTATTACGATTTCTTCTCGTAAATGTTTCTTATTGAATGCCAGGAAATGTTATTTATAGGGTCATTGTGCTGCATTTTGGTGGACATCTGCATATAGCATTACGGCTCGGTATGGATCTTGCCTAATACCTCATTCCCTCATGAAATATTTTGGTAGCTAATGGTGGAGGGGATAAAAATTCAGCAAGCATATGGGATGGAGAACTTAATGGCAGAGCTTCGCCTTCAGTGACTCCTTATATTTGCTGCCGAATCTTGTTTATTCAAGTGAGCGTGACTGAAAATCTCTCCACCATAACGATCTCCAGCGATATCGAACAAGAAAATATCGGCATAAAAATTGACGAACATTACAAAATGCCCATTTTGATCTTCAGCATCAAATGAGAAAATTACTTATGTTTATTTATGTTGGTATCTAGTTACGTCTATTGTCACCACTTATCTGTAAATAATGGTAATTTAGAGATCAACCTTGTTTTATGGTATAACGGTTACCAGCCTGAAATTTTATATTCAAACGTAATCAATTTGCAATCAGAAACCAGAAATATATCGTTATCCTAACGAAGTAGGTGTCAAATTACCTGAATATCGGGAAATGAAGGAGACCCTTTTGAAAGGTAGATCATTGATATTAATTAGTTACACAATTAAAAACCTCTTATAAGGAAATGGAGTAGATTCTTTTAAAGGGTAGATCATTGATATTAATTAGTTACACAATTAAAAACCTCTTATTTTAAGCCCTATAAAAGTTATCAACTGCGTCAATTACTCGGAGGCTTCCTTTTGATCGAGAGGTTGAAGCTTCAAAAGTTGAATTTTGAACCGGAGTTAAATCCATGGAAGATTGTTATTCACTATAAAATTAGACTGCAAAAAGAAACGGCAGGCGTCAGAGTTTAACTGATAGAATTGGCTTGCGATCGTAGTTTGTAAAACTGTTTTCTACAAAGGGAGAAATTGATTACAGAATATCTTTTAGGCTCTCTCAAGTCATGGAAATATTCTGAGCTGTTCTTTTTTGAAGCCCTAAGACTTTTATAGATGATCGAAATAATATGAAAAAGACCAAGGATTATTATTTTTTGCTCAAAATTAGATGCTTTTTTTGCATGTTGCAAACATTAATTTATAATTTTATTTAAAGAGTTGAGGAGTAGGAGGCATCGAACGCAAGAATAGGCCACCAGTTCCTCTTCCCCGTGCTGTACCATTCAATTTACGTTTGATGCGTAATTAGAGTCGTGAAAAAGATTCCCTCATGCCTCGCACTTACGATTTAACTTAGAAGGCAAAAGAGTATGGAGAAACGTGTTTCCGTGAATAAAAGAATGAACGAACTATATATTGTTTTCAATACTAATTTTAGGATACCGCAAAGCAGCCTTAGAATTCCCGCAACCTTATACCTCCGTTCTCTTTTGATTTCACTGGGTATATTGCGCCCACTGAAATTTCCCCCGAGACGACCACATGCGGCGCAAAGAACCGTTACGTTTCCAAAGACATCCGTTCCATTGGCTAAGACAAAGAAGCAATTTTATCGGTGTCTTCCTTTATTCCGAGGCTTTATGTGATCCTGGGAAATAACTCGATTCATTCAATATTTCTTTCTGCTCGAGAAGGCGGAAAATTTGAGGAACTTTGGTAACATACGTGGATCAGGGAAAAGCACATGAGATGCGCTTCCGGATGGAATAGCAGAAGGCTTTTCCGCCTACGGGGTGAGTGTATCCTAATGGGAAGTGAGAAAAGCATGGGAGTAACCTTTCGCCGCTTATGCATGAGGAAGTTAATCGAGTGTAGGACGTAAATTTGACCGCATATCAGTGGTGTATACCTGAAACCAGAGCTTCGAAAGGGGCGTGCGATGGATCAACTGGTGTAACGCAAGAAATATCGTTGGTTTTTGATCGTTTTGAATTATTTAAGCGCTACTTAAATTGTCTCCTTAAATTCTCACCAGAGTTATTGCAGTATCGAATGCTGTAATAAAAAAAATGCGTATAAAATCTCCGTAGTAAGCTGAGATGGTGTAGACGTTTATAAATTGGAGTACCTAATGATACTGATAACGAGAATAAAAACGACTTACTTGAGAAAATTCTGGTTTAAGGTATGCGTTACTAATACGCGGACAAACTTACCCAGGAAATAATTTCACTACGAGAAGACACCCACAAGTAGGGAGAAGGCAAAAGCGACTGATGGTTAAATCTAAATTTTAAACTTAAGTGAAATTATTTTGTGAGACTTGAGTAGAAGATGTCAATGAATAAAACACAAACGAAAAGCATAAAACTCTAGATAGTCTTATATATATATATAT
>KZ308997.1:171017-240317 GCA_000376725.2 Ladona fulva
ATAAAATAAATTATTTTTGATGTGGAGAAATCAATATATGAATCGTAATGCCGACATCTGAAAGAGCGTAAAAAGTCTACATACAGTCTTTTAAGTTTTTGTTCATGGAAATTTAGGTTAACGGATAAGTATAAATTACAAAATGGAGAGTATTTAGAACGTAAAATATAGGCAATTAATTATTTTCCTGTTTAACAAAAAAGGAGTATATTTTCCCTTCACTATGCTCCCCTTTTACAATATTCAGTTGTACTTAAAAATGAAAATAATAAAATAATAAATCAAAATATCATAAAAATAGAGATTAAAAATTCGACTAGGAAAATTTTGAAAAACATACAAAGTAAATTTTAAGCTCTTCTTATCGGGAACATTCAGGTGAATATAAAGGCTGCAAAATTAAAATGATGTGATTTCTAAAGTAGGAGATCATTCAACGAAACATAATCCATTTGAGCCATTATTAAAGAGGATTGCATTTGTTATGTATCTCCAAAACCGCCAGAGACCCGAACAAAAAACAAAAATTCCCTTAGCGTGCATTTTCGTGGAATTTCAAGAAATTGATTCAGCCGCCTCTGTCTTCATTTTTCTTTCAAAGAAGATAAACGAAGCGAGATCCTGTTTAGCTGCGACAGCAATTACCATCCTCCATTGGTCACGCATCCTTTCCTGCTGGATAAATTAGACCTTCCAAAAGATACATCCGATGGAGAAAAATGATGTCGTTGGCCATAAATCACGGTTCTCAGATTGTCACAGAAATTAATTTCACTTAGGAGGGCTTCGGAATTGAGAAGGGGTTTTGTATGAGCCGAATTCGGATAAATCTTGAAATATTTCATTTTCCTGACGTATGAAGGTTTGAAGATCTCGCTATTGGAGATAGAAACGACGTTACATCTCCAATGAAATTAAACTAATTCAACCAAGAATGAACGGATTTTCAGGAAACGTAAGAAAAATCGTACTAAAGGTTTAATTTTTTCATAACATGATAACAGATATGCAATTTTGAAACGATTAGAAGCAATGCATGAGTAAATCTAACCTAGGTTTTAAAGTAGATTGAAATTAGGTAGAAATGTATAATTTAAAAGATACCTTTCTCGCACTGGCCAGGAGATCCTCCCTGAACAATTTCACTGATCCTTTTCGTCGTAGGGGTTTTAAGTACTAGTTTTGGCGTAGTTTTGCTTAAGTAACAACATTGGTGTGGGCACATATTCAGAAGAACTGGAAGATTCAACGAAACTGGTTTGGACCTCAACCTCTTTTCTACTTTCTCTAGGCGGATCGTTGATATCCTCCGTTGTTACAGTCACTTATTCCTGCGGCATCAAGCAATTTCCAAGGTCACCTCTCCTTACGTTTATAAAAATCTATGATAAGTTCTCTTTCCAATCAATTTAGGGCGATCAGATATTGAAAAAGTTACTTTCTCAGCAACATACGTAATTAGAGTTCGAGAAAATCTCCAAATAGCCGTTTTTTGCGAGCAAACTCCCACCAGCAGAGGTTAAGATTCTCAGTTGTCGAGCTTTGCAAGTAGTTCTCAATACGTATTTCGTCACAGTTATTCTTCTCTCCCGAAGATGGCGACATATTTACCGAAATACGTATTGAGAACAATACTTGCAAAGCGCCACCACTGAGAACCCCAACCCCTGCTGGTGGAAATGGTTATTTGTTCGCAAACAACGCCTATTTGGAGCTTTTCTCGATCTCTGATGTCTTACCACAGCCGTGTACCTTTTCCTTATAGATTGAGCAACTTACGTGTATTCCTAAGTAATTTACATTTACATTTCCATAAATACATATGGCGTGTTGCAGGGGGTGTTAATACATCAAAGTCCCTAATTATTCATCTTATTTACGCGTCTAATACTAATTCTGCACAAAAACGTAAGACGTTGATGAATTCTAGATTCACTTCGTTTCTCGATTATATGGTTCGTCAGTCGACGAAATGCAATCAGATAGTATTATCTGCTCCATAAAAAACTGGCCCTATTAATATATTAATAATTAGAGAATTTGTCCATAAAACTGCTCTAGGAAATCCGATGACAAGAGGCAAGTAACGGAAAAAATACATCACAACGTAAGGAAATCCACTCTCTCTCTCTTTACAATGATATTTTCTAACTGTGCGAAAACTGTACTCGCTGCTTGCCAAACAATCCACTAGGATTCCGGGATGATAGCGTTATAAAGTTATCGGAGTTGGTGTCAAGAGCAATAAAATTTCCCTCATTTAAGACAGTTTTTCCGTCCTTTCTCTCGTCCGCACACGTAAACGCAAAAGTTAAAGCACTCATACACACCCTTAGCATATGGGAGGAACATCGCCAAACTTCTTCGAAAATATTAATTAATACAGTGCCACAATTGCAGTAAATAGAGTTTTATTTCTGCTGACAAATTTGTGAGAAATAAAAAATTCAAAAATAAACGTGAGAGAACATTCCATACAGCAGTGTTAGAATTTGTAATTGTATAACAGATACTGTTGTACCAACAACACATTTATTAGAATAAATGTTGACTCAAGGGTGAAGAATGTATGGAAGTTAAGAAGTTATTCCTTTGGGATCAACAAAACGAAAAGCTATATTCTAAAAAACAGAAGCAGTATGCATAAAACATAACTGCAAACGTTTTAGATATACATACATTATATTGTGTCAGGAATAAAAAAGTTAAATTAACTTAAAAACATAATGGAAACAATTATCAACTCCATTTTCTATGAATAACACACAGAATTTTGAAATTAAGCATAAAAACATGTAACGCACACTTAACCTTTGACATTTAGCCATTTGACATTTGGAGATTTGAGAATGAAGATACGGATTCATGAGAGAAGTAATAATTCTTCGGAGGAAATAGTTGAAGTTAATGAGAGTATTTTATTGCGTCAGTTTTGTAATTAAATCTTATTCACAGTTTTTATTAATTCTGCCAGTATTAGCTTAATTAAGACCATTTTGAATATATTTTTTTTAATGACGCCTACCTTTTGGATTTCGAGTTTTACGAGAACGCACATTTTAGAAAGTCAAAAAGGTGACAAATAGTGCAAGTTTTTTCGGGATATTTTAGAAATATACGAAGACGTGTTAGAGTAATTTGCAATGGAATTTATTCCATGAATTCCACAAATAATTAGAGAACATATTAAATTACTCGCGCCATTAAAATAGTTAGTTGTTATTCGTCAAGCAATATAATAATTTAAGCTATATAACCTCAGAGTTGATCTTGTAAACATGGTATATTAAGAAGGAAAAGGGTAGAGGTAACTTTGCACGTTAAGGCGTGCACCTAGGAAAAATCCCATGTAAAAACGGACAGGAAAAAGTCTGACAGGACTGGGACTCAAACCTGGAATCTTCCGTTTTATCCAAAGCATCTGTCCAGAAAGGTTCAGTTCCCTGATTCGCATCCTGGTCCTGTCAGACTTTTCTCCTGCCCGTTTTTCCATGGTCTGTTATAACTAAAAAACACACAGGAATAGAATAAAAGACATAGAACACCATTACGGACAATGTGACTAAGATGAAGGGGTTAGATACACTTCCGGCACTCACTGAACCATAAACAGACGAAAAGCAGAATAAACCTTGCTCATTGGCACGCGGTCAAATAAAACTATTTAAATTTGGAGTCAACTGTGCCATCAATCAGATATTATCCGTTCATGATCTATCATTTTTAGGAAACGCTTTAGAATGCGGTTTAGTTTCGTTTGAAAGTTTTTGAAAGAAGAGTAGATAAATATTCTAAATCAAGGCAGTCGTACTCTCTCCTCAAGGATAGACATTTCGTAGTTCAGACGGTAATTTGATTGGTTCAACGTTCAGCCAATGCTTAAGACTCGAGAGATAAATCTTAATTTTACTGTACGTATTCGTACTTCCTACAAAAATTTGCTCTTTTCTTTTAAGACTTGTGTACCATTTGCCAAGTTAAAATAGAGCCTGTTGATTATACAGATTGCACTTTCCAAATAACTCTCTTATTTAAAACCTGAGGCTGAGCTGCTTAACATTAGAACGACGGCGAGGGTCATTTGACCCCAAATCCGTGTTTGATATCAAAAATCAATAAGTAAAATATTTGAAACATTTTAAATTTGTTTATTAGCGTCCCAAATGTGATTTAAAAAAATAAAAATTATTCTATTACTAGTCCAATATAGTCGTATCACATGACCTATTTCCAATTCTTTCTCCTACATATTTTATTCAGCAGATATCATACTTTAAAGCATTGCATTGGAAAAAACAAAGCCATCGAAATATCCTTCATTCACTCTTTTTAAAAAAATGTATTGCTGCTGTGAGATAGCTCTTTGAATATGCTTTTCGATATACTTAGAATCCCTAGCTTCAATTAAATATAAAAATATTGACAAAATACACCCCACGCGTTCGCTGAATCTGCAATTAAGTTCTCTTTCATGAAATATTTCCAACAAAACTTTGGGCATTGAATTTTAAACAAACCTGTTCGGTATAAAATCATTCTCAATGAGTGTCAGTTTTATATAATTAATACATATGTATCGCTATTGCAAATTTGTGAAAGGATCTACGCTTAATGTGTTCATTTGCCATATAATTCAATATTAATTCATGTTCATAATCATCCTCATTAATAATATTCGAAGCATTCCCACTAACCATTTTCATCCATTTTTATTCCTAAAAATCATTTATATTTACGACGACTTTAACGCTAATTAAATTTTGTCTTTCATTTCAGGTAAGAGAACCAGTTTCCACCTATTCGTTTTCTCACTGGAAAAGCCATTTTCAACCATATCTGACATCATGGTATGTGAAGCTAACTCATAAGCATGATAATGCTATAGAAACTATTACCTAATACCTTAAATCATTAAGCACTATCCATTTAACGCAAGGAATAACGGGAATATTAGATTCAATAAAATCGACTCTTTCCGTCTCTTTGCATGCAAGACACTGATATTATCATCCAGATTAAAAACAAAATACTACAAAATTATTTTAATTTCGATTTCATAATTGTATGCGATAACTCAAGCTTCAATTATTCGAATTATCCACCACTTCCCAAGCGATTTATGCAAATAATTTTTCTCAAAGCATATAATTAGTCAGTTGGGATAAAATTAATAAACACTTGTATTATAATTTAAGCGGAAATTCTCTCGAACAAGGGAAACTGAGAGTTTGTTGATAATATGACCAAAATTCTGTCAAAGGGCGAACCTACGCACAGATAAAACTCCAAAACACGCAAGACTCCTTACTTATTAAATACATTACAAATGAACCAATTGTCCGTCGGCAACAATAACGTCAAACTTATGCATGTAACAATAGTGTATAACAGTACATAACAAATACACATTATCAACAATTGAGAAGTTCTTTCTAATTTTACAGTTGGTAGGGATTCGACGAACATTTTCATCGAACTCAGATTTTGAAATTGATTTTCGAAGTGCGTGGAAGGGGAGTGAACGGTAACTTGCAAAATCAAAGTTTGCATGGAACTTAATGAATAAATATGCAATCGTTCTACTGTACGGAAGCAAAGCCATTCCGTACAAAGCAATTTTTCAATATTGTCGTTCACGTTTCGTTAAAAAATATTGATAACAACAGTTCTTCGAACGACGAGTAGTACCCAGTTTCGCCGAATTGACGTTTATTACAGAGAAGCAAAGAAAAAACTTTAATTATTAGTAATGGGTGTAGGGAAAGAACCCGGGTATTTTTTGTTTGTTACCATAATAAAACTTTGAACGTTTTTGAATTCAAATTTGAAAATTAAAATGAAAATTTGAAACTTAAAAACATAATGGAAACAATTATCAACTCCATTTTCTATGAATAACACACAGAATTTTGAAATTAAGCATAAAAACATGTAACGCACACTTAACCTTTGACATTTAGCCATTTGACATTTGGAGATTTGAGAATGAAGATACGGATTCATGAGAGAAGTAATAATTCTTCGGAGGAAATAGTTGAAGTTAATGAGAGTATTTTATTGCGTCAGTTTTGTAATTAAATCTTATTCACAGTTTTTATTAATTCTGCCAGTATTAGCTTAATTAAGACCATTTTGAATATATTTTTTTTAATGACGCCTACCTTTTGGATTTCGAGTTTTACGAGAACGCACATTTTAGAAAGTCAAAAAGGTGACAAATAGTGCAAGTTTTTTCGGGATATTTTAGAAATATACGAAGACGTGTTAGAGTAATTTGCAATGGAATTTATTCCATGAATTCCACAAATAATTAGAGAACATATTAAATTACTCGCGCCATTAAAATAGTTAGTTGTTATTCGTCAAGCAATATAATAATTTAAGCTATATAACCTCAGAGTTGATCTTGTAAACATGGTATATTAAGAAGGAAAAGGGTAGAGGTAACTTTGCACGTTAAGGCGTGCACCTAGGAAAAATCCCATGTAAAAACGGACAGGAAAAAGTCTGACAGGACTGGGACTCAAACCTGGAATCTTCCGTTTTATCCAAAGCATCTGTCCAGAAAGGTTCAGTTCCCTGATTCGCATCCTGGTCCTGTCAGACTTTTCTCCTGCCCGTTTTTCCATGGTCTGTTATAACTAAAAAACACACAGGAATAGAATAAAAGACATAGAACACCATTACGGACAATGTGACTAAGATGAAGGGGTTAGATACACTTCCGGCACTCACTGAACCATAAACAGACGAAAAGCAGAATAAACCTTGCTCATTGGCACGCGGTCAAATAAAACTATTTAAATTTGGAGTCAACTGTGCCATCAATCAGATATTATCCGTTCATGATCTATCATTTTTAGGAAACGCTTTAGAATGCGGTTTAGTTTCGTTTGAAAGTTTTTGAAAGAAGAGTAGATAAATATTCTAAATCAAGGCAGTCGTACTCTCTCCTCAAGGATAGACATTTCGTAGTTCAGACGGTAATTTGATTGGTTCAACGTTCAGCCAATGCTTAAGACTCGAGAGATAAATCTTAATTTTACTGTACGTATTCGTACTTCCTACAAAAATTTGCTCTTTTCTTTTAAGACTTGTGTACCATTTGCCAAGTTAAAATAGAGCCTGTTGATTATACAGATTGCACTTTCCAAATAACTCTCTTATTTAAAACCTGAGGCTGAGCTGCTTAACATTAGAACGACGGCGAGGGTCATTTGACCCCAAATCCGTGTTTGATATCAAAAATCAATAAGTAAAATATTTGAAACATTTTAAATTTGTTTATTAGCGTCCCAAATGTGATTTAAAAAAATAAAAATTATGTTATAACAACTGGGGAATTGTTTACATAATGTTATACCTAGAAGGACGGTAATGGGTCATTTGACCTCTAGAATTTTCAATTCCAGTTTAAATACTTATTTGCCTTCCACAAGCCAAATGTTTAGCAGTACTTTAAGAATGAACCATTTGGCAATTACTAGATTTTTTTACATTGTCATTTTTTTCAATTTTAATTTATTTAATAAAATGCAGACTGAATTCTAGAAAAAATTTTCTATTTAAATTAGACCGATGAACTTCATACTTTAAAAATAAGTACTAGTATAGTAGTAGTTGGTCCGATGTATTGATAAAAGTCAGTCATGCTTAAATAAAATTGCTATTACATCTGAGGACAAACATAGAAAACCACTCGTTCTTTCACTGGAAAAATCTCATACAAAAACGAGGGCGGAAAAACTCTTCGTATCTTGTAATGAAAATTTCTAACGTGTTACTTTTAGCCACGCCAAGTCGGTATGTGGCATTTGTTAATTTATAGAAACCACTTATTAGCAGAGTTACCAACTTATTAATTTTGATAATNAGGAATAACGGGAATATTAGATTCAATAAAATCGACTCTTTCCGTCTCTTTGCATGCAAGACACTGATATTATCATCCAGATTAAAAACAAAATACTACAAAATTATTTTAATTTCGATTTCATAATTGTATGCGATAACTCAAGCTTCAATTATTCGAATTATCCACCACTTCCCAAGCGATTTATGCAAATAATTTTTCTCAAAGCATATAATTAGTCAGTTGGGATAAAATTAATAAACACTTGTATTATAATTTAAGCGGAAATTCTCTCGAACAAGGGAAACTGAGAGTTTGTTGATAATATGACCAAAATTCTGTCAAAGGGCGAACCTACGCACAGATAAAACTCCAAAACACGCAAGACTCCTTACTTATTAAATACATTACAAATGAACCAATTGTCCGTCGGCAACAATAACGTCAAACTTATGCATGTAACAATAGTGTATAACAGTACATAACAAATACACATTATCAACAATTGAGAAGTTCTTTCTAATTTTACAGTTGGTAGGGATTCGACGAACATTTTCATCGAACTCAGATTTTGAAATTGATTTTCGAAGTGCGTGGAAGGGGAGTGAACGGTAACTTGCAAAATCAAAGTTTGCATGGAACTTAATGAATAAATATGCAATCGTTCTACTGTACGGAAGCAAAGCCATTCCGTACAAAGCAATTTTTCAATATTGTCGTTCACGTTTCGTTAAAAAATATTGATAACAACAGTTCTTCGAACGACGAGTAGTACCCAGTTTCGCCGAATTGACGTTTATTACAGAGAAGCAAAGAAAAAACTTTAATTATTAGTAATGGGTGTAGGGAAAGAACCCGGGTATTTTTTGTTTGTTACCATAATAAAACTTTGAACGTTTTTGAATTCAAATTTGAAAATTAAAATGAAAATTTGAAACTTAAAAACATAATGGAAACAATTATCAACTCCATTTTCTATGAATAACACACAGAATTTTGAAATTAAGCATAAAAACATGTAACGCACACTTAACCTTTGACATTTAGCCATTTGACATTTGGAGATTTGAGAATGAAGATACGGATTCATGAGAGAAGTAATAATTCTTCGGAGGAAATAGTTGAAGTTAATGAGAGTATTTTATTGCGTCAGTTTTGTAATTAAATCTTATTCACAGTTTTTATTAATTCTGCCAGTATTAGCTTAATTAAGACCATTTTGAATATATTTTTTTTAATGACGCCTACCTTTTGGATTTCGAGTTTTACGAGAACGCACATTTTAGAAAGTCAAAAAGGTGACAAATAGTGCAAGTTTTTTCGGGATATTTTAGAAATATACGAAGACGTGTTAGAGTAATTTGCAATGGAATTTATTCCATGAATTCCACAAATAATTAGAGAACATATTAAATTACTCGCGCCATTAAAATAGTTAGTTGTTATTCGTCAAGCAATATAATAATTTAAGCTATATAACCTCAGAGTTGATCTTGTAAACATGGTATATTAAGAAGGAAAAGGGTAGAGGTAACTTTGCACGTTAAGGCGTGCACCTAGGAAAAATCCCATGTAAAAACGGACAGGAAAAAGTCTGACAGGACTGGGACTCAAACCTGGAATCTTCCGTTTTATCCAAAGCATCTGTCCAGAAAGGTTCAGTTCCCTGATTCGCATCCTGGTCCTGTCAGACTTTTCTCCTGCCCGTTTTTCCATGGTCTGTTATAACTAAAAAACACACAGGAATAGAATAAAAGACATAGAACACCATTACGGACAATGTGACTAAGATGAAGGGGTTAGATACACTTCCGGCACTCACTGAACCATAAACAGACGAAAAGCAGAATAAACCTTGCTCATTGGCACGCGGTCAAATAAAACTATTTAAATTTGGAGTCAACTGTGCCATCAATCAGATATTATCCGTTCATGATCTATCATTTTTAGGAAACGCTTTAGAATGCGGTTTAGTTTCGTTTGAAAGTTTTTGAAAGAAGAGTAGATAAATATTCTAAATCAAGGCAGTCGTACTCTCTCCTCAAGGATAGACATTTCGTAGTTCAGACGGTAATTTGATTGGTTCAACGTTCAGCCAATGCTTAAGACTCGAGAGATAAATCTTAATTTTACTGTACGTATTCGTACTTCCTACAAAAATTTGCTCTTTTCTTTTAAGACTTGTGTACCATTTGCCAAGTTAAAATAGAGCCTGTTGATTATACAGATTGCACTTTCCAAATAACTCTCTTATTTAAAACCTGAGGCTGAGCTGCTTAACATTAGAACGACGGCGAGGGTCATTTGACCCCAAATCCGTGTTTGATATCAAAAATCAATAAGTAAAATATTTGAAACATTTTAAATTTGTTTATTAGCGTCCCAAATGTGATTTAAAAAAATAAAAATTATGTTATAACAACTGGGGAATTGTTTACATAATGTTATACCTAGAAGGACGGTAATGGGTCATTTGACCTCTAGAATTTTCAATTCCAGTTTAAATACTTATTTGCCTTCCACAAGCCAAATGTTTAGCAGTACTTTAAGAATGAACCATTTGGCAATTACTAGATTTTTTTACATTGTCATTTTTTTCAATTTTAATTTATTTAATAAAATGCAGACTGAATTCTAGAAAAAATTTTCTATTTAAATTAGACCGATGAACTTCATACTTTAAAAATAAGTACTAGTATAGTAGTAGTTGGTCCGATGTATTGATAAAAGTCAGTCATGCTTAAATAAAATTGCTATTACATCTGAGGACAAACATAGAAAACCACTCGTTCTTTCACTGGAAAAATCTCATACAAAAACGAGGGCGGAAAAACTCTTCGTATCTTGTAATGAAAATTTCTAACGTGTTACTTTTAGCCACGCCAAGTCGGTATGTGGCATTTGTTAATTTATAGAAACCACTTATTAGCAGAGTTACCAACTTATTAATTTTGATAATTATAAAATATCTTACAGTTATTCTCTCGGATAAATCTCGAGCTGATACTTCGAACTTAGTTTTAATTATCTATCTTGAACATGTATGAATTCATTTCCAGAGTACAAACTCCGTAAGGCAGGACTGCCAATCAAACGACCCCTTCCGTCCTTTTAGATAGGGCAAAACTCCGGTCCTCCTAGAGTTAATGAAGCTACAAATATTAAAGTCTGTTGAAAGCAGATGCACAATCAGGAAACTTATTTATTCTGATATCTTCATTACTCGTTGCCTAAATATCAACACATACGGTCGCTATTCAAAGCTGAATAGAAATAATTCCTATACACCAGATGAATGGTTGAACAAACAAAATCCTTATCTATCAATGCATATATTGTCAGCTTGTATCGTTCAAATATGATAGCCAGGACAAAAAATAAATTTGCCGGCATTGTTCAAATTTTTTCCGAGTGGTGAAACATTTTCCTGGTCTGTAACGAGAATTTCAATTCAGCAGTTAACCAAGCAGAAAATAGGACCCACATAAAAACAGGATGTGATTAAAAGTGCGTTTCTATTCAACTTCTGAAAACTCAAAACAATTCCAGGCTCATGCGACAGTTCAGCGAGCATGTCAAATTCTATAACATCATCCTGTTAATAAAACTGGAATGACATTGTGAATTCCACGCTAGCGATGGAATGTTCTGCCAAAAGATAGTTAAAAAATATGCAACAGAGGGCTAAAAATGAAAATTATTTTTATCTTTCGCGAATTTCGAAAGAGAAATATAGCACGGTATACGTAATTCGTGAAAAGGGCACTATTGATCTATTTCTGGAAGCTACACTCGCTGCAGTCAGGTGATTTTGTTTTTTTCTGCCCTTTCCTTTTTTGATTTTGAGATAAACATTCTCCTCACTATGCATTCCACGTAATACTTAATTCGTTTTTCACTTTCTCTTCTGAAATAATATTTTAACGGATGTCTTATAAAATGATCCATTTAAGAGTTATTTTCCTTTTTTCCATTTTTTTCTAGCAACATTCTCTTTTCTTCTACATATTGTACGTGTTAAAAGTTTTACAGCTGCCATAGGGCATAATTGCCCAAAGCATAACATGCAAAAATATATTTTTAATTTGCTCTAGTTATCCGAATTTAACCCTTAGTTAGTTAAAAGGAATGGAAGAAACAATCCCTTCAATCTAACAAGTTTCGCCATTTCTTATTCATTAATTCAGAAGTACTTTGCCTACTAGTAGTATACTACTTGTTGGCAACCAGGCCATTTGCAGTTATTATTTAGGTTGTAATTAAAAAACAACATAGGTAGTTTTCTCTTTACGAGAAAACACTTTACACTTCGTAGTCAACTTGAAACTCGAAAGAAAAATGGAAAAGCGGCTGTTAGAAGCAGTAGTAATATTAGTAGTATTGTTAAAAGTGCTTCGACAGCTGAAGTTATTTCGCACGTGGATTCCCTCCGGGAATCAAACCCGGCACCGATTTCATTGAATTCGAACGCGATGCCCACTTTGGCTATCCGGGAACCCCGGCTGTTAGTGAATTAGAGGTTTATAAAAGCTCCGTAAGTTGTATGTTAGCAGGTGGACTTGCGTAGGAGAAAAAAGGGAAGTTCCGAATTACCGATTTCTAAATTCCTAGAAATCGGTGATCCATAAATTCCCATATGCCTCCTAACGCGAGTTCCATCAGCCGACATACGGCTTTCGGAGAGCAGGAAACTCCCCGAAAATCCCAAAGGCACAGTATTGTCGCGCAATTAAATCCTCAATTTAAAAATTACATCATAAATAAAGTACAACTCGGTTTAGGAAAACAATTTCTGAAAGACAATTTTTCCTATAATTAATTTGTAATACTCCGTTATTACAAAATGAAAGTTAAAAAAAGGAAATGACAGAAATGTTAGAAATGCTACTTATTCATTTAATTTTGATTGAAAAGACTCCGTGATAATCGGAAAATGAATCCAAATTTCGGACTCCTTTTCTATTTAGTTATCCCCGATTCCGAAGGAATATCTAATGGTGTAATTATCTAAACGTGTATTCGGATTTTAACAGTTATTTAAACATAAAATACTTGCCAGTTTAAGTAAAAATTAAGTACAGACAAATAATTATACGTAGGTTTAATGGTTGCATCTTTCGATAAATTCAAATCCTGTAAAATGGGCGAAATGTTGAAGTGACAAGTCCTTCCAATATCCCTCATAAAATTGGAGTGGCGAATATATTACCTTAATTCTCCCATACTTCGAAAAAAAAAATATTCTGCCACAGATCAATGGGGCTTACCTCCAAAACAAGATCACCAAAATCGCTTACGTAGTCCATTGCGTTCCAGAGTATCTCCATCTTTGCCTCGATCTCCTGCATTTTAAGTCGCCTCTCTGCGCCATGCACTTATGCATGTATCTCACTCCCGCAGAATATCTTAATGCGCTTTTCGATAGTGGTTTCTTTGTAGCGACCAAAGGAATTACATCCATTTATGCCCGTCATTATTTGCTTTCCAGATGTTATTAAGTAAAATATTTGTATCGAAGAAATTTAAAACCAGAGGTAAAAATTCGTACCGAATAATTTCACAGATAAGGTAGTCTCTTCTCATCGTTTATTCACTCATCCTTTGAGATTTTCTTTGCCCATACCTAAACGAGCTTCATACCTTTCTTAAATGGAATATAACCGATTAGTAATTGTGCGATTTCAACTCGTCAAATGTTGTTGTAGGTGGGTAAAGTCATCTTTTGCAGGCATATTTCGTTCTGAAGCCATATGCTTAGAAAATTAAGTCGGATTGCAGAGCATTAAAGATCTGCAACGACATTCTTTTCTAATTTTACATGAGGTGTTACCTAAATATCTAGTATGTATAAGCGTTACTAAACGAATTCATGCATATAATCTTAAATACAACCATTGAATTTGAAATGTGGTCAAGAGTTTACCCTGAAGCTTCCAATTCCTAGCCTATACCCTATTAATTTTGGGATTGATTGATTGTTCTCCATGTTACTTGAAATGTTTTCCATGGTATATAACCACAAATTTCTTTGCAATGATGAAAAATATATAAAAAATATTTTCAAATTACTGAATTTTAGATTAAAAGTTGCGTACAGTAATACATTTTGGCTGTATAGCGATATATTTAGACAGTCAATTTTCACACTTTACTCTAGAATTTAGGAAGAATCTCATTAAAACATACAAAACTGCTTCAAATGATAAAACGTTTTAAGTAGTAAAGACATTATCTATTTTAACCCATTTTCCATGCCATATTCATAGACATGTCTTTTCAAAAATAGGCTAACGTGTAACTTAACTTCTTGGTTCGTCAGGGAAGGAAAATACCGCAAATGGAAAAGGCCTTTAAAATGTACGAAATCACTGGACTGTACAGTCATCAATGACATTTCCGATATTTCCTAAAGGGGAAGCGATACTAGCTTTAGAGTACTAGACACCGAATTTCGCGTGTTTTACAAAGAGCCTCCAAATAGCAAAGGAACCATAATGAAGCTCAACACACAAGGAAGTGGCGAACTTTTCCTCGCTCATGTTTGCGTTCATCAAAAACCTTTTATCTCACACCCGCTTCGGTTCTATATGAATCCAGTGGATGTCAAAAAATGAAGTAGATATACCTCTGAATGTCAAGGGTTGAGGAGAGACATAAGAAAGAAAGAAAAGAGAGCTGACGGTGGAGAGAAAGGTTCGGAACATCCATCCGGTTTACTTTGGACGGCTTCGCAGTCGCCCTCGTTCCCTTTGGAATTAGCGTTTGAAGTTCACGGCCGTTATTTCGTGTAATGGACACGAAATGAGAGGATGATCGGAAAAGGGGGTCTTCCGCCTCAAAAGTCCCCATTAGAAAGGAAAGGTCTTTTAGGATTTCGACCATCCGGGTCCCTTTCAAACACGCTTCGCCAACGGAGCCGTTTTAATCATTTTCTCGGGGACCGGAGTAATCGGGGAAAGGCAGCTTGATTCGTTCAAACTGAGGAAGGGTTTTCCATAAATTCAACTTGATTTCGGAGTCGGGGTTTGTGTAGAGAGCCGCGTGGGAGAATAGCATCTATGTGCTTCATTAACAAACTTCATGTGGACTTAGATGCTGGACTCGCATGGCCGAGGTTAAAGGGTTTTACTCGCGCATTAAACAAGCATTTTATGATTCACTGTATTTTTCATTGGCTATGGACCATTTCATTCAGGTCCGTTATTCACTGTATTCATTATCAATGCGCATATTGAAAACAAGCATGGAATTGAACTATTTTACATTGCTTTCTCGTTCAGCTCAGCATTTATAGAAATTTGTTGCTCACATAGCCGTTTGCTTCTCCGGTAACGTAGTACTATCAAAAGTGCTTCAACACCTGAGGTAATTTCGCACATATGGGGTCCCAGCGGGAACCGAACCCGGAACTGCTTTCATCAAAGTCGAACGCGTTACCCAATTGCCTATCCGGGAGCCCTTCGTTGACATTTCTTATGTTCTCAACTTCCAGCGTCTTTTCCTGCTGACGCAACATTTTTATCGAATAAAAATATCACAGTTTTTCATAGAAAAAACTTCCCTTGCTTCATTTATTTAATTTTGTTGTTACCATCTTAAATGCACATTTAACTTAAGACCCTTATGATTAGTAACTATATAATTGAACGTATTTATAAATGTGATTTTGATTGTGATTGACATCTTAAGGCTTCAAAGTGGTTCAAATAGAAATGATCTACTGTTAGTATAGTACATCAAATTCAAGTGCGTGTGAAAGAATCTTACTCATGTTATTTGAAAATCTTATATATGTACGACGTACATTGTACGTATGAAATAGATATATATGTACTTATGAAAGGATCGTTACTATCATAATTTCATAAAGAACTATACAGTCCTTAATTAGAATTTTAGAACCTTTATCTGGGTTCGGTGTTACTTGGTCGAAGGACAACTGGTCGATGGGACAACCCGTCGCTGGACATTTCGTCGCTGAGACATTTGGTGGAAGGACAATTCGTCGCTGAGATATTTGGTCGAAGGACAATTCGTCGCTGAGACATTTGGTCGAAGGACAATTCGTCGCTGAGACAACGCGTCGCTAGACATTTCGTCACTGAGACATTTGGTGGAAGGACAACTCGTCGACGGAAGGGAATGTTGTTATTTATGATAGAGTTTTCGGTGCGTTAGTATCGTTATGGTGTAATATTCATTGTAATAACTCGGAGTATTGGTACGTGCAGTTTTTGCGATTATCGTAATTATTATTGTATATTATTTATCGTAATTAATATCGTATTACCTGCAGATTTTACGGATATCGATTAGTTATTAAATATAATGGTGTAATAAATTATATCGGAACCCCTGAATCTTCGCTTAACTACTAATGTAATTCGTGCAGCACAAGGATTCATACAAATGAAAAACATTTCATAGATTCTGAGCTGAAAATAAAGTACGGAGGAGTAAATTAGGTACAAGAGGCTGATAGAATGCTGAACTTTCTTGGCGATGGTGCAAGTTTTACTAATTTACCCAAATATTTCTACTGAAATGCGTTCTTCGTTAGGGAATCTTCTGCATAAAAGATGGATCTATTTCTACCTTAATGAACCTGGCACACAATAAAAAATCGACATCAAGTTCTTCTTGAGCCATCTTAATTAAATTCGTTTTTTGAGTTGTCTTTTATGAAAGACACTACGTTTCCAGAAAAAGTCTGAATATGAAAATGCAACGTACGAAGTATGTTCATAATTCGCTTAGTTAAAAATCTCTTATTTCATTCGAAATTTTCAACTCTGGCACTTTGATAAGAGTTTTTCTTCAACAATTTCGCCGCTTTCTTATTCTCATATTAACAAGAATGAGTATCTCAATTAATACAGCGCTAAGTAATTGCTAGTCGAGGCATTCGCTTCACAACTTTAAATTCAATGGAGGGAAAAAGTAGTAATTTGGCAGCTGCTAGCAAATATAAAGATGTACAGCGAAGAGTAATCAGCAAAAATGTGCAGCATAATGGAGCTGGAGATTACGATTTCCCTTCAAGTTGGGTCCAAAATCCGATAGTTTAATTCTACACTCAAACTTGGTGGGAAACTTGTTAATTCACGAAAGCGTAAGACATAATTAGCTTGTCGTACTCTTGAATAATGCGTCGGGCCGAAAATGTTTTCCTTTAATTATGTGCAAATATTAATTAAAAGAAGAAATATAGGGCATTTGAGTAAAACTATTTTATTATTTTTTAGGAAACAAATTTTTCAGTTGTACGAAAAACAAACCAAAATGCACTACCAAACTAAGAATTTAATCAATTAAGCACACTTAATTTAAAATATCATGAATGTTTCCCTGCATTATGCCGAAAGGTGGCTTGCAGAGTATTTGAGTAGATGTATTCTACAGAGATGAGTGGTTAAATTGAACGAATAATCAATTGAAAAGAAGATAGCAATAACCGATTATAGCGGTTATTATATACATGAATTAGACTATGCTTTAATATGCAACATACATAGATTCACGATGAAAACGTCACTCTAGAGCAGAATCGACCATAAAGTAAAGTTAATTAAGAATACAATAAAATCCACATAAACATCAAAAATTCAATGAAAACATTTTTTGATAATTTACATAGTTTTTGTGTTCTTAACTAATACTTTATAAGTATATTTCATGTAAAACGAGAAATGCCTCTTCTTCGTTTTACACGTTTGCGTGATGTATCATTGTCAAAGCGTGATATATCACGCAACATTGCCTTCTCCTGTGAATTTCATGATGAATGTCATTGCAGACGTAATTGTTATATTTCACTGAATTGTTAAGTTTTCCATTTGACTGAAAATTCACAACCGCAGCAATTTACCTGATTCAGCTATTTTCTTCCGACTTAAATGTTCAAAGTTTAAATCGCATCATGACGACAAAATCCAGATTTGAGCGTCGAAAGCTTTCCCCCTGGAAACGGCACAAGTTCGCACTTCAACTTCGCGGCCGCATATCTAATGAAGGCATTTACATAAGGGAAATGAAGAAAATGGCGCCTGCCAAAAGCACCTCTACACAGATGTTTGTATTGTTTAAGGTCTCCAAAAAACGCCTCCGTGTTCCCGCCGCTTTAATTCATTAATCCTTTCCATGGATACCAACAAAACATAAACAAACTATAAGGATTCTGAGATGAAGTTTAAAATTAAGGATTTTAAGCTTTCCTGGTGTATTAATTGTAGATAAGATTCTCAGGTTTCCACCCGGGTAAGTTGTCTTGAGATTATCGCCAACGTTTCAATGACCGACATCGTCATCTTCCTCAGGGCTGAGGTAGCTGACGGAGCCAGAGAATCTTTTCTACAGTTTTATATTAGTTAACCGCTCTGTATGAAGCAAACTGTCTGGGAAATTTCAATGTTCCTCTGTGCTGTATCAATCGCAAAACGGGTTTACGTGAGAATATGATTCAAAATTGATTATGAATTCTTTCGGTACATGAATACTTATAAATATGATTTAGAAGTATCATCTCCTTCGATATACTTGCAAAATATTCCGTCTCTCCGCTTGCCAGAATCAGAGTTTGGAAAAATCAAACCGAGTTGACCTTCGTAACGAATGCAAAATGCTCTGGCGCTATATTAATGCATAGTGTTCAAAATTCATCGTCAAATTTCTGTAGACCGATTCGCATACGTTTGGCATATCCCTATTTGTTTCGAATTTTATGTTGAAAAATTTTGCGTAGCATTTGGCCTCCAATGAACGCAATAAAGAAAAGGTTTACAAGGTTATATAGTACTCAATCGTGACGTTTCCTCGTCCTGTTTCATTAATTCCTTATTTCTAATTACCATATCTGAAAGGGAAAACAGAAATACACATTTCATTGAAGCTAAAACGAAAGATAATATAGTTATTTTCCAAAAAAGGTATGGGAATACACTACTTTCTACACCCTTGAAATATAAATTACATTTCTTGCGTTACTCTACGGCACAGCACCTAAAAATAAGGCTTGGCCTCTACTGCTAGGATATTAAATAAAAATCGGCTAAAAAATCAGAAAAGAAAAATTTTAGAGGATAAAAATTTTAATATTATTTATCGTAATTAATATCGTATTACCTGCAGATTTTACGGATATCGATTAGTTATTAAATATAATGGTGTAATAAATTATATCGGAACCCCTGAATCTTCGCTTAACTACTAATGTAATTCGTGCAGCACAAGGATTCATACAAATGAAAAACATTTCATAGATTCTGAGCTGAAAATAAAGTACGGAGGAGTAAATTAGGTACAAGAGGCTGATAGAATGCTGAACTTTCTTGGCGATGGTGCAAGTTTTACTAATTTACCCAAATATTTCTACTGAAATGCGTTCTTCGTTAGGGAATCTTCTGCATAAAAGATGGATCTATTTCTACCTTAATGAACCTGGCACACAATAAAAAATCGACATCAAGTTCTTCTTGAGCCATCTTAATTAAATTCGTTTTTTGAGTTGTCTTTTATGAAAGACACTACGTTTCCAGAAAAAGTCTGAATATGAAAATGCAACGTACGAAGTATGTTCATAATTCGCTTAGTTAAAAATCTCTTATTTCATTCGAAATTTTCAACTCTGGCACTTTGATAAGAGTTTTTCTTCAACAATTTCGCCGCTTTCTTATTCTCATATTAACAAGAATGAGTATCTCAATTAATACAGCGCTAAGTAATTGCTAGTCGAGGCATTCGCTTCACAACTTTAAATTCAATGGAGGGAAAAAGTAGTAATTTGGCAGCTGCTAGCAAATATAAAGATGTACAGCGAAGAGTAATCAGCAAAAATGTGCAGCATAATGGAGCTGGAGATTACGATTTCCCTTCAAGTTGGGTCCAAAATCCGATAGTTTAATTCTACACTCAAACTTGGTGGGAAACTTGTTAATTCACGAAAGCGTAAGACATAATTAGCTTGTCGTACTCTTGAATAATGCGTCGGGCCGAAAATGTTTTCCTTTAATTATGTGCAAATATTAATTAAAAGAAGAAATATAGGGCATTTGAGTAAAACTATTTTATTATTTTTTAGGAAACAAATTTTTCAGTTGTACGAAAAACAAACCAAAATGCACTACCAAACTAAGAATTTAATCAATTAAGCACACTTAATTTAAAATATCATGAATGTTTCCCTGCATTATGCCGAAAGGTGGCTTGCAGAGTATTTGAGTAGATGTATTCTACAGAGATGAGTGGTTAAATTGAACGAATAATCAATTGAAAAGAAGATAGCAATAACCGATTATAGCGGTTATTATATACATGAATTAGACTATGCTTTAATATGCAACATACATAGATTCACGATGAAAACGTCACTCTAGAGCAGAATCGACCATAAAGTAAAGTTAATTAAGAATACAATAAAATCCACATAAACATCAAAAATTCAATGAAAACATTTTTTGATAATTTACATAGTTTTTGTGTTCTTAACTAATACTTTATAAGTATATTTCATGTAAAACGAGAAATGCCTCTTCTTCGTTTTACACGTTTGCGTGATGTATCATTGTCAAAGCGTGATATATCACGCAACATTGCCTTCTCCTGTGAATTTCATGATGAATGTCATTGCAGACGTAATTGTTATATTTCACTGAATTGTTAAGTTTTCCATTTGACTGAAAATTCACAACCGCAGCAATTTACCTGATTCAGCTATTTTCTTCCGACTTAAATGTTCAAAGTTTAAATCGCATCATGACGACAAAATCCAGATTTGAGCGTCGAAAGCTTTCCCCCTGGAAACGGCACAAGTTCGCACTTCAACTTCGCGGCCGCATATCTAATGAAGGCATTTACATAAGGGAAATGAAGAAAATGGCGCCTGCCAAAAGCACCTCTACACAGATGTTTGTATTGTTTAAGGTCTCCAAAAAACGCCTCCGTGTTCCCGCCGCTTTAATTCATTAATCCTTTCCATGGATACCAACAAAACATAAACAAACTATAAGGATTCTGAGATGAAGTTTAAAATTAAGGATTTTAAGCTTTCCTGGTGTATTAATTGTAGATAAGATTCTCAGGTTTCCACCCGGGTAAGTTGTCTTGAGATTATCGCCAACGTTTCAATGACCGACATCGTCATCTTCCTCAGGGCTGTGGTAGCTGACGGAGCCAGAGAATCTTTTCTACAGTTTTATATTAGTTAACCGCTCTGTATGAAGCAACCTGTCTGGGAAATTTCAATGTTCCTCTGTGCTGTATCAATCGCAAAACGGGTTTACGTGAGAATATGATTCAAAATTGATTATGAATTCTTTCGGTACATGAATACTTATAAATATGATTTAGAAGTATCATCTCCTTCGATATACTTGCAAAATATTCCGTCTCTCCGCTTGCCAGAATCAGAGTTTGGAAAAATCAAACCGAGTTGACCTTCGTAACGAATGCAAAATGCTCTGGCGCTATATTAATGCATAGTGTTCAAAATTCATCGTCAAATTTCTGTAGACCGATTCGCATACGTTTGGCATATCCCTATTTGTTTCGAATTTTATGTTGAAAAATTTTGCGTAGCATTTGGCCTCCAATGAACGCAATAAAGAAAAGGTTTACAAGGTTATATAGTACTCAATCGTGACGTTTCCTCGTCCTGTTTCATTAATTCCTTATTTCTAATTACCATATCTGAAAGGGAAAACAGAAATACACATTTCATTGAAGCTAAAACGAAAGATAATATAGTTATTTTCCAAAAAAGGTATGGGAATACACTACTTTCTACACCCTTGAAATATAAATTACATTTCTTGCGTTACTCTACGGCACAGCACCTAAAAATAAGGCTTGGCCTCTACTGCTAGGATATTAAATAAAAATCGGCTAAAAAATCAGAAAAGAAAAATTTTAGAGGATAAAAATTTTAATATTATTTATNTTTACAATAACGTAGTATTTCAATGCATATCCCAATGCTGCATATATTAACTATAAAAATTTTTCTTTAACCCTTAAATCCTCTAAAAACTTTTACTTATTTAAGAATTCTTATATTAGATTATATATGAATAGCTTAATTTGCATAGAAATGAGCATAATGGATCAAAAATACGTCATAAAAGATAATTTGATTTTGTAGGGAATATATCATAAATATAATCCTTAAAAAAGTAAAACATCATAAGATATTATAAAGGAGAACGAAGTTAAGCATAACTGTGCTAAAATATATATCTTGAAAGACAAAATTTCCTTAAAATCGTAAAATGTCTTTGATTTTCTGAAATTGTAATGAAAATAATTAAAGGAAGCACTCCTTAGGTTTATTTTTAGCGAATTTCTGAAGAACAAAATGGAATCGGAGCCCTAAGTAAGCCTTAAAAGAAAATGTTCCATTTTATATTCATTTGAATTGGTAAAGTGGGAAAAAATACCTAAACACTTGTATTCTTTTAAGAAGTAAAGAACATAGTTTTTGGAAATATTTTAGGAATCTTCGGAATATATCAAATATAGTAATATAGCTATCTAATTTAGATCAGCTATTACTTCCATAAAATTTCTACTCGTTACTTCAGATCATAAGCAACCGGTAGATATGACAAGAATACCAAAGGTTTTTTCTCCTACAGTGAGAATTGATATTCGAAAACCAAAAATAAATTTTCCATTCAAACGAATAAACTTTCACCCGAAAGAAACCTTAGGATTACGTCGTTGTAAATTAGAACGCTCCAGAAATATCAAAGACATTGAGAGAGTAAAAGTATTCGCTCCTTTGACACGTCTCACCCATCCTCTGCTTCACCAGAAGACTCGTCAAAGGAAGACGAAAAGAAGCCCACGAATTCCTCTTCGTCCATTTCACCCATTCATCCCGTTTTTTAAGGAAGCAGCCCCATAATTCCGTCTCCAACTTCAGAAACTACGAATTAGTGGCCCCCTCCCCGTGACGTCACAGCCTAACGGCCCTGAATTTATATCGAAAGAAGTGGTTGGGATAAAGACAAACGAAACTTGACGAGAAACTCGGGATTACGCCCACCCTGATCTCTCCCCCGCGTTCTTAAGAAAATCGCGCGAATAAATTATCCCTTGAGAATCTCCGCTCCCACACGAGAGGGAAAAAATAAACGTAGTTCTTTCGGATAAAAGTTAAAGTTTTGAGTTCGTAAAAACTGAAGAACACACAATAAATATTGAGGGGATTGTAAAAATAATATCTCCACGTTCGGAAAACCGAAGAAATCAGAACAAAAAGATGAGGAGAGTATAGCTTTTGGGTTTCCTGGTTGCATGATAAACGGCAGGGATTGTGAAATCCGCAAAAACTGACAATGTCAGAATTTCTCGAATTTCTACGCCTAAAGATACCTTCTACTGAATAATGAAACGTGATTGTCGTCAATTATCCTTTAAAAGTCACAAGTAAATTTATTAATTACGTAAAATAAGTGTAGAAACAAATCTCGAAACATCTGAAATATACTAACCCTCACTGGCAAATTAAGTAATCAAAGTTAAACAGGAAAGGCTCTTTAATGCATTCCTCCTTATCCCATGAGGCACTTTGTTAAATCCTAAATTGCTACTTCTTATAAATCACAATCTATCGTTAGTATCCATACAGATGTTTTAGAGCTTTTATAAGAAATTTCTATTTGGGGTTGTGCCCCACCCTAAGGATAAGGGTTGAACTGTCTATATGATGACAAAGATTTCGTTTATTGTATCGTTTACTATACAGTAGTATGGAGTATAATTTATTGTAAAGCAACAACATTCAAATAAATACAGACATCGGTTTAGAACTAAAATATCGCTTTAGATTGGAAATGAGTCATTTCAACACAATAACTCTACTAAGAAGTGTATCTCAAAATGTCGTGGTGTATCAAATAGTGTCATGATGGGTAGACAAGCGCAACAACCGGGAAGTAGTTAGGAAGTAGTAGTTAGGAAGTCTTGCGTAAAACATTCGATATCCTCAGAATTGCTACGATAAACTGATGAGTGTTACCAAGATACCTATACTTTTGACATAGGATGGGAATTTTTTGAAATTTTAGATTATAACTAATCAATAAATTTAGGAATACTGCGTTTTTGGAAAGCGTGGTAGATCACTTACTCACGCCGGTTACATAGCAGAAGAAAAATCAAGGAATCAGATGCTAAGACTGTTACATTTAAAGCCTTCTTTCTGTGCGCGAGATACGTGATAGTGAGGGACAAACTTTTTCAAGATACATACTTGCATACGAAGCCTGCACTGCCTGCCATACGCAACAAAAGGGAACAGAAGGGCAGGTATGAAGAATTGGATGGAAAAATTTAACGTAACTGAAGTCTTTATTTACCAGACGACAAAGCTTTTCCAAAGGAAATGATTGAGATAAAAATGAAGGTGCGAGAAAACGCTTGGGGAGATGAAGTGGTGTCAACAGTCTGAGAACTTGTGAGCGACTTAACTATACCAACATCGAAAGGCTTTTTCCTCTTAATATCAGAAACTTGATCCAGAGTTAGTTTGCCAAGCCTTAGATGCTGTATCTCCAATCATAAACAACCGAATCGTTAAAAATACATTAAGTTCTTAACATATCATCGAGAGAGATATAATATGGAGTTACAACGAAATCCTGCGTCCGAAAACAAACTTCAGCTCAAGGACTGATGATGCAGAAGGAAATGGAGACAACTCTAAGGAACCCTCTCCGAGCATTTCATATTCATGCGGACGTCAAACTTTTCCCGATTTCCATTCCTCAAGGGGTGCGGAGAAGAGTAAATTTCATTTTATCGTCGCAAATCCCCAACGCACACAAGAAACGTTACTTCCGCAAGAGATTGACAGCAGATGAAGCAAACAACATTCTCTCTCCCGTCACGATCCCAAGATTTCCATAGGCGATAGTCTCGCCCTCTTGTGTGGCCAGTGCTTCGCAACCGGTCGAGATAAACAGTCAAGTGTGACTCCATCTTCACGACTCATGTTCCGCGAACGTTTCGCCAGAGGGTTCATCCAAGTTTTCACTTTCCGCACCCAGCGAAAGGTAAGCTTGGTTGATGCGGGAAACAAGATCTTGATATAAACACGGTAATGGAGAAACGAGTTCAATGGAAATTCCAGAGGGTCGAATTTATTAGTAAACGAGCAAAGTTCCCTCCTATCCAGGAATTCCGAAAGTCTTCCTGTTTGGTATGTCTAGAGAAATCCGCCTCGGGTGAAGGAAGTTAATTCCCGGAATATCAGCTGATTCGTTACTAATACGACTGAAGTTTATAAGCTCCAGAAAATCATTGCCTTTATTTCACCTGATTGGGATTCACACTCATTTTTGTTATCAAATCCAGCTTTTTCGGATTAATAAATCATCTCTGGAGCGATTCGAAGGATGGTTTCAGATGAAATACGTAACAGTTTTTTCTTGAGATTTTATCTCATTCGTGATAATCATGAATGGAGTGAAATCTATGTCAAATCACATATAACTTTCACTACAATTAAAGTTTTTCGACACTATTCTGTATATATTATAGTTATTTTTTTATAAACCCATATAAGATATTCTTCTTTTCCTCCTTATCTCTTGTTTTAATCCCAACAGGTCTTCCATTAAATCTATTCATGGCGCGAGGAAAAAGGTTTAAATACTCATCCTTCCCGTGCATAAACGGCTACAAAATAACAAAAATAGCTTGATTGAATGGTTTGTTAACCTTAGCCCCCTACCCATGGAGGAAAATATTAACCCAAAAAGAATTACATAATAAGTAATATTGAAAAGTATTATTAATAATAGTTTGAGGTAAATACAAATTCATACGTTCCTTATGACTATTAAATAACGCTGTTTGTAGGTCAGTGTAGCTGGAGAACGATGCTGTCTATGTATACATATTCCGTTTATGGAAGGCTTTTGAGGAATTGTTTGATTTGAATGTTAAATGCGCATGCCTATTTCAGTGGTAGCATGTTACTATGTAAACTACAGCTACTTAAATTGTAAATTAATGTATTTTGTAAAATATTGCAACCATTGTATGGGATTGTTTATGATAATTCTTTGCATTTTTACACATCAAACTCTCTAATACTGCTTCAGTTAGTCATTAAATGTGGCGTGAGTTACCGTCGCCGAAATTGTATGAAAATAAAATAAAATAAAATAATTATTTCTTGTCATAATTGGTTAAAACCCTTTTCGAGAAATTCTAAATACTGAGCAATAGCGAGAGATAAATAATATGGTTATAAAGACTAACATTTGAACGTTTGGAATAAAAGTCGCTTTAAGCACTGATCCTGGCAACTCTATAAGAGTCACGTACAGGTTTATGCATGTTCCCTGAAGCTAATCCCGATGCTGCATTCACAACTGGACTGCAATTTCCGACGGCGTTTAAAGTATCCCGCAACTGTGCTCAACGATACGTTTGTAAACCGCATATCCCGCAATTCCAAGTCCAGAATGGGCCTAAGCACGGCTGAAATCTCCTCCATGTTCATCGCAAACGAAGCGTGATACCTGCTGCAATCAGCTCTGTAAGGATTACCACAAGACAAAAGAGAGCGCTGGATTGCTGAGGAGGTTTCCTTTCAGAGACAGACATTATGGCCTCATTCGTGATCCAACGAGGTCAAAGTTCAAGAGGGATTAGTTGAAGAGACACGAACATTCAGTGCATAACAAAGGTTAGATTAGTTATTGCTAAAGTGTACTGGTAGATTACTGGTTTTTCACGTTTATAGGAAGAGTCAACAATGTGAGTAATGCTTTTCATTTCGCGTGGTGGCCCCCACCGGGAATCGAAACCGGAACCACTTTCACCAAAGTCGAACGCGTTATCCACTTGGCAATCCGGGATTTGAACACAAGTAATATTATAATAATTGCCTTCTGAAATACTCTAACGTTGCTTTGAGACTATTTACATACACTGGCATACACTTGATTGAATAGTAAATACGGTAGACCACTACTTCGCAAATGATGGAGAATCCAACTGGTAACATATAGCTCCACATTTACACTTTCCCTTTTTTGTGACACATGTTGTCTCTAGATAGTACGCTCTATTTTTCGGAATATCTTGTCATTTTATTGGATTTAGTTTTGGATACAGCAACAGTTTCCAGCTACGCATACAACTTCAATATTTATCTAATTAAAATATTTCTATATTTGAAACCAATTTCACATAACTGGAAGGGAAAATAGGCGATTCCTCCAAAACTAAAGGACAACTCGACACGTCGGAGATGAAAATTTTGCAAGGGGTTGCAGGGCAAACATTGTTCGTCAGAGCAAGGAGGGAGGTGATAAGAACAGAATGTAGCGTGGAAGTTATTAATGAGTAGGTTCGCAGATGGAATCTGGAATGGAAGGAACATATGGAATAGACGAGCAGAGAAAGGTGAACGTTGCGAGGGATAAAGCTTTAAAGGGAAAAAAGAAGTGTAGGTCGGAAAATAGTAGTAGGACAACTTAGATGTGGGAGGACTGGGAGAGATGCTGAAGGAAACAAGGAAGAACCTTGGAGGAAAGGAAGAAGGAGGAATATTCCTAAAGCTAGCAATCGTATGGTTTAAGGTGGCACTGATGGGTAGGTGTACTGCAAAGATAAAAATGTTGAGGAGCATTGCAGTGGAGGGTAAACAAACGCGGCATGATATTAATGAAGGCAAAGCGAAGTTATGCCGAAGGGTGTCGAAAAAAATTTAGGGAAGAAATATTAATGCAAATGACGGAAGTGAAAAAGTTAGCCGAATCGGGAACATACTTCAAAACGGAGTGAGATTGTTCAGTGAGATGTATCAATTTATAGTAACACCCGCACGGAAAGTCTTTGCCATTTTTTTTCTTCTTTTTCCTTCTGCACCAAAGCCCAGTATAGTACTTGGCGTTCTCTACAATATCTCCCTAGGGTTATCTGTTTCTGTTTCTTTGTTGCCAGCCTCGTACACCCAATGTTTGTGGGTCTTCCATGACGTCATCCTTCCACCTCTTTTTTTAGTCGTCCTGTTTTCCTTTTACCATCTACATTACTATTGAAAGTCTGTTTTACTATTCTGGCATCACACATTCGGTCAATGCGCCCTAATCAGCTGATCCTTTATGCTTTCATACACCGTACTTTCAACCTCGTTGTTTATTAATTAATTTATATCTTCATTGCTTAAAATTCTCCGTAGACCTTTTTCCAAGACTGGTCTATCTATTTCTTTAACCACCCTTCCTTCAAATATCCTTAAATGATTTTCATCAGTGGTTGTTAATGTCATCGCCTCCACTTCATAAGTTGCTATTGGCCTAATTACAGTTTTATGTACTTTCATTATTGAGGATCTCGAAACTAACTTTGATTTGAGGATACACTCGTAAGCATAAAAGGTATGGCTAGTCTTTTGAATTCTATCTAGTACCTATTCTCTTGATTGGTTTTTATTATTTATTTCAGTCCGAAGGTACTTGAATATCCTTAATTCTTTCAAAGTCATAGTCCGCTATTGCTAGATTTTGCAATTGCACGATTTTGCTCTAAAATATATATTTCGAATGTTCCATTTTGTTTCACATTAAGAGTAAACATAAATTTAACATTGCCAATTCTTCTCCTTGTTATCATATTATACCCCTAACCGACAGATCGGTTATCATTTGGGTTTCTGCAAGTATTAAATAATCGTTGTCAGGATTTAACTGCCAACCATACTACCGTGTACTCTCGATTGTAATCGAGAGTTCACTGTCCGTCTGTATGCCCGAATCAGCAGAAATGACGGACAACACAAGATATTGCATTTATTCCTTATGATATACATAATCTAATTTAATGAACAATTTATTGTTATTTGCGAACATGGTTCGTTATTTTCGATTGTTTTATCGACTAATTCAGAGTTTTCCATACCCGACTGCGGATCTTTTTGCACCTATAATGTAATTGTAGTCGTATTCCCATTTCTCCGTGGAAAAGCTCCTACCTAGGTCCTGTTTGTATTAAAATTCAAAAATACTCATTTAGTGTTTAAATTTATTCAAAAACATTGCGGAAAAGGTCGAAAAAAAAAACAAAGGTCGAAAGAATAAAACATCATACACCGATAACCCAGAAAAACAGATAATCCGCAAAACGGATTATCTGCCCACGGATGAACAGGAGTTTACTGCAACTTCCGTGTTTGAAACATGATAAAACTGGAGCAGCTTTATAAGCTCGTACAATCATCAGATTCTTCTCTGACGGAAACGGAGTGCCAAGATCAGATGAGTCGATAGCGGAGTTAACGAAAAGCGCATTACAGTTGAGATGAATGAGAGAAAGGTACCGGTATACACAAATACACTTCAGCCAATCGATTCCTTAGATGTATATTAAATGCACTCACCTCCATCGTAGAATGACGCATTTCCTATTCCGTCAGATCGTCCGTCGACTTTTAACTCCCTCTGCGAACCGGAGCGAGAGCTACTCGAGAGCTTGCAAACAGACGAACCAAAGCCATGCTTAAAATCGGACGATTCTCAAACGGGATTAACGGATGAGGAGGATTTGGAGGTTTCATCTTGTTTCCACCTTAAATTAATCGATCATGGAATGAAACGCTGTATCTTCCCCTAAACCTTTCCAGTTACAGTTGAAAGAGGAAATGTCTCGAACGAGTTGATAAGTGACGAGTTTTCATGATATGAAGGTTGTCGTACCTATATTGAATGATTGGATCTCTGGAATATCTCACAGATATTTTGTCGATGAGATTCAGTTAGGTTTTGTTCCTTTTTTGAGTATGTATTCGACATTTTGAATATTTACCTCAAAAATGTCTAATGTACATACATTAATACATACGAATTTATCTATTGGGCGACATTGGGACTAGGAAATCCCTTCCATCTTTAAAAGCATTATTTATTAGAATATATTAGCCCTTTCTTTTACGCTGTTAGACCTGAACGGGTCTCTATTCCACATAGTCTAAATGTTGGCTGAATATGTTTTACAAAATTAAAATAAACCAGAAATTGTATGGTACCTATGGGAAAAATTTCGCAATTGATGGTTCGCCAAGGGAAAACTTTGCTTTGGACTATGCATGAAAACACCCACAGAAAATGAAGAGTGAGAATTTGCGAAAATATAGAGAAATGAAATAAAAAACATAACTCAGTAATTAAATTATATCGGCGAGATTGTCGGGTTTTCAGATTTAGGTTAAAATGTATACCCCGCAAGCATCCAGCGGCTCAAACAAAAAACACACGCACAAGATACTGCCAATTTTCTTTCACTTTCTTTACGTAAAGAGAGGAATTTTTATCAGTATTTACAAGTATTTTATGATTCTGAACCACACATGAAGTCGTATTTCGGTTAAAGAAATTTCGGTTTACGAAGGTAATTTGTTTCGGAATTACCTTTCCTTGTCGAGGTATCGCTGTCTTGTAACTATGAAATAATATTAAAGTGGCATATTTTCAGTGCTAAAATTTGATGTTTTTCTATAAATTAAGACATGGTGCTAGAATACATCGATAATTACATGTAAAAAAGGAATATATATAGATAACAAAGCACTATGAAAATTAAGTGAATCTATATTTTCTGTGGGTAAGGCGAATGCGTTGGCAAGGTAATACAAATGTGAAGTGCATTTAATAAATTAGCCACCTCAGCTACTTACCGTCATGTAAACATGCTTCCCAATTAAAATAAAGTAATATTTATACGATTACACTACGAAAGTTCAAACATGATGTTTCACGTTAGTGATAATCTAGGGCGGTATGAACATACAAAGAAATTCCGAGTAAAATTGCAATTGTTCCCAAGGAAAAATGAGCATGAAAAACGCCTTACAGCAGCAGGTCTCGAATCCGGGTCTGCAGCTTTCCTGGGCGACTTCTGCAGCCATTGAGCTATCTCGCCAGAATTTCAGACCTGCCATTTGAGAGACTTTCTAAGCAACGGCGAGTGGTTCGATGGAAAAATCATAGCAATGTATGGCCGGTGGCTCAATGAATTAGTGCCTGTGGACGATGCTGCTCAGTCAAGAGAACCAGTCGATTTTGCAGACAAAATCTAAAAAGACATCATGTCTGTATGTTCTGACAAAATAGCTCACTGGCTACATGAGTCTCCCGGAAACCGGAAGACCTTGCTTCAAGCCCCGGTCCTATTATTTATTTATTTTCCTGTACACTCATAAACATCCATTCATTGGAAAATTACGGGAGATGTGAAAAGGTAACAATAGACGAGCACACACGAGCGTTCCTTGACCAGAGAAATCCGATTAGCCAGGACTCGAACCCGGGACCTTGGGGTCTGAGCGCTAGAATGCTAGGAGAGTTGGACTAGAACGATTTGACTTTGTTAATGTCCGTTAATCCTAGAAAATATCCCTAGAAGAACGCTTTATCGTGCAGAACCACCTTTCTCCCATCTCCATTTCATTTTTGTACACTTTTCTGGCACGGTAAAATCATTCATTTAACAAAATGATACGCCACGATATTGATAAGCCAACGATAGAAGGTGTTAATACGTAGAAATTGTGAATTCAAAAGCAATTAAGGTTCACTGATTGTTTCCGTCGAACTAACGCGATGGGAATTAAATACGTTCCTAAAACACGAACGTCAAAATATAGTACCTAAAAAAAACACACTATTCTAGGACTATTCTTCCTTTCACGTATTTGTTATCTTACATTCGCGAATCGGCAATGACTGCCATGAACACACTCGAACAAAAAAATTCCATTAGCATGTGGGTGCATGCGACACTCGTCGATTGAAACAACATATTTACATTTTGGTGGAGAATTAAATCCAGAGAGAAAGAGAGCGTCTAAAAATGTGCATTTCAAAGTACAAGTAAATAAAGAATAGAACTGAATCCTCACTTCTTCCATCTGAAATAAATGCCTTAAAATGTTCATCTCGACGAACACGTTTCGTCGAATGAATTTAATGGACAGTTTTTATACCGAGAGGCGGAAAAACTATCGCATTATTTGCAATGTCAGTTAATCAAACAATTAATTTGTTATTTCCAAATATATTTACAGTAAATTGATGTTTAGTTACCAAATAAGCCGCTGAATTGAGTTTAAACTGGATGTAAATTTATTATTATCATGTTACCCAAGTTAGTCTGACTGCCTAATTAATTGCATTTTTGTGCTACTATTCTACTAAGTTTTCTTTTGGAATTGCTACGTTATTTAGACGTCCTCCGCGTTACTAAGTTAAGCTACAGAGATAAACACGTTCAAATGTTAAGTCGTTCTCATTAGTATGCTTGGATTAGAAAAAGCTTAAGCGTGACCTTTTCTTGTTCAATGAGTGACATGTCACCGGAGCGATGTTCTCCTGTCACGCTCTTTAACCTTCTCTTTTTACGAATCGCAACAGCCAATCGATAGTAGCGATGCGAAATGTCGATCACGACTCGCCGCGTAAATAATTCCCGTAGAGTAGGTCCGTGGGTACGACGGGAGAGGTTTACCAAGAGGCGGAAATTTTTATGCTGGCAGACCTTGCCAACGGAATAAAGTAAAAGAAAAACGTTGTCCGTCCCAATCAATCGCCCGGATTGGCCCAATGAGAGGCAGGAGATGAATAAATAACGCGACTGTGAGCATGATGGATTGAATCCGAGTTTCCTCTCACGTGAAGTTTTACGATACCCAGTTTGGTCAGAAAACACTCCAGTAGGCGTATTTTTAAACCAACCCAAACATTCCTAGTGATATTTTTTGTAAAAGGTTGCCCGTATCGACCCTTTCTCGACGTTACAACTAACTGAGAATACAGAAACCTGTTTTAAATTCCGAGAATGGGTGTAGAATTCACTTTTGAAGAGGATTTATCGGGAAAAGGTTCGATAAAGATTCTGGGGTGTATTTCCACAGGCAGGGCGTTATTTTTTAATAACTACAAATAGATTAGATACTAAATACGCAGAAAAACAAGAGTTGCAATAGTTCCCCCGCCATTCTTTAGGATTATTGGGGGGAAAACACTTAAGCCACATCATTCATAATAATACCTTGATTTCCTGTTTCCCCATCATAAGGAAATTTATAGTGCGCTGTTATTCCGAAATGTGTATGATGCTGTTCAGAAAAGTCATGCTGTAGTGTACTTTTTGGATTTTTAAATATGTGTGTACTGATTTTTGATTAAGTTGCCACCAGACTTGTGTCTAACTGCAGCTGAATTTTGTGAATTAAAAAATACTCAAAAGGCGTAATATTTTTGTATATGTTTAAATATATTATGCGACTGAAAGATGGACGTAAACCGATACTTGAACTGAATAATTTGTTTTCGACACAAACTCAAAAAGATATGAAGAGGTGGACCCGGGTTCGATTCCGGTGAAACACAAATGCTCAGGATTCGGGTTATGGACAGGAAGGACGTCCAGCCACGGTATCATTAGAGCCAAAAACTTCAAATCAGACCTCAGCCTGTGGTTGTGAAAAAAATTAAGGGAAAGAACTAGCGCATAAAATGTTAATGATTTCAGACCAGTCACCATCTCGACCGGAAGATTTTTGTACGTGGAATACTTTTACTATGACTCTTAGACAAAACATTTCTACATCAATAGGATTATTAGGAAATTGATCTATTATACCCCGGATTGCTGAATTTTGAAATCAGTCGGAAATTTTTTATGTCAAACCAGACTAAATTAGTTCTCTGTAGTAAGTAAATTAGCAACCAATCCGCCAATGAAATTGAAATAAACACGCAAAGTTAACAACGTAATGAAAGTTTTAACGGAATTGTCATGGAAACAGGATGTTCATCAAACTTATTTACGTAATTACTGCTTAATTTGCATAATTTAGTTATTGTAGTCAGAAATGTACATATTGGAAATGTTATATAATTTTTACATAGACTATGAAACTGAAAATACTCATTCGGGCCAGGTCTATGTAAATCAGACAGTCTCACCAAATAAAAAGTCAATCTGATCTTATCGACTTAAGCGACGAGTTGGACAACGATGTAATGCTATTTGCAGTCGATTCGGTTAATATATGGAGAATTCTCAAATGAGGATGTCCGTTTTTCTCCATCAAACGATTTATTTCTTATCCAAAGGTGATACGAAAAGTGGCAACTAGAGCTTGACGTAAGTGAATGGTCCGTAGTTAATTTCTTCGAAAGGAAACAATTGTGTCAGAAATATTTGCATAAAATTAATGGAATAAATATAATTGTAGTTGATTCAATTACATATCTCGGAATCACTCTTACTAATGATTCAACCCGGCATATCCGAAAAATCTGCCGTAAAGGAATTTAAACGCTAAGCATTTTGTAATGAATTATAGGTAGATGCGATAAAAATGCTAGAGAGCGGTGCTATATCACTTTGACCAGGCCCCACCTGGGACATGCGGCGAGTATATGGGATCCGGCGAATAAAACGTGTACCCGTAAAATTATAGAGGGTGCAACGCAAGGCGATAGGTTTCGTTCAAGGATGTTGCGGTAAAAAAGCAACTTCCTCACACAAAGGTTGGGAATCCTTGATAGGAAGGAGATCAAAATCTAGCATGTGATCACTTGATAAATTCAGAGAAAGATTCTGAAGACGTAATCTGTATTATGTGACCCCCTTCTGCTACTTCGGCCGAGAAAATGAGAGTAAAATAAAAGAAATAGTTGCGAGTACAAGAGTACATTGTTTTAAGAACTAAGTCTTTTTGCTGTAGGCGATAGCAGCAAGCAAAATAAGTAGCTGTTTGGCGTTTATACCACCAACCCTAGGCCGAAAGGCGGCCTGCAAATTATTAATGTAGATGTATATGCAGCTATAAGTCGACGGAAAGCCAAAGGGATTTATAACCATGTATGAGGTATTGTGAAACCTAATTGAGAATGCTCTGCGATGTTCGATAATTTATGTAATTATTATAATTTCATCCAGTCATAGCGGATGAACTTCAAAAAATATTTATTTGAGCGTTTTCAAGACATTCCTCCTGTGTTAATCCCTTCAACCAAGAATCTAAGCAAAGGATTGTAACGAAGTAAACATCTCGCGAGTGTTCCAATGACGCACATGAAAGCGACCACTAAAACTTTATACAAGACATAAGTTCAACTGTTTTCACTCGAGGCGATTCCCGAAAGAAAGCAAAATCTTGAACAATAACAGATAAAAGCCGCCAAATTGTTGGCAGTAAACGCAGAATGTTCTTCTTTATATAAGAAACGGAAGTTTTCATTACTCTTCTCATATAAATGTCAGGAGGTCATACAGATAATTTTTCTTGTAATGCCGGCTATTTTTTTTTATCTTTTAAGTACACGCGTAAATCGAACGCTTCGCAAATAGTTTAGCGATAAAAGTTTTTATCCGCATCCACAAATGGCATCGAGGGTTTCCTTGCTTTATTGCAACTAAAGTTAGGATATGAGGTATTGGTTTTCATTTCATTATTATTGCAGCCTTTAGCTTTCAATCCCATTTTGGCTGCTCTTTTATGCATGAATGGGGGTATGTGGTCAATCTATCTTAAAGCGATCAAACTTCCTGAAAACCGCTCAATCGAATGTAACGCATAACGTTCTATTTTTGATGCTACGTTATCCCTTGAGTGAGTAGTCGCATTTATTAACCAGGAGACTAAGAAGCCTTTCCGAAACGAATCAAGATAGGACACTTGTATTCCACTGAAATTCGACTGTAACCTACACATTTAACCTTACGTTTATAATGTATAAATATCCGAAAATAACGTAATAAATATATTTTTTATTTGACACAAGTACGGTGAGAGGCGACTTCAAAGTACAATTGATTCATCAGGTTTCTCGTGACAATACGTTGGATCTAGTTTACTTTACATCTTAAATTTGATCGTCTGATCTATATTCAAAATATTAGCATTCAACTTTTAAAAACTGCTGTTAGGTCTCAATTACTTTGTAATAAACTATGATACTAACAAAATTAGCCAAATTCTAATTCCACTTGACGAGCTGACAAAATCCTACGGAATTGGTTAGTTGACTGATATTGATTACAAACCTGCAAAATTCAAGAAAACGCGAACGCCTTCTATCGAGCGCGCGATGCACTAAGTGCATAATTATAAAATGCAAGTTTTTGAAAAATTAAATTTTTTTCGTGAACATGATTTTCAACGCGTAATATAAGCAAACGAATCTATAATTGATGGTTTTTATCACTCAACTCAGAATCGTTTATTATCTAGCATTAATTTAATATTATCATTTTGTTTTTTTCGTATATTAATTACTTTATTACTCATTATTAATTTGGTCAAACGTTCCCGAAAATGAACCTCCCGATTCAACTAACGGAGACTAACTATTTTACCCATTCAGTTTACTGATGCGTTTTTTTCTGTTTTTAAAAACCTTTATTCATCCAATTGTGGAATGTTATTAAACTTGACTACAAATACGTAGTTCAAACACTTATCTGATAAAATTTAGCGATAAGTCATTGATAAAATTATTTCCCATTATTATACCTTCCCTTCCATATTCCCACAAAATAATGCTGTTTTCAGATTAAAAATATCATTTTGTCCTTCTTATGTTACCAATTATTTGTTTTGAGGAATTTTTTTAGATATTTTTAGTATGATCTGCTCTAAGGGGTAATTAAGCTATTTAAGGGAGAACATAGATTGCCATCTATACTCTCTTTGGATTGACAGCAAGTTCAAGCACATTTTTTGTAATTCTACCTGACGTTAGCAATGAAAGTATTTCTGCGAAGTCAACAGATTTCTAATTTTAATTAATCTTAAAGTTTGACTTCACACAGTATTCTACATTCACAAATGAGGAAACTGCAACCTCTTCTACCCAGTGTGATTAATCAATAAAACCGACACTTCGCGGTCTCGAAATCAACACAATGGAACACAGAACGTTAAGTAAGACGCCTGAAAAGACCATTCCTCGCCAAATGTCTTTCTTCAACGCCAACCACTCCAGTCGCCTTCCTTCGGAGTTCCCAACGAGAAAGAGCATCGCTGAAAATCAGCGAAGAAAAATAGAATTTACTTTTAGTGCCCTAGAATTCTTCGCGGGGATCGTAAAGCAGATGAAACCATAAAGGATCGGAGAAGAAAGCTGGTTGATTTGATACCGCGAGTAAAACGGTAGGCACCATCAGGAGAGATACTCCGAGGTCCTCAGCAATGGGATGTGTTTTATGGTCCGCAGGGGGTGGTAATGGAGGAGGGCGGCTTTAGGCGAGAATGACTTCGGAATAGGAGGAAAAGATAAGAAGGTGAGGGGTGATGGAACACAACGATAGGATATGAGGCAATCTCAGAGTGGTCCCGAGGAATGACAAACAGATGAAGCTCACTTTCTTCGTCAACAAACAAATAAAGAATGCGTGCGTTCTCAAAGGGTTACGCCACTTGGGTGCGCGTTGCGTTACGTCATGCATGAGAATAGTTTACAGAAGTGGTATTATTGGAAGGAAAATTAAGACTTGGAAATGGTAGGAGAAGACCGCATAAACTACGACCTATCTAACTGTAAACTACTAACCACTTAAAGCATTGGAGAAAGAATGAAGTATACCGCGCAAGATGAGGAATGAGTCATAATAGGCAAGGTGAGGAATGAGGTAATTCTACCTTAATTTTCTCACAGACCCACAATGCTATAGAGGAAAATATCAACGGAAGCAATAACACTTTCCACCGTATATATTGAGGAAAGAACAGGATGGATGCCACCATTCAGTATCACAAAGTGACTTTCATAATTTCAAAGCCACAAAAATACTGTTACAATAGAAAATTTAATAGAAACTTTTCTCAGTAATGTGCCAAATATATAAATAAAAATATATCATTCCTCGAAATACGGTAGCGGGAACAATTCCCCATTATAGCAACCCGAATCTGCGTCAAGAGCCCACTTTGAGAAGAATGTCTTCCAATAATACAATTTCACCATCCGAATGATATTCCAAAGCAGTCGGTTAAACCCTATGATATTCCGTGGCGTTTAAAAATTGCCATGGAAAATCATCCTCAAACGATTCCTTTTAAAAACTCTCTAACACTTTGCAGTATCTATTTATTACTTACATTTATTGTCCATCTACTACAATTAACGTTGATAGTCATCCTGTTATTAATCGATATTCATTAGATTGCTTCAGTATATCAAACTTTATAATGTATGAAAGACATTTTGTGGATGAGATATTTTATATAAGTGGTTGTAAATGCCCTTTCCATGAATAGGCCTTACCTGAATTTACATTACTTCTTCAAAATACTCGTATTGCAAAGGTCGACTTATTCACGAGCGTAAAATAATCTGGCCTGTAATAATCACCAGTTTTATGAAGATATTCTATTTATATGGCAATGTACTGTGATGCCCAGTAAATGATGATAATCGTGGGTGAACGTGAATATAAGGTTTGAGAGGCTCTAAAAATTCATGCATGACATACACCTGCATACAGAAGTTCAAACTCAGGGTTCTCGTGTCATCAGACTGGTGTGCAAACTACTCTCATTAAAAGCAAAGAAACCTCTTGCCAAGCTGGGCCAACAGAGACAAATAATTGAGTTCAGATCCCGCAAGCCGACTACCACTTCTGCTGTAGACGTCACATCGCTTTACTCTCGTAAAATTCTCGGCTGGTCTCTTCCACCTTCATTACCTAATGCATATTATCATTCTAAAAATTCACTTCGTAAAACGTTGACGAGGCAACTTACCCTTCCAGGTATGGAGGTATGAGTGCCGGTGGTTTCTCAGAACTTGGCCCTCTAAAAAACTTCTACGTAAAAAATCCCTTCCTCTACTCAATTTTCTTTTTTATCTCAAGATTTTTTAAATACGCTCTATCCGAATGTAACCCATGGCCTTTAAATATTAGGATTCGTTCATTGAAAAATAATTCCGAATTTAATGTGTAGGGTCACCTCTCAAGATTGTCAAGAATTTCGTGATGAGATGATGGTTAAAGTTTTGCCATCAAAAGATGGGTTTAATCACCTAACTTCCCTTCGAGTTTATGCACCGTTCCTTGTCTTCTTGAGTCTCAGTGAAATGAAGTATCTCTTTAAAGCTCTCAACAATAACTTCCTGAAGCACTGAACAGTTTAAATCTGAGGAACTACTAGCTCACATAACTTTCCATCACAATGGTTTAGTTAAATAGAGCTCAATTTCGTGAAATTTTTACATCTTATTTAGAACTTTTGAAATTACTCTGTCGAATGAGTTGGCAATTGTTAAAATATTACAGTATTGTGTACTTGAAGACGACGTATTTCTCAGGAAATAGACATGCGATTCTTCCCGTGCTCGTTGTAATGAAAATATTAGAACAGATTTTCCAAACACTGCCTCCCCACAAATATTTATTCCTCAATGTTGAAAAAACAAGGACAACAAAGTTTCTTAGTATATAGCAGCAAACCGAATATGACACGTTTTTACATATGTTTCTGAAATTCAATTCAATGCAAGAACGATGTAAACTGGGTAGAACAGCCATATTGTGGTTGAATAGTGTTCTATTGGAATACAAAATCTTAGAAAAACAAGTTCAGGATATGCAAAAGCATAGTCGAGCCGATAACAACATAGAGTAGTGAAGTCTGGCCATTAAAAGTCAGTAAGAACTGTTAGAGCGAGAGAGATGGAGTTTTGGAGAGGGACCGCAGGGTTACATCGACAGAAAAAGTAAGAAATAACAGTAGTAGAGAAATTATGGATGTCACGCATGATATTACTTATGACATAAGAGGAAAGTAGCTGGAATGGTATGGCCACGGGAAGGAATGGGAAAGGAGAGTCTATCAAAGCAAGTCCTGAAGTGGACTCTTGTTGTAAATTCTTTCCGCGAGCTATACATGATAATAATAGGCTAAAAAAATAGTCCAAACGCCCGGTGTTTTCACCCCCTGCCACACGCCGTAAGGCGGCTTGCAGGGTATTTATGTAGATGTAGATGTAGAAAAGGAAAAGAGGAAGGCCCAGAAAGAGATGGATTATATTATAAAACCGATATAGTAAAAGTAATGTTTCTGAGAATACAAACCAAGGTAATCGAGGACTATTCCCAGACAATAATGCTTTCATCTAAGCTAATTCATATAGATTAATAATTTTCTATCATGAATTTATTTCTTTACATTTGAATTTACAAGGGAGTATTGCTTGAATAATATCGCAAATTCGTTTCCGATAAAGGTTTGAATGGACCCTATGCAGATCATTGTACTTTTCGACGGATCATAAATATGATTATCCTACCGACCCTCTATTAGGCGTGATTTGATTAACCGTGCCCCTAAATAAAAGTGCGTGCAACACACAACAAACCAAGCGTAAACTTGTGACCCTTCTCTTAGAAAATGAGCATCATTGAAGAGTCGTATATGATGACCTTCGCGATTCAAAGGCCCATCGCTGATGCTGCTTAGAAAATATAGGTTGCTAAAACGGTTTCCTTTTCGTTTATCCATGATTTTGAACTTTCCGGTAGAAGGCTCCCCTGTCATTAGCGATGATAATGACAGTCCACTGATACTACAGTACACTAATAACAGTTCTACTGTTCTATTAAATAAGAAAATTCTTATGTGCATGGTGAATAACGAGGACAGGTACTGATGAAATGAATCACGGATTACATCGGCGAAATTCATTCAATCGAATATATGGGAAGGGACGAAAGCATTGTATATTTGAAAGGTGCTTCATATATCTGGAGAGGTGTTCCGAAAATAATACCGCTATCCTCATTTTTCTAAAGAATGGAATATTCTCTCCTCTCAATGGCACGGCTTTGTAAAGCTCGTCGAACGCCTTTGTTTTCTGTTCCCCTGGGCATTCAGTCCGCAGCGCACCGTCGTTTTCATTGCAAATGAATGCTAGGTGAGCGGAAAAAGTTCCACTTCGATCCATGAAGATTGATGGAGCGAATCGCAAAACAGTTGACTGTCAATTCTGTATAGGAAACGACGGTGATAAAACAATTTTGTGCACGCTTTCAAAAAATGACAGTGGTACGCTAGGATGTAAAATAAATTGTTTATTTTTCTCGGGTCATGATGAAAATGAACCAAGGGCTTCATGAATTTTAGCACTCGAGAAAGTTAACATATAATTTTTTTCCTCTAATATCTTTCAACTACTAGATATATCACGCTTTCTATAATTTCAATCACCTAAATCAGAACTAATTAGACCACACATATCAGTGATTACATAAATAATTACATCCGACTAAAATATCGCTCAAATGAGTATAGAACCTTAGCACTGAGGGGAATGAAATATAAATATGGGGAATAAGTGATTATCAACATGTGTTCACCGTATGCATGGCAACAGGGTGTCTAAAAGATTCCTTATGGAAGAATGAGAAGGAAAGGGGACAAAAGAAAGAATACACAAAACAGTAGTTAGGCCAATGTTTACCTATGTAGAAGCTGAGACAAATAAAACAAGGAAACAGAATAAATTCTACGGAAACCCTCAGGAAAAACCTTGTTGAAAAAAAAGGAAGGGAAAACAACAGAAAGAACTGCTAAGTAGATAATACCAAGCATAGGGAATATGGTCGGGAGCAGAATAGTCACTGATTTCCAATCGTAGATAGAAGAATAGCAAGGGTCACCACAGATAAGATTCCGGGTCGAAGAAGAGAAATACATGGTGGGACAATTTAAAGATAGAATAATTTACAGGTACATTTAAAGAAACACGCAAACAAAAAAAGAGAAACGGTGAAGGAAAATAATATCTATTTTAATTTTTTTTATCTTCTAAAATCGCCGTAAGGTGATATATTAACCTCGCCGTAAGGGTTAAATAAAATCAAATCTAGCGGGAATTTTGAAAAGTTTTGTATTTACTTTATACCGTAAATTTTAAGTCATATATCTGTGTTTCATTTTAGAGTTGGAATGGCTTCACGTAGCAAGTTAGAATAAAATTAGCAGAAAATATTTGACAGAAAACATAAATAACATTGCCTCTTCCAGATAAGTTTCATAAAGATTTATTTAGGACAACGGAAATAAAACATCCAGCACATTTTCCAATATTTTTAATTTTGCGATGTGTTTTACTAGCATCATCAAGCAATGCTAATTTTTCTATAATTTCACAAGTAAAAATTTCACAAATAAAATGTTTTACTTGTGTATAGACTCAAGAATTCAAAAATCATCTTTGCCTGATGACACTAGCTCGCTAGCGAAATATATCGCAGAATTAGATCTGCTGTGGAAGTGCACGGGAAGTTTTATTTCCATTATGCCTTTCACGAGGTTACCTTCGTGTATTGAGTTTTTTATTTAGGACTATTCATGGATAAAACTAAATGTTGAGCCTGGTTTAAAACCAGTGGCACTGAAAAAAAATTAACGCTAAAAAAAATATAATAAACATCGAATTCTGAACTTTATTTGAAGTGGACAATTATTTCACGATCATTTCGACAGACCAGATACACTATGTGTTATGAGTATAATATGATTACGAATCACTTTGAGTTATTTAACCAGCAAAAATAATATATAATAATAATTAATTTTCATATTCTTAAGAAAGGAGTTAATATCTGGCTGGAATTAAAATTTCCAAAACTTTTACTAATCTACACGCACTTACTAACAGATCACATTCCTTGAATAATTAAATCCATTATGAACCAATTGAAATAGTTATCTGCGACGCTAACTGTTACATCCAGATCACGACATGAGTTCAAATGTGCCCATAATTAAGGATGACAGTACTTCCGACTTGGGAATTGCATATCACAAAGTTTAAAAGATTTATTAAAGAAGTAGGAACAAACGCTTAGTGTGGCGCCGTTCCACCAAGTACAACTTGGACATATTAGATTCATTTTAAATACTTTGCTTATAATTTTATAAGTCAGTACCATCTGCAAATAATGTGCAACGTTTTATTTTCCAAATCTCCCCAAGTTCATTTCCAGGAAACTCTCCACAAGAACCCTGCGAAGATTTTCTTTTCAAATTTGAAACGGCAATTCCTTTTTTATCACAGTCAGGCAATCGATCGAGATATTTTCCTCAAAAAATACAGGAAGGTGTGAACACGGTAAAAATATCCAATTGTTTGCAGGGACATTTGGCGGAACATCATAATTATTTCTTTTTTAAGTACGATTAAAATGCGTGTGATGCTTGGGGGTGCGTGTGTCGTTTCGTATTGGTGCTGTAATCACATTGACTATGGACTCCAACGTTATTCGGGCATTCATATGCAAATAAGATTCGAAGGGAAGAATAAATAAGAATATTCTGCTCCGATCGAAGAGAAAAAATCACCTACGGCCTCCGAAAAAACAAATTCGCAGGCGATAAATGAACATCTGAAATGTTAACCCAGACAGAGAGAGGGAATTTCAGCGATTCCACGAGAGTAAGTAAGCAGGGAGCAAAGTCTCGCAAAGAATTTAAAGATGCGAGAAAGTTTCTCGTGAGATTAATGACTATTTTATTCCGAATCGAAGAAAGTGTTCGTTCGAAACTGTATAAAGGGCGAGAGTGGATCCTAATCTTTTTATCTTTTTTTCTCCTCTCTCTCGCCAATCTTAAAATATTCAAACTCCCTCTTGGAAAGGTTTTCCGAGCCTTCTGAAATCCTTTTTGGAAAGGTGGAAATGGATGCTCTCGAAGATGTAAACGAATTCTTGAGTATGGAGCGAAAAGTACACGTGGTGTAGAACTATTCGTCATCCTTTGGCATCCACACACATTCTTTCATCTTGAATTCCGCCAGTCCTTTGTCTCCAATCCCTGCAGAAGCCCTCAAGTAGGAAGCGCAACAGACCCTGTGCAAAAGGATGACCCACATACCAAGATTCCACTGTTTTCCTGTTAGTTAATCTTAATTATTTTCATTAAAAACTTTGCTAAATCTCGCAGGGATTGAGAAATTAGTTCTATTTAAAAGGGCACAGATTCATCTAGATAATATAATAAAAATTATTAAATATTTAGCTAGTGAACTTAAGTCTGATGAAACTACTCACAATGAACCTATCATAAACACAAAAATTGCTCTAACCAGTTTTTGATACAAGAAATAAGTGTTTCTAGGCTAGAAAGCTTGCCCATACGCCACAAAGGCAATAGTATGTACGAACCGACGTGATGTGAGCCTCATTTGAAAACTGAAAAAATAAAATTCCCTGGTTAAAACAGTAAAATAAAATTAAAAATAAATTATGATGGTATGTTTAGCTAGATCTAGCAGTGCAAAGACATTGCCAGATTTAGTCTAATCCTTTGAAACAGATGAAAGAAACCGTAAAACTATCAAATATAAATCTGTGAACCCAACCTACCACTTCTGATTTTTTTATTAACAACCAACCTGCTATACCAACCATCGACCTCAGTCTAATGTAATAATAACAATAAATCGTCTTTATTAAGGAGAGATAGAAAATGATGAATTTCTACCTGCACTTAATTCTTTGTCTCCTAAAACAAAAAGAGAATGTATTCGCGGAAAAGGGCACAGAACAAAACTACTTCGTGGATTTTAAAACCTAATTAAGCTTTTGGGAAAATATATACCACTGCAGGAAAAAAAACCTATAACAGGTGTCAAAGACAAACTGATAGTTTACCTGAGAGAAGAAAAAAGCAGTTAACAGCAGACCAAAATATCAAACGCAAACACGCATATACACTCTCGCAAAGCTTAAACAAACAAAAATGAGTTTTCATTGAAAAATAGAAATAAAAGCACATAAAAAAACATGTAACCAGATTAAACTAAAAGGTCAGTATGAAAAAATAGTAAAACAGAATCGTTTACATGCTGTAAAGTTAAATCATGATCCACAAAAATGTATAAAAGAAAAATTCCTATCGAAATTTCAGTTGATTTAAATTGATTCGCTGCTTAACGCAATTCAAAGCAGTAATATTCGAAGCTCATGGTCTCTTTTTTCCAAATACGATACCATTTTTCAAAAATCCTCTCATGCTTCCATCCTGTTCACATGAATCCTATGCTGAAGCCGTACAGTAAATCATCGAGATAGTTCACTAAAAGATGTCGCAATATAAAAGGTCACAATGGCATGAAATAAAAAGGAAACTTTTGCCTCGATCACAACCGAGATGTACCACGATCAAGCATTGAAGCCATCTTAAGCACTGCTGATAAATCTCTGAAATATCTCCCAGAAATATTTCTTCCTCTCATTCAAAGCTTTTCGCTCACCCACTGCCACCATTTCCCACTCGAATCGCTCCCCCTCCAACGTTCCATTACAGGACGCATTCCTCCTCCTCAACCCTTCTCCGCGTTATCTCCCCTTGAGTAAAACCTTCGTTATCTTCCATTCTTCCTCCCCTTCATTTTCTTTCTCTCTTTCTCTCCGTAGACAACGCTTCTCTTAAAAGGGTCCCTCATACTTATCTGAGAACTCCTCTTTTGAGGCACACTTTGGAGAATTCGTCCTTCGAGATAGGCAGCGCCTCCTTTAAGTGGACGGAGAGACCGGGAACTAAAAAGAGGACAAGCAAAACCGGCAGGAGATAGAGAAGAAATGTCGAGCGACTTAAACGTAAAAATAAGAAAAAATATACAGGGATCACAAACGAAACAATTATCTCGACACACACACTTCTTTTGTTTCTCTGGCAGTGACGTATCGATCAAAATCCCGCTTGGAAATAATTCACAATAATGAAGGCTCCTTCATTTTTATCGAAGAAAAGTGAGTATTCACATCCTCCAAGGTCTTCAATAGTAGCTGATAATTTGATAAAAGAAGTTCAACATACATGTTGAATGAACAAATAACTTCGATTAAATTAAATTCGAAACAGATAAATTTCTCCCAAGAAAACCGTTTTACAAGCCCAAATATTCAAAGAAGAATTTTATTTAAAATATAATAAAAGAATATTTCGTTCAAAACTTGTACTAATCCACAAAATATTTTTATTATAACGTTGACCGGTTTTGGCGTTAGTCTACACCATCGTCAGAACTGACAGGAAAAGGAGAAAGACGTTGTAAAGTACATAGGAACGGGAAGGGAGGAAAGGAGGAAAGGAAGGGAGGAAAGGAAAGAAACAAAGGAAGGAAAAACCGTTGATAAACATCAATGTATTGAAAAGGGGTGGATAAATGTGGTAGAAGGGCAAATAGGAGTGGTGAACGGTTGTTAGAAAAGAGGAACTCATTAGCAAGCTGAAAAGATTGAAATTCGTGGAGATGGATATGTAGTTCTTCAAGTAAATTAAGCTTCGTTCCATTCACTCCACGGTGTAGAATCATGGGAGAGAAAGAGGAAGAGTGACTCATGTCGAGTAAATGGTCAGCAAAATGTGAACGTCCCGATTTATTTAAAAAGGCAGTCTTGTGCTCAACTACCCGTTTGGAGATGCACCTCCCTGTTTGACCAATATAAGATATGTTACAGTCATTGCAGTCAAGTCTGTATATCCCAGGTTTATCGTAAGAATTTAAACGATCTTTCGCGTTGCAAAGGAGAGATTGCAAATTGCTTTTTGTATAAAACGCAGGGTGTTTCGAGTCGTGAGGCGAGGACCTTAGAACATTTATAACTGCACTTATCAGTGAAGTTTAATTTAAACCATTTGGGCAAGTTGTCAGGGTAGTCAGATGGCGGAATAAAGATCTCCCGTAAGGCCAGTTTTCTTTATTTCTCATGGAGTAAGTTAGTGACTAAATCTGGTGGGTAGCCATTTCGGGACGCAATATGGTGGATTGTTTCTAATTCTAGAATTTTATTTGACCACCGTTCGCCTTCTATAAATTGTGTGCATGTATAGTACAATCTTCACTTTATTTCCTCACCCCAGACATTATCTCTGCCGAAAATTGCTGGACCACATCATCAGAAACACCGTGAAGTTTTTATCGAATTAAACTGTCCTTATATTTTAGTTTGTAGAATATAACTCTGTGGAATTCCCTCGCAATAATGTTCCTTAGGTTAATGTAAACACAAGGTCATTTTCATTTTCATTCGAATCTATCAACAATGCTAAAATACAGGTATACATTTCTAAAAAATTATCACAACAACATATTGGCACTTTTATATCAACTGCGTCAAAATATGACACGTTCCACATTGGAAAAAATTCTTGAAGACCACTTACAAGATGTACGCCGAAATCTGGTGATTAAGAAGCTGCCGGGAATATTTCTTCAGAAAAAGGGGTTTCTCGTTCTTCTCTAAAGGGGTTTCCTGCAATAGTTCTGTCTTATCCAATGTTCTGTATCTCAAGGCTCTGAAGATGTAGAATCAGAAAGGAATATGAGGGGTTCCGGGCAAACAAATGAGACACATAAAATACCTGATACATATGTCCAATCGTTCCGAATAAATTCATCACAAAAATCTATGCTCTTCATATCATAAAAAATATTCCTAACATGATCAAACTTCTTATAAATAAAATAATTTTATATATTAAAACAAAATTGCAATTTACGTATTCCAAAATTAATTATCACTGTCTTAATGAGACAATATTGCGGCGCATTGACAGTTTTCTTTATTGGTGAATTGGTTTTATTGGTTATTTATTTATTGGTTCTCTATCAAGTACTGTATAAACTGTGATTTGGCAAAGTTATTTTCAAAATTTTTCAACTTGGTGTCGTAATAGACTTCGGAAGGAATGTGATCTCAACTACAATAATGTTGCTTTTCCGTAAAGGTTAATCGTACTATTGGTTATGACAGTTTGAAGGTAAAGATGCAAGTGTAGCTTAAGCTGGTATCTAATTCTCCGTTTTACCAATGGAAAACGTCATAAGCATCCCCCAATTTGACTCCTCGCGAGCCTTCTATTTATCAGGTTGAAGATATAAATGCTTAACGTCGGTATTATGATTTCTAGTTGGTCCGAAGCCTCTTGCGTCCGATCGTGAGCAACCCCAGGAGGACAGCATATTTCCCGCCCGAACTGACGTACGCTTACTAAGTGAGCGTACCAATCTGTACAGAGGTGACTTTGACCAACTTTTTATCCTTTCTGCAGATACTTGACTCCAATTAAGACTACAACAGTATCAACGACATGCAGCAGGGTTTCGTTTCGGTTGACTAATTTGTTACGATGAGTACTATTCAATTGAACCGTGACGTTATGACGTGTTATATAATAATAAAAATTAATTTACTATATCTAGCTATACTTTAAAATATATTTAATATTTTTGGGAACCTATCGTTTTTATTTTAGATACAAGCGTTAGTCTCTATGCACACGATTTCGATTTGCCCGGTTCTTCCGATCCACCGCACAAATTGGTGTACCAGATGTATAAGGGATGCATGAATAATATCGATTCCTGGCATAATCATGCTTTCGGAAATATCTAACGAAAGGTCAAAACTTATTTAAACTGCAACGAATTTGTACCTATATACTAAAAAGGTAAACCAAATAAAAAATTACACATCTTATCTAAACATTACATATCTTATATAATCATTTCATCTCTTATCTAAACATTACATATCTTATCTAAACATCACATACCTTAACTGACAATTTCATATCTTTTCTAAGCATTACATATCTTATCTAAACATTACATATATTATCAAAACATCACATAACTTTTCTAAACATTACATATCTTATCTAAACATCACATGCCTTTTCTAAACATCACATATATTATCTAAACGTTACATATCTTATCTAATCACCTTATGATTAGGACTTCCTTTGCCTTTATTTTCTCATTCACGCTTGTTAAGAACAGCTGGAAAGCACAAGAATTCGATTCCACCATTTGCAACTGTTGTTAAGACAACTGCATTTTTAAGTAACAATATCTGTCGGAATATTAGGAGTTTTCGTTCAAACTTAAGTCATTTTGAAAATAATTTTTGCGAAAAATAAAAAGTTCTGGAAATCTTTGAATTCAGCGCCCTGAAATGATTTTTCCTCCAATGAAACTCATGATCTTGCACGGTCATCGTTTTTAAACCACTTTTTCAAAAGAAATTAACGCACTCTGCTGAAGACAGAGAAGTGTGTACGCTTCTTACGGAATGTCGTTGAAAGAACTGGCATAATTACGGTAAAAAACAGAGCTTTGTAAAATAAAAGGTAGCCAAATATCCACAGGACATCGGTCTCATAAACTGAAAAGCTTTGACTCTAGAAGCGTAATTTTAGGCTAAAATTCTTTCAGGACGATGCATCTAAGTTAAAGTGAATGAGTACAACTAAATATAGGATACGAGTAAGGTTGATCTAGCGCAAGATGGTGCCCACCCAGTAAGAATGGACTTGAAAAAAGTCTGACGGGACCGGGAATCGAACCTGGGTCTCCCAATTGTAGGTCGGGTGCTCTGTCCGTTGAGCTATCCCGGTAGAATATTTCTCCGAGTCATTCGGGAGTTTTTTTGTGGCTGGTGCTTCCATGAAGCCATGACAGCGAACGATGCCACCATGTGGACGAATTCACAACGTCCTTGCCCAAAAAGTATCCCGAATGGCTTGGAGAAATGTTCTGCCGGGATAGCTCAACGGACAGAGCACCCGATCGGCTAATTATGAGACCCCGGTTCGATTCCCGGTCCTGTCAGACTATTTTCAAGTCCATTCTTCCTTGGGAAACACTTCTGTATATTAGAGCAAATCCGACCTCATTTTAACCATGGAAACTTTTATCGAGGACATCGCTACATTTTTTCAAGTCCATTCTTTCTTAGAAAGTACAACTAAATAATTATCTACTCCATTCCATCAATGCAGTTTTATTTCTACTTTAGTAATAGTGATTGCGTATCCGAGTTTGTATCAGAGAAGAGATGTTTTCAGAAATAATTCCATGTGCATTCTACGATTAAAAGCTCCTCCAGACTAGGGTAACAGCCACGTATCAGTGATCATCCTTCACGATGCTCAAGAAGCAGCTATTTGGAAGTACATGGGAACTGCATTTAGAAATGAACGCTAGATGAACAAAAACGTAAAAACGGCAAATCATTTAAAACGTTAAAGTAAATAAGGAATATATTTCCATTAAATTTGTATCGTAAGAGATAGAAAGGAAAGAAGTCGCTGAAAAGTTAGGCCGAATAGTTTGAACGAATAAAATAGAAGAGGCTGAGTAACAGGGAATTTTAAACATGAAGCAGGGAGAAATTTCAAAGAAAGATTTCACAAACATATTTGCAATATAGATAAGCAGAGTAAGTAAAACCAAGTGACTGGTGAACAATGTTAGCTGAGAAGGCTTAACTTTAGATAGGAACGATGATTTTTCAGACTCCCAATGTATCCCGAACCCAGCAAAGGTACGATATCAGACTCAGAAAGAATCCGCCGGTCGTTTCCCCAGCTATCGACGTCGGACCGCAAATTCAGTGAAATTTATTTTCCTGCGGCATCAAATTAATTTAATCTTTACGCGCACAGCGGAAAACTTTCATCGGCACAAAGGTTTGTCTTCAGAAAATGTATATCGACAAAATGTGTTCTCGCCAAGTGTTTACGATATCCATTAATTTACGAAAGCTAAATCTCCCTTTCCCTTGGATGTGAAAATAATGAATATCCCTAGGTAAACTCTCTTTTATCAATTTAAATGGACTTAAAGTCGATAACCAGCTCCGGTAGCGTATCGGTTTCGCCTCATTCCTCGCAGAAGGCTAGGATTCCATTATTCAATAACGTCTAGCTACAGTATTTTTTGGATGTTTGAGGCCTCGGTTTAGCCTCTAAAACTTGAATTTCAGAAGTAAACTTTCGCATTGCCTCACATATCGCCTTCATTTCACCGTTAGGCTCTCGTATTAGCGTTCATAAACCGCTAACTCCCAAGGAGTTAATAAGGTGTGGATGGGAAACTACTACAATTAAAGCGATAACTGAAATTTCTAAGAATAATAAAAATTCTAATTTGCAAGGATAAAGGAAAGGAAGGTAACTTAGTAGGTTATAAAAGAACTACTACAATTAAAGCGATAACTGAAATTTTTAAGAATAATAAAAATTCTAATTTGCAAGGATAAAGGAAAGGAAGGTAACTTAGTAGGTTATAAAAGAACTATCACGAACAAGCTAATTCATTTTATCAGTTTGCAACCTTCTAGAAACAGTTGTAAGGAGTTATTGTTCACATAGAAAATAATGTCTGCACTTTCGACTTGGAAGCTTCATATTTTTATTGATACGCAAAATCTAAAAAAGCAGAAATAATTCCATAAATAATAAATCAGAATCAATACTTAATAGTCCCGTCAGACTTTCTTCAAGCCTATTCTTCCTTGGGAAGTACTTCTAAATTCGTAAACAAATCTAATTCTTGTATATCTTATATCGGCTATTCTACTCATAAAGCTTGCACTTAGCTGAAAAAAGAAACATTTATGAGAATAAACGACACTTGCTCACTTCTTAGAATGACAATCTTGCTATTTAAACAAGTAAAACGTATTTCGGAGTAGCAGTCGAAGTATTATTAGAGGTATTCGAAGGGTATTTTAGTAGAGCTGGTGTTTTCGTTTGGTTCCTTCTCGACTATCTTTCTCATCACCGGTTTCGTTTCTTTAGGTTCCTTTCGCAAAACATCTGTGTTGATCTACATCAACCAATGGTTAGTCCAGGAAAATGATTGCTGGCATGTAACACTTGTAGATACACGAGCTCTGTTAATTAACCCTAATATCTCCTCTGTTTACTGCATCTGGATTCTTATTAGAGTTCCGCATATAATTACCAAATTAGCGATACCTTATTACATCATTAACTACAAATGCTAACATCAAGAACTTCATGAAACTGTTTAACACGGAACTCGAAAATTGACTGCTTCCTTACCTCCCCTTATTCTCTTTTCATATTAAGAACGAGAAGGCGGACATTTCTATAAATATTGAATAAAGTAGAGCGAAGACAGAATTCCGGTATAATTAAGGTAACTTTGAAATCCTAAAAGCAGCCCCGCTGAAATTTAACGTTTCCTAAAACATGAATATTTTACTGCGCAACTAACAGGCCTTCGTGTTAATTTTGGCAAAGCTTAATAGGATGTTCCTTCACAAAAACACAGGTACCAATCAGCCTAATTGACAAAGGCTAATTGGAATGAACGAGCGCACGGCAAAATTATCCACTAATTTTGCTAATTTGAATCTTCTATCAGTTTCGCAAATTATTATCGCTGTAAGAGCACCTTTGCAATGTGAAGGCTTACAAGGAAAGAGAAATTTCCATGCAAAATGTTACTAATTATACCGAGATGAAGCCTACTTTAGATTCTATATGTCACATCTCGTACAAGAGTAAAAGGGAAAGTTGGGAATTAATTACCTGAATAATGATAAATTTAAGAAAATAAATTACGTAATATAAGTGATCAATCAGATTCATATCCCACGGGAAAAAATGGCTGTCGGGTTGCATAGATGATAATTAATATTTATTTTTATCAAAGTCTAGACTAATATTTATGGTTCCTCGACAACTGACCGCTGCGGCAACTGAGCGAGTCTGACAACTAAACTTAACCTAAAAACTATGTTATATTAATTTTGACAATCTGACAGATAGTATAATATGTAGAATACTGTTATAGAGAGTCATCTCTTTGTTTAACCACGGATGACGGCAGTATTTCGTTTAAATGCCGTCGGCAGTATTTAGATCAACTCTTCGATATATGTGACAAGTTCTTTTTATTTGACTAAATGACCCTTAAACCACACCATATACAATTTTAATATTCTACATTGTATATTAACGTTATTTATGTTAAACAACGTTATGTATATTAACAAAGTTCTAGACCAATTCAGCTGAGCGACAATTGAGCGCGTCTCACTACTTAACGTCAAACTATGTTATGTTAATTTCTGTCAATCTTAAGGATAGCATAATTTGTCAAATATTGTTATAGTTACACGCTTCTTTGTTTAAGAGATGTAACTATAACAGTATTTGTTAATAATCTATTAAATTTCATCAGCAGCATTTCCTTTACATTTCGTCGGCAGTATTTCCTTTGACCCTCAAATATTTATGTTGCAAAAATTCTATTTCTCTTGAATTTAAAGACCTTTAATCCACTATTTGAGCAATCTAGTTATATATAATATATATATAAACGCTATATAATGCATTATTTTATATTAAAACTACATAATTAAATTCATTATTTTCAGCAATTTTTGAATTGGGAGAAATAAATAATGAATGAGGAATATTGAATTACAAAATATTCAGCCCAGAAAAGAAGCACCAAATTTTAGCACATTTTGCCCTACATTTAATTTTTTGGTAACTCATCAAAACGTACATCCATCCATTTGAGGAAAAAATTGCTTTAGAAAACTATAGGCGAGGGCCATTTGACCCCAAATCAGTGTTTAAAATCAAAAATCTTTAAGTAAAATATTTTTTACATTTTTGAAACTTTTTGACTTAATTTATTACTATTACAAATATGATATGATAAAATAAAAATTTTGTTATAAACACTGGGGAATTTTTACATCAAATGATACCTAGAAGTACGGGAAGGTGTCATTTGACCCCTATAATTTTTAATTCCCATTTAAATACTTATTTGCCTCTCATGGGCCGGATTATTAGCAATTATTCAAGAATAGACCTTTAGCTAAACAGTTATGAGATTTTTTAACTTGTCGTTTGTTTAAATTTTTATTTACTAAACAAAACGAGGACTGTCCTAAATTTACAGTCTATCATATTCAAGAAATATTTACGTGGTAAAACTAGACCGATGAACCTAATACTTCAGAAATATGTAGTAATAGGTCCGATGCATTGATAAAAGTCAACAGAAAATGCTATTCCCTCTTAGGACAAACATAGGAAAGCACTCATACAGAAACGAGGGCGATTACTCTGTAATTTGATGGTTCCTTTTTATTGCTTTTTTTAAACATGAAAATGGTGGTGCGTTTTCTTCACTGGTTTGCTATTGTGTCGGATTTGATGATTTTATTTATCAGTATTTGTAACTTTCTTGTCAGATGATGCCCTCCATATTTCAAAAGTTCATTCGGTATTCTATCTTGGCTAGGTGATTAACTATTCTTTAGGGATTTCAAAATGTCCTCTACTTCTGAGTAATGAACTGTTGGGTAATTACTTTCCGAATTAATCCTCCGTATATTCTCATCTCCGCAGTTTCCTTCACATGATTCAGTTAAATATGCCACTCATGATTTCTCCTTAATATGGTTAACTTCAATTAGCATATTTCTTTCTTTCTTTTATGAAATAATCATTCTCGAAATTTGCTTTTGCAGTCCGTAATAATTGTAATCTCTTTCTATAATTAAACTTATCATTTTAAATTAGCCTAGATGGGTTTGGTGGTAATTTTTATTTTTCATCCGAATACTATAGAATTTCTATAACTTAAGCAAAATTTGCTCAGAAAGCATTCCCTAAACAGTGTGGAAAAGACGCGGCAAGGTAGTTCTGTGGTTAGAATGCCTACACTAAAGTGGGAGACCTGGGTTCGTGTCTAAGTCATTTCGCTATTTTACACACTTGTTATTCCCGTGGGATTAGTTGCATTTTTCATCGTGCAAAGAAATTCACCTTTCCTTATATCCTTAAACCTATAATATTTGGTGACGTCTTCTTCCCTTTCTTTAATACATAGTTATTATTCTATTTCAATTTATACATGCACAACCATATACGCACGAGTATGTACTTATAGTAATTCATAAATAATTGCATGTAGATTTCAATTTTGGACTCTTAAGTCTTTTACTTGAACAGAAGTAACGCAACAGAGTATAATCATAAATTCCAGTCCAGAATAACTAAAGCCGCTCCTTTTTGGGGAATCCCCATTTAATGAAGCACTTTTAAATCAGCGAACGTACATCGTAAAATTCTCTATTCCCACAGTGCCTTTCATAAAAGTAGGCTAAAGCCCGCATCGGGTTTCCGCCCCTTTCGCGGGAGTTACCGCCCGGAGCAAACTATTAGGAATGAACGCAGAGAAAAGGGTCGTATTTACACGGATTTACGTCCTCGTCGTACATAGTCCCGCACTGTAGGAAAATTTGCATTAAAATCGTGTTACGTGCGACAGTTTTTAACACTGCGCAGGATATATATTGGGGGTTCGGCAACATAGTATGTACTTTCAGTAACATGAACGCAAAATGAAAATCAGACACTAATTAGAGTCAAACGGCAAAGGCCTTCATCCAATACTGACAAAAATACACTTCCAATTTCCTGTAATTCGATCACCTAGCATTAGAATATAGAACTAAGCTTACCCGTCATAAAAGAGGCGCGCAATAAACAAATCAGTGTATGTGTCAGTAATGTGTGTAATCCGATGTCTGTAAGAGGTGTTGATAAACGTGAGCGTTTAATTTCGCTGTAACGAGGCAAAGGTAGAGGTTATATGGTGTGCAAAGCGAGTACACATATACACGTGTACTAATATAAGGGCCATAGAGGCGGCTGAGATGTTTTGGAAATTAAATTTCATTCTTAAGTCAAGAGATTTATACTTATCCAAATATTATTTATTCTGTAGTCTACCGGTTTCAGCGATACCTTGAATAAATTTCTGTGGGGAAAATTACGGTTATATATTTCTTTCGCCGACGACTACGAATTAATTAATTTCCTGCCGGAAAACTTTTGTTCATAGGTCCTGACTCAGGGTCTTATCCATTAAGGGTTTTCTATTAAGCACTTAAAGTTAGGGTTATGGGAGAGCATCTGGCTGATGCCCATTGGGTGATGCATAAATGAGCAAAGGTCTGATAATGGATAAATATGTAAGGATATTTGTGTTTATAGAATCCTGAGATCTGTTAAATAGGATTCCAGATAAAACAAATTTTGCTCTCGTAGCCTATTGAATGCTGTATTCAACATTGTTTTTCCATGTCATTTTTTATGTAGAACCACACCTAAAAATGTATCTGTGATCTTCCAAGGGACATATTCTCCTTTCCATCGATGGTTAGAAGTGTCTTTCTTTCTGTCATTCCTACGGAAGTGCATAGGTGTGTATTTTTGAGAATGATGACGAAGAGCAACCTTCCATCTATATGCTCGGTTATGTATGAGACGCAGATGGGCCTGAACATGTAGATTTGCTAGGTTTGGGTTCGTTGAGCTGCTTGCTATTGTGGTGTCATCAGCGTATAAGAGTAATATCTCTTCCTTTATATCATAAAGTTTCATACTAGGAGAAATGTGGGGAATCATTTCCTTCGCCTCCTGAGATAGTTTTATCTAGACTTGTTTATGGGCTCAAGAGTAAATGAAATATAAAATATTAGATATACTTAGAGCTCGTTTAAATTCCTTTCCTTCGCACGATTAAGATGTTAGTACATTCGAATGAAGGCGACACCCCACCCAAGTGATGCCTCATGATTTTAGAAGCGGCCTACTGGTTTCATATGCCGTCGGATGATGCATGCTTCGTAACGCTCAGAAAAGGTCTCCTTAATAATGAAAAATGTTCATACGTTACAAGACATGTAGTACTACATAAATTCTCCCCAGCCCAACTACCATAGGAATCATAATGTCACGGTGTTATATTAATCACTTCAGAAACACATAAAACTGGCTTTGTTGCTACGATACTTGTTGACATTGTATGATTATAATACGATTAAAAATAACGTCACAACTGCATTCAACGTGTAAAGGTTGTTAAAAATTTATATTAAAATTTTTAAAGATTTATTTATCTGTCTTATTAAATAACAAAAGAAAAACTAAATAGTTGTAAAATAAAAATATCGGTAACACGTTCCTAACGTTAGTCAAACAATCTCAATACACTGAAGAAACAGTCGTCTTTTTCAAAATAGTAACTTCTGGATGATATTCTGGATTGCTAAACCACTTGCATTAGTATTGCAATCTGCATTCACTTATTTCACTTCATCGACAAATATTTAGCGAAAAAAGATTTCAATAATAAGGAAGTCTTTCTGTGAGCTAAACCGAATATTTTAATCGCAAGGAAAAAGGAACATGATAAAGTCTGACTGGATCAGGTCTCGAACCCGAAATCTCCCACTTTCGAAGCGGTCCCGGGGATCCAAGTCCAGACACTTTACGTCAATTTTTCCTCGAAAAATGTCGTAAGTTTAATAAATTTCCGTCGGCTTTACCTATGAGACCAAAACTGGAAACAAGGCAAAGAAAATGGAATAAAAGGCCTTTTAGGAATCACCTAATGCGCCCTACAATAGCAACGCTACCATTTTCAGAGGAAGAAGAATACTAAAGGGGAAGATTTGGGTCGTTGATTTTTAAAGTGAGGGAGTTTTAAGTTGGGAAGGGGATTGAGGTGGTGGGGTTTATCTGTGAGACGAAGAGGATACCGGAAAATATTCTGAAAAACTGAGATCTTTCTATTACGACATTCTCTAGCGGTTCTTTCATTGTTATATTTACAGAACCTAAAGGCATTATATTCAGAAACCAGTTACAAAGCACTGCACAGAAATGGATACCTCTAGACTACATTTCCTTGTCAACTAAGTAATAATAATAATAATGTCTTTATTTAGGCGAATTTTGGTCTATTGAGGCCAATCTTACAATTAACCTAGACGAACACAACAATCTTAACCAGGATTCGAACCCGGGACCTCGGCGTTGCTAAGCTAGCACGCTAACCACTACGCCACCGAGGCCGGCAAATGATAGATATATGCACACCTTGGCTAAAATGTATGTCTGCGAAAAATAATCTTGTTCTAAATTTAAAAGCACATCAAGCATAGAATTTGTGTATGTACATGAGCAGTAATACTAATGTTAGCCGTACTTTGAGCACATATATAGGAGGACGAACCTTAACCTCTCACTATGGGTAATAACCTAGAGAGAACTCTGATCAATATGATTGTCGTTGAATCATGACTCATGAATCATGACAAAGCATTGAGCTACGTGTAGCTGTAGACTGTAAACCTTACTGCATCACATGCATATGCATAGACTTTTTATTCCCACATATTTGTTCATTTTCTGTGACTGACTAGCTTGTTGTCAGTGCACTAGTATTAGTTACTTTTGCTTCCAACATCTGCAAAATAATTTTGAAAAGAAAATCACTTATACACAAATACTTTATAGGAGTAAAAATCCTCCTCGCTTCATAAACCAACCGTGGCGTTACATATCACTGAACATAATAGCTGTGTTCTCATCTTCTGCAATGTTCTACGCCTTTTAAACCAGCGACAGCAAGAGTTTAATAACCGAGACAGATCCATTTCAAATCCATTGAATACTAGAGTGTAACAACTTACCTCTGTAAGGACTCCGTCCCCTTTGTTATGCTAAAGGAGGTCCATATTTGTCGAGGAAAACACAGAGACTATTAGGAGGTCTGAGACAGAGCCTATCGCCGTTAAAATATACCATACTAGCACGAAATCGATCCTATTGAAAAATGGATTTGAAAATTTTCCCTTAAACTTTGACGGGATTATGATACCCTACAGATCATTAAAAAGTTTTTCCCAGTATACGACTGTGAGAGTTGCCCATCAAAGTATGAAAAATTCTATGCTTGATGTGCTTTTAAATTTAGAACAAGATTATTTCTCGCAGACATACATTTTAGCCAAGGTATTCATATATCTATCATTTTTCAGTACATACAGTGATCTTATTGTAAAAGAAATGGAGATAGCTTATATTGCGTTAATGTCGTTTAGTTAAATATCGAATGGTTAACTTTCTTGATATTTTGACAAATAATTCTAAACACTATCATTTCCTTTTAATGATTACTGTAGTCATTAATACCTATAATACCTATTTTTTCTAATTAAATATTATAAAACCGCGTCTTAAAGATCTAAATCCTAAATAATACTACATATACAGAATATAGTATTAGTATTTAGAAGCACGCTTTCTTAACACCATCAACCTCAATAAAATATTTCTGATATTTTTACATTTAATAGATATTGTAGAATCGATGAAAAAACATCAATTTTTTCGTGCGTTTCATGACATCCATTGTTGTTTTAAAGGTCTGTGCACTTATGCTCTTCTAGCTATTTTGATTTTAAATTGGCAGCTAGTGGCTAAAACAGGCGATGTCTCGTCTCGGATGTCAAATTGGAGTTTATTGCCGTGAATGTCCCAGACATTACATATTATAGGTCTTAGGCTACATACATTATTGTTCATAAACTGCTGACACTATGCATCATGAATTAATTTGAAATCCTATATTGTAACTAATCCTTTGGATATGATATTATCTCGATGAAATCCGAACATATACTTCAAAACAAATTACTGTTTTCGCATAAGACCTTAGTGAAATTATCATTACAACAAATTGACGTTAGTAATGAAGTGATTGACCTTCAGTTTCGTAACTTTCTTCCTATTTCAGATCACCGAATTCTCAATATAGAATGGCCTACCGCACCGAACTACCCGTCTCTAGAGTGTATTCAGGCCCATTCTGGGCAAGATAATGAGTGAGGTACTTCACCTTTGCTTTCCTAATTACGCCAGAGTGCATATAAAAAAATGGACATGATTGCTAGTCAATGACTCTTTGAATAACACTCTATATAGGGTATTCTATTTGGAGTCCTGCTACCATATCTAGACTAATGAAATTTTTTTGTATTTTGGAAACAGGATGGAGAAAATTTTATCTTTCATTTACTTTTATCTCAGTTCTTTTCGTGATTTTGATGATACGAAAGATTCTGAGGTATTAGTAATGCTGAATAATAGCATGAATTAAGGTTTTTCCTTGTGGAATGCTAAGAAAAGTGTTACTTGTACAGTAATTGTGCATCACTTTCGTGGACTTGTTCCACTTATAGCGTTCTGGCACAGTGAGGGTAGCAAGGACAAATTACCTCACTCCTCATTTTTCCATGTAAGTCCCATTTCTCTTTCATAACTCTTCGTAGCTCATGGTAGAGGGGATAAGGCTCCAACCGGTATTCTAGCTGAACACAGACAGACAGTGGCCTAAATGTAATTTTCCACTATTCTTCATAAATTAGTATCTTCACAGTCAACAGACATGAACAAGACTGAGACAAAGGTAAATTAAACACACATTTTCCTCTAACCTGCATCAAAATATCACATTAATCAAGATCAAGAATCAACAGGAACAGGGCACCTGATAGGAAATAATAGATCGTTCACCTTTAGTTCAAAACGAACCGACATATTAAAGCACAACTTTGGAGAACATTTTTTAAAATGTCCAGCTTTATGCGTTGCTCACAAGGAGTTAATAACAAAAAATCGTTGAGAACACCGGTTACGAAGAATTTTTAACAGTATCCAAACTCTAATGGGAACGCTAAAAAAATACATCCGCAGCAAGACTACACTCGTTCCGCGAATACATTTTTTCGGTAACGATGGAAAGGGTATCGCATATCGCGAAATTCAGAGCAACTCGCTACTAACGCTCGAAAACGCGCTCCAAATGACCCTGTGGCGTCGTAAATTTTTTATCATCTTTAATCGCGGAATTCTCCCGCGGTAGTATTTCCTCCGTCCTTTCTTTTGCCCTCTAGACCGCTAACTGCGTCCCGCCTGGAAAAATTACACCTCTCTTAAAAAATATATAGCACGGCGCATTTGTTTCGGTGAAAAAAGGAAGGATACGGTTAGCACAACTTGAAATTGTCCGCGAGACTTTCAAAAGACTTCCATTTTTCCTCGAATAGTATAACCTTTCTGAAGCTAAAAATATTCCTCTTCGTTTCTGCATTCATCTGCTGAATTCCTAGTTTCTCAACGGAAGTTAACAAATAATTTCACCATGAACCATTTTACACCATAGGATATCAATTAGTAAACTGGTTGGAAATGTATGTTCTTCAGATTAATAGGTAAATAACACCTATTTCTCCAACACAATTCCATTGATTTCAATTTTGTTTGTACTTAGCGACTCGACAAAAACGCTGTGCGTACTTTAAGCAAGTAATAGACCCAGGTTTGACTCTACGTCCTTCCTTGGACCCTCTATGGGACATGGATGGTCCATAAGAAATGGATATGAAGCTCGTTTTTATCTCTTGTAGACTATATTCATTTAGTAAAATTAAATAGGAAATAATAGGCCTATCAAATCAAGACAAGGTTTCTATTTTTTTCGAGGAATCCTTCGTCCTCATATTTCACAAAAACATTCGGAAGTGAATCGTTAAAGTTACCTTAAAATAATAATGCTATTAACGTGCTTATCGATGATTAAATGGTTATTTCTGCGTCTCATTTGTTACATTGACTACATACTCATTTCTTGAAAGTTCAGTAAATCGTAATTATAGTCTATTAAATGTTTTTCCGCGGCTTAGGAGGAGGAGCAACAAAAATGACATCTCTTAGGGCGCGGGGGGAGAGCACAATCAAAGTTGAGTGGACTTATCTGTAGACTCTGCGACGCTAATTACATCCTTAGACTTCCATAAGACGCTCATTACATCCTTAGACTTCTTACTATTTCTAAATCGACCACTAGGGGTGTAAACGATATTGCTAGGAGTCCATTCGAGTTCCGGGATCGATAGAAAGCCAGTGAAAAAAACGATAATTAATATTTACTTATATATTTCATAAAAATGAAATAAATACAGTTGAAAGAGACTGATTTCTCATGGAACTCTAGGTAGATAACGACAATTTCCCGGTTTATAGGTAAGTAGCTTTAATCTAATCATCTTTGATTTGTCTCCCTCCACGCTCCAAGAATGCGTAATTTTGTTGCTCCCCCTTCTTAGTCTTGAAGATGAATTGAATACACCATTTAAATTATTTTCAAATTCTATCCGCTGAGAATCAGAAGGCAGTTCAGCTGGCCTATAATGTTAAAAAAGGAGTCCCGCGAAGAGCAAGTTAAGAGAGAAACCTCTGACATGTAATGATAAGTAATAAGACGAAACTCAATCGAGCGCACACTTTAAGGGATTATAGCTAAAGAAAATAAATGAAGGAATAGTGCTATTGTGTAATTACTTTGTTTAAATTCTGAGAGGAAGGTTATGGTTAATGTTAAGATAAGAAGTTATGAGCGACTGACTCGAAAAGCTGCAGCACCCCAATTTTCGGAACCCATGATAGTAATTATTGTGCGCAAGACATAATCATAATTATAAAGAGGGAAACTGCGTCCTTAATGGATTCATTATAAAACGTGCAAGAGAAATATAATAACCCTGTAACTACCATACAAAACATTCTTTTTCTGGCACCAGTGGGAATCGTACATCCCATTACTAGGCATTGCAATAGGAAGTAAAGCTCCCAGTGGATACATGCACCCCCTGCCACACGCTCAAAGACGGCTTTGATACCTGCAGAGTATATATGTAGATGTAATGATGTAAATGTATTGCAGATTAGCATAATTTTAGCACCACCCTTAAAAAACTGATAAGGTTACGAAATAACGTAAAGATACTTCCGAAATCATCAACTTAATAGCTCTTAGGGAACCTAGGTGAATCTTAATCCTGCACTCCGTTTTATAGCTTCTAGATTCAACTCCTCATAGTTAAAGTTTACGATGGAATCCTGCTAGTATAGAAGACATCATTAAAGTAAATAAAATTTTAACCTGCTCCCACTCTATTTCGCTCCTGAAGTGGAATAAATAGTTAATTTCACTCCGAGTTCACTTAATATTAAGTAGACAAAGAAAAAGTTTCAGCACATCCCACCAAAGAGGGGAGTCGTTAATTTCCAGACGAAAGGTCACTGCAATAAAAAGTAAAACTATTTTGGAGTTGACATTAGAGTTTCTCCCTCAGAGAGAGTTGGAGGAGTGGTTTTATGTCATAATTTATGGCGTCTGGATGCCCAGCTGAACGTAACGAATTGATTTTCACAGTATTACTTTCAAAGTTTCTCTTTCAGTATGTTTTTACTTTATCTGTTTGTTCGCATATACATAGGCCATTCCATGGGTTTTAGCTGAATTTCACACGTTTTACCTTTGCAACTCTGACAAAATGCCACGTCTCATACTCATTAATACGAAGATGGACACCGATGGTTGCCCACAACTATTGAAGATAACTAAACAATCGGTTGGTAAGAAGAAGAAAAGTTAGCTAAAACTATTATTTTATTTATTACATAATGCCACGTAAACATCCATTTACTGGAAAACTACAGTGGTAGACTTAAAAAACAGCGGACGAACGAACTAATAGGAAAGATCCGACTTGCCGGAATTCGAACCCGGGATCTCTGTGTTGGAGCACTAGCAAGCTAACCACTCCGCCACCGCGGCTGGTAAAATACTTTAGCTAAGAAATTAAACTAAATCTATTGATCCTTTTGAATTCCAAAGTAAATTTACCGTCTACTTGCAACGTACAAATATTAGTACACCAAATGGAAACCTGATAATGACCAATTGATTCCAAACTATAGCTTACTAACGAAATAAAAACATAACCTTGCAATAATTTATTCCGCTGAATGAGCTCTCACCTATATTTCTTTTTCCGCCAATCTTCATTTTATCTCTAAAATATGCCACTAATGCCCCAGTGCTACTTATGCATTAGCTCTACTTTAATATCTATTTCAACCAACAATGTCTGCCTATCTTTGGTCTTTAGCTCTTTCAACAAATTAAGGTGAATATTTAGACAGAATGGCAACACATTAGTCACTGTAGTGAGTAGAATTGAGTCGTTGATAAAGTGCAATAAAAATATATTTCATTTTGTCTATAGAAACCTGGTGGAACGCCATACTTAAAAAAATTAATAACAAGAAAACTGTATATTCGAGGGTCGGTCAGTATTACCCCACATTTTTTCCAGCCAAAACCAATGCTAGTAATTGGAAATTTTAGGTTCAAATTTTTTGACGTTTCCTGAATGTAAGTGCATAGTTACAGTTTTCTCCTGCAGATAGCGCAGCTGTAGAAATCTTTCAAAATGGAGTCTGACCGTGACATACGTTACAGACAGAATGCTGTGACTGAATTTCTGTGCGTAGAGAAAGGAACGGTAGAGAATATTCACAACCGTTTGCAAAGTCTATAAGACATCTGCAGTCGATAGGAGTACAGTTGCCTCTATATTAACAACGAATATTTTTAAACATTCTCTCATTAGTCGATAAATATAAGCGGTAATTAGTTTTAGTTATACCTTCATCATCTAGTTTATTTTAGGTTAGGTTAGGTTAAATTACTTCAAATATAAGAGCCTATCTCCACTACTTCCTAAAATAACAAACAATTCTATTAGCCTTATTTGGGGGTAATAGCTGCCTTAGAGGGTTTCCACCCCTCATAATGACTTCCTTGAAGCTGATGAGCAACAAATCAAAAGGGTCAGACCGACCACATGATCTTTTAGATAAATATGCTTACAAAGTATTTCAGCTGTGACCGGTCAGGAAATTCACTATGATAAAACTCTCAATTGATATTTTTTCCATTTTCTTAATGCAATAAATGTAGACTGGAAATGTCTTTTCATTTCAATTCTCTAACATAGAATGGAGGAAAGCAAATATTTATTCGTGCTATCTACGTCTAAATTTCTCCGACAAGGAAAACAGCCTTTCCAAAGGATACTGTACGCGACTACTTTTGTCATAAGTCGTTGTTTCTCTTGTGACGATGTGGCCTCTTTTCATAAAATAGAGCTTCCGCCTAACGGATATACGAAATATGCCATTGAAGCATTCCACTTTCCCCAAAATTTGTTCCTTGCGTCAACAGCCTGAAGGCTGTGCCTTCAACTCCTCCAGCATTAGTTACCGAAAGCTTTGTAGAGGAAATATAACGCAGTAGGTAAGAAAAGGAGTGTTGTATCTATATAGTTTAAATTTAAGATTTCACCCTTAACCCTCCGTTGACATTTTATGGTTCATCGACTTCGGCAGTCCCCTTCACCGAACAGGTGTTTGATCGCTCTCCGTATCGAGGACTTCGATCCTTGTGAATGAGCCCATTTCTGCATGAACAGCATGCCTTTGTCGCGTTCCCTTTATTTATGCGACAGTGAACTCTCTGTTTACGGGCATCCTCTGATATTATGTGAGCATATGCAGCACGAACTGGGAGAAAGTTTAGCGGCCCTAATCCTTGCATATTTGCGTTGAATGCTTACTGATGGACCACCATTTCGTAACGAATGCTCGTGTTGGAGTTGCTAGGAACTTATTTACCGCGTTAAAAAGGACGCTTTGACGTGTCAGTATGGAATTATGCACACTAAAACGTAGACACTCGAGGCTTAAGGTGACTATATATCTGTGATACAGTGGCATATCACGGGCAGCCAGGATAAAGTCGTTTCTCCACTGAAAGCTTAATATGTTCTCGTTTATTCTAAGGGGATGCTAGTAAAAAATTTCGCAACGATTTATAAAAAAGGCTACATATCTAAATTTCGTATCTGTAGCTAATATGTTGGTGGTGGAATTTCCTTGATGAGGATATGAAATGAGAAGGTGGATATTTCTTTTGTCGTCCTACAAAAGTGTAATTTGAGATGTTTCTCATTTTATAAACAAATCTCATCTCTACTTTTTCCAAATAGTCTGATAGTCTTACAATATATACCTAAATGGGCATGTTATAATTTTTTTTAAAGTAAAACTAAAGGTTGTAAATACCCTACCTTCTAATCCATCAAATATATAGAATGTTAACTAAAATATTCACTTTCTATCTAACGAATAGGTAGTAGTGTAAGTTTTAATGGTGCCTTGACAGCTAAGGTCATTTTCACCAGGCACTGAAAAATTATTTCAACGGATAGACTTGTTTGGTGCTGTACATATACAAATTATCAAGTTTAAAAGTGATAAATGAATATATAAAACTGATATGAGTTGTACAATAAATATTTCTTTACTTCCGATTATATAAAAACGGAAAGTGGATAAATATATAAATAGATTATATAAAATCATCACTCTTGCTTAGATTTAAAGTTTATAGAGTATTATCTAACAAATGATTATAATCCCTAAAGTGAACTTTCGTTTAATTGCATCTTAAGTATGCATAATAATACTGGGCCTAAATGTAATCCCCGTCGGGGGCCCATACGTGCGAAATCATCTCAGTTGTCACATTAAAAATAATATTGCTAATTTACAATTTGCCAAATTAGTAGTTTCTAAGTTTATAAAACGCACATTCCATCCTTTGAGAACATAAATAATTTAAAGTGTCGCAGGAAGAATATCCTTCCCATTTATCACTTCATTGGCGTCAAAAATAATGAGCGAAATAAGAATCACCCCTCTTCCTACTTCACTCAAAATGCTAATCCCTTTCCTCCACGGAAAGTTCTAATTTCAATTCAACTAATTGAGTTTGCGACTCCTTTCTTGATTGAAATGGGTTACTTGAAGCTTTATTGGGATCAAAGACTCGTGAAAAAACATCAGCAAACCTACTCGAATTAAAAAGGGCTCACACTGTCTCTGTGGAAGGAGCGATACTTCTAGCGCTTCTGGGAAATGAAGGAAATATTTAGCAAGCCATTCATTATCGTTGACAAAGGTAGAATTTTACACATTTTTTTCCCAAGGATTACTTCCGGGAATCTCCGCTCCCACGTAAAGGATGATTAGGCGTAAAAGAGAGTAAGTTATCACTATCCGATAGAAATTCATCCACCGAACAGTAACACTTACGTAATAACGTTTGTTGAGACATTCCTGAAATCTTAGTTCACTGTCACTGTATTTTTGCAGAAAATTTTTAAAGATTTTACAATACAGCCCATGTTATATGGAGTTCTTTCAAACATACATAGACGTTGTATGGGATATAATAACCTATTATTTCTCCTCATATTATAGCTGTGCTTTTAGTTGCTATTTTCAAATATACTTTTATTTTTATGTACAGCCATGAGCGAAAATAACTCAAAAATTGCGGGTAACATAAGCTTCGGGATATGCGTAAAAACTACTTCAGCGGAACATGTTGCAATACTATACTGTAAAAATTTGTCCCTCTCCTCCTGATTACGGAACCTAATTCTTTATCCGCCAATTCAGTGTAAAGGAATGGTAGAAGCATGGGTATCAGCTCCGTAGCTGACACCCATTTAGAAGAACGGACCTAATTTTAAGAAAGATATTGATTAAAACCTTGCATATACGCGATGGCAGCTCTAATGTATGAGTTATAGGCAGTGTAGATTGACTGAATTCGCAACTTAATTCAAAGGAAGCCACTTAATATTTCGTTCGCTTTTATGTTTAAATGAAGATTCAATTTTTTTTCAATCTGCGGAAGATAAGAGCCAAAGTGGATTATAGAGCGGGGGTGACGAGGATTACTCGTTTCAGAAACATTGGCAGATTTTTAAAAGCAACCCGATACCAGAATACACGTAAAATACACGTTCACTGGTAAGCAATAATGACAGCATCCGATGTCTCGCTCATTTCTGAATTTATCTACATCCCTAAATGCGCAAGAATCCTTACATCCTCAAATTTCATTTGTCTTGTCCGAGAAACAGCGAAAAATCTTCACTATCTCCTTCACTACACCTTAATATGTTGAAATAATAACGGGATATGCATCATTAAGGCGCATAAAGAGGAATTAAAACAAACATTTCTGTTAGCACGGTAAATTTGTTGAATATATTCATCGTTAGGAAGCAATTTAGCGAATACCTATTGACGTCTGATGTAACTGACAAAAATATATAAAGAGCTGATGAGAGATTCTCTTAAAGCAAGCAACGAGAAAGATTTGATTATAATTATACTTTGAGGTTGCAAAATAAATATTGGGAAGCAAAGTTCATCACTGACAAATTAATCGTTTTCTCTCAATACCATTTTTGGTATACTTACGAAAAAAATACACTTTCAAATTTAAAGATAAGCGCTATATTAGAACTTATTTATTGCAGAAAATATATAACACCTCCCTTTGAATATTATAATCTAAAGACTAAATCTCTGGCATTCCTTAAAATAGAAATCACAGGAAAAATGAAGTTCAGGCATTAAACACAGCGCAGCTTCTGACGCAGCGAAAGCAGTATTAAAACTAAATTATTTAAATGGTGGTTATTATGATATGAAATGTTAAATGTTTAACCTTAAAGTATTAGGAGTTCGGTACTAATTTCAGAATCGTGTTACCCAGATACTAAATATCCTCCTCGAAATATAAAACAATTAAACATTTTCTGTTTCGGAAACTGCTGTAATTTGTTTTGTGTGTAGAACATAAAAATCACTATACGTTTCCTGGAAAATCAAAAAGCGTGATTCGCACGTTTTATATAATGTATTTTACTGACCGAAACTCATTTCCTGGGAAGGATTGGCTTTCCGTGGCCCAGAAAACCATTTCCTATCCTCCTAGACTTGAATGAAAATTTTCGCTCGATATTTGAAATACCAAATATAAAAAATATGATAAAATAAGAACAGTAAACATGAATTAGAACCTAAGAAAGGAAAAGAGAATTCTACTTCTCGGAAAAATGTATTTCACTGAAACTGGTGAAACTATAAGATAGATTTTACCGTAACGCATCGACTGCACTATTGTCTTTCTGGTGTTTTCTCTAAGGTCCCCTCCTTATTTTCAATAGTTCTTGAGGAGTTTTTCATCATTTATGAAGTTTTGCATCATATTTATACAGCGGTTTCCTTTTTCTGAAACTGGAATGGGTGCCTCTTAAAATTCGGTTAAAAAATAATATATACACATTAATACTGATCAAAATCTAAAAGTCCCGCGGTTTTTGCGGGTATAAACTGTACCAATCACGGGTAAAAACAAAATTGTCATTAATATATTTACATACTTTAATCCGTGACATACATCTACTTCCATTTTGGATCCTCTATGGATTTTCTAGGAGGAACATGATTCTAGTTTATAAGTAAGCAGACACTCCTTTGACGTTATGAATCAATATGATGACCATCCAAGAATAGAACCCAGGACCGCTTCATCCACAATGCTAGTCACTTGAGAAACGAAAAGAGACTTGCTTCGCTCCCAATTCTCTTAGCAGTGAGGAATGCACGCGGCGCGGTAGCTTAGTGCTTGTAATACCCGCCCGAAAGTGGGAGACTTGGGTTCGAGTCCCGGTGTCGTCGCTATGTTTTTAAATCTGTTGGCCATTTGCTTGTGTAACCGGGAACCATGTGCAGATCGGAAGTTTAAAGTAAAAAGAAAATAATATAAATATACTTTTTGTAATATTTGGCGTTCGAACGCCATTAGTATCTTTTACAAAATTACTCAAACCTTTACGGATACATTATACGGCCTTGCGGACCCTAAAAAGAATTATGATTTCAAAGATTTACAAGCAACATCATCTTATAATTTAAAATTTAATGTATCATTTATATATATATA
>KZ308997.1:240326-261380 GCA_000376725.2 Ladona fulva
TTATATATATATATATATATACATATATAAATGTTGAGACTATACGCAGTTCATCGCCTGAAAACAAAAAAAAATTGTTGAAAGAGCATAGCTGTGCATCAGGCAAATTAGATGAATATGCGAAACACGAGGACACGTTCCAAGACACAACCACCAGGGAACTCCTCCGATTGCAGATCTGCAGCAGATTACTCTCCGTAGCCTCGGGAGAATCAGCAGATTGGCGCGTGAAAGTCTTCTTATTTCACCGGCTTAATCTTTCTATTTCGGGTTGTAATCTCTCTCTCGACATCCATTCTTCTTGTTTAGGACTCTTTCGTTCCAGTCTTCCGAGCGAATGCGGAATTTCCTCTGCAAATTGAGGAATATTAACGAACTTGGCGAGCGAAATGGAATACGTATTCCGGAGGGTATGAGCTTTGAAACTTTGCATATACGATAGAGTTTCGGTGAAAAATATTCGACTATCTTCCTTCCGTACTACTGCGGATCTTTGGCAAAACTCATCTCGTTAAAAATCTTATTCTCGTCGAATAATTTTTCTGAGACAGTTCCGAAGAGTAATAGACCAACGAAATAACGATTAGATATTTCGTTACTGTGAAGTAGTTTTGAAAAATTATACTCTGACGACAGAGTTGACATACTTTCTACAGAGCTCCAGAAACGGTGGAAATTGTTCTTCTAACATGTAAAGATTTCCATTCGTAACAGCTAGACTAATACTGGAGAGGATTTTGCGCCCTTCAATTTCTGATTCGCAGAAAATTTCTCCACCGCCATAATTATATTTGGTGCCTATTTGGAAAATATAAAAGGTCACGAAAGAAACGAACAGAGTTAGTTGCATCAGTTATCCAGGTAACTGGGGAAATATCCTCCAGTGCTTTACACAGCCTTAGAAATCCACAGGATAATAGGCTCTGATCAAAGGAAAAACTCCTTCCATAATATGGAACAGCCATTTATGGAACTGTAGCTGAACTGCCACTCATTTACAATGAGAAATTTAAAAATTGTGATATAGGACAGCAACCCAGTCAACAGATATTAAAATTTACTCTTTTTGTTAATAAAATTGCTATTTCTCTCAGCTTTTTCCTCCGTTTAAAACCAATGTAATGAAAACTTAATTGAAATGGTTTACACCCGTAATTCAAAGTCCATTTAATTTTATTCAAATATTTTTATATATTAAAATTACAAAATAGATTCGAAAATAATATTTTACTATATTATATACATTACTTTTCTATTGTTATCATTTTATTTGTTATTATTATTATGATATTTTAAAATATTACTTTTCTAATAAATATTACATTCCAATGCATCCGGAATGAGCCTAGCTTCCAGTTTTAAATTCATTTTGGATGATGCAACTTCAACAATGGCTGAGATTGTTAAGGTAACACTTTTCAAACCTCCAACCCGCAAAATTTACCAAAATCCCTTTACCTTATGAAATTTTACTTAATTTCGAGTCGGAACTTACGTTTCGCAATAATAATACGATTCTCTGCAGAATTATGTCTTAGGTTCTGTAATATAACGTATACTTGAAATGGGCTCTAACTAATGTTCACTTTAGGACCTAGTATTATAATAGTTCGCTGGTATTATAATGTGTACTTTAAATGGACTATAACGAATGTTTACTTTAAGGGCCCAGTATTATATTATTCTTTTAGAGCTAAGAAGAAGATTGTAATTAATCTCCTATTCATAAGATGACTCAGCACGGATTAACTACAATCTTCACTTTAGCTCTAACAAAAACAATCATAAAACCAGGCCCTAATGTGAACATTTGTTAAAATCTATTTTAAGTATACATCATAATACCGGACCTCAAAGTTTATTTCTGGAGTTTACAGATTACTAATCATTAAAATTTTCTGAAGGATATCAACATACCAAAAAGAATAACCGATTTTCATCTGCAGTTATACGAAAAAAAATTAATAATACATTGAACCGCGGAATCTATTAGGTAAATAGAAAATAGCTTGTTATCTGCGAGACGTAAACTTTTTAATAATATTGAAAGCTTGAAAAATTAGCGACTTCTGGCTCCCAAGTTTTAGGGGAAATGCATACACGCGCTACGTGATGTATACGTTAATACATGTTTAGCAGAACCGTTTGCTATTTATAACGATGGTCAGAACTTTTTTGTCATTCAGATTTAGTATTTATACTTAGAATAACATGTCTTGTTTGCACCTGGTGAAGGGCAAAAGAAACAGTGTTAAAGAAAAATCTTGGTTAGTAACACATAATGAGTGGTAGAAGAAATAATGTCCTTATATTTGCATTTCCTGAAGTGTTAAAATACTGGTGAAGTTTAATATTGTAATGTTAATACTGAAATTTAGATGTTATATCATTGGATAAAGGATCTCTTTAAATTCATCTTCAAAAGAAGAGAAGCGAATATTTTCCTAGTTAACGATATACTATTTTCTAACTTTTCTAGGGGAACTCTAAGCGTAGCCTCCTCCGTAACAAAGAACAGGATTTCGCCGACTCTGATAAGCAGATTTAGGAGTTCCAGCCACAATTCCATTATTCACACTGCTGTAAGCATATATTCTCACCGAAAGCGCCCAAATTCGTGCTTTCCTGCGAGCGGATCATTTCGCGATACCCCCGCGAGTGGCGTTCTCTGACGCATTCCATCCGGTCGATGCTCGCGGAAATAAATTATTCCATATAGAAAGTGAGGCTAAGATTGGAGTTTAAAAATGCAAAGCGGTGGAAGCCAAAAACGAAGCGAATCGCTCGGGGAATCAGCCTGATCCTCTCGTGGATTTGGAGGAAATTACGTGATGAACGTGATTGATGACGCACGCCGTATCCATTGTGCCCGATGGAATGATAGCCTTTCGAATATAACTCCTTCCAAACCTCTCTGTGGTTCCTCACGAATTGATTCACTTATTTCGTATCTAAACGTGAGCTTCAACTGATGTTGAAATGAACCGCGTAACTCTGCTATACAAAAACGCCATGGAGAACAGAATTAACTGAAGTTTCTGCACCGCATGTGATAGACAAGAGATACGCAGCACATTTTTCATCTGCAATATTTACTTAAGAGTTCCTACTCAAACTTACTGCAAGTCTTGGTCAAAAGAATATTCGGTTAAGGAATTGAAACAGAATAGCTTTCACAGGAAAAGTTGTATACGATAAAATTTTATTTGAGCCACTAGTTTTTAATTGCAGAGACCTCATAAGGCTCTAAAAGCATAGTGACGAACAACGAAAATGTAGGTAAAACAACTAAAAAGGAAGGTGGGGAATAAGGTTGGGGTTGAAGTAGGAGGTATGGTAGGAGAAGGAAAGGGTTGCAGGGAAATTGACAACAATGGGGTTTAATTCATAAATAGATGATCATTCGTTACCATATAATTATTATACTTAAATATGATTTCAATGTAAATTAGAGGTAATTTGTAACAGCTCCAGATAATTAAGTTTAAGTCCTTTGTCCTGAAAGTGTAACAAATTATGAAAAATATCTGAGTGGTGTTGTTTTTCGAGTAAATGTCGAGCGAAAGTTGAGGCGGGGAATTTTTTATGAAAACATATTTTGTGTTTGATTTTTTATATCCAGGCCTTTACTGAGATGAGAATGGTTTTCCTGGGGATTTCAGCATCGCAGAAAACCTATGCAGTGTTCGGGTATTCTGGTTTGAAGATATTATCGTTATTAATCAATAACTTTCCTATTTTTGTGTGTTAAGAGAACTTAAATATTTAATAGGAGAGTTTTGCTAAAATGGCAAGGAAGGGAACAAAGAAAGAGAAGGGAACCAAGAAAGAATTTTGCCCCATTGCGGCCCGTTAATCATAGAGCTTTGGAATCAAGGGAAAACAGCTGATGGCTATAGATAATATCACCCATCACATACACCAAACACCATCAAAAGAACAAAACGAGTACAATGTACATTTCGATGTCAGGAACATCATCTTCAACGGTACAAATGTGACTAAACCTCGAAGAGGCAAACGTCTCAGAACTATGAAAAACAAAAGAAATTGCCTTATTTTCTATTCTGGACAAGATGATATTGATGGGTGATATTATAGAGCTTTGGGTATTGTAGATTCGGAATATAATCGATTTCAATTCAAAGCAGGAAAGAATCACGTGAACATGTTTATCATAATAACCTTTACTTCTGCATATTTGTTTAATAATCAAAAGTTCACGGAAACTTCTATGAAGCGGAACATGAAGAAGTCTGTGCAAAACATTATTTTTCTTTTTTTTTTTTTTACAGTCTTTATGGTATAAATGTGTGGTGGTGGTCGGTCTGACCCTTTTGTTTTGTTGCTCATCGGCTTCAAGGAAGTCATTATGAGCGGTGGAAACCCTCTAAGGCAGTTATAACCCCCGAATAAGGCTAATAGAATTGTTTATTATTTTAGGAAGTAGTGGAGATAGGCTCTTATATTTGAAGTAATCTAACCTAACCTAACCTAAACTAAACTAGATGATGAAGGTATAACTAAAACTAATTATTTACAGCTTTTTTTTTTTTTCTTTTTTCATTCCCCATTTCCTCTTGGTGTGTGACTCCAGCAGAGTTGTGCAAAACATTATTGAAAGTTGCATGTTTAAATACTTTGGGATGGTTAGACAAACCATGTATTGGGTCATCTCTTTTGGTTGTTTTATGTTAAATTGTTATGTTCCTGTCGGTTCTGGTCAAAGTGAGATCCAAAAAGTTAATTTCGATTTCAAGCGTGAAATTGATACAAAGGTATTTACTGTTAAGGTAATTGAGACACAAGTTAAGTAGTATGTCCCCATTCCATATCCAAAAAACGACATCTATATATCCCCTCCTAAATCCAACAAACTTTATACACGGAAATACAGAACCCAATAAGACATTTTGAAATTTTTCAAAAAATTCCACCAGTTATTTTATCTCACTTCCCTTATCCACAAAACTTGCTTCTAAGCTAAGCTTAGTGTTACGTCGAGTTACTTGGGTCTAGTTTTCAGTATAAAGTTACTAATTCTTTAGAATCGATTCAACATTTGAAAGACTCTAGTCTGAGTGACAACTCAAAATTTCTGTCATTTGATATAACAGACCTGTTTACAAGCGTACCCAAGAAAGAAGTTTTGGATATTATTAAATATTCGATAATTTGCAAAAGAGTGAATGTTTATTGTAAAATACATCTTTTCTTTAGCGAATTTATGTATTATGCAATTATTAATTTGTTTGATTATGATTCCTTTTAATCATCCTGAAGGTGTACCGATTGGCTCGGAATTGATAACAGCGGAACTATTCTTATTATTAAGAAAGATAGAAAGAATATAGTTTTATAAATTCGTTTTTTCCATGAACGATGTACAAAGTGATAAAAAATATTCCAGTTTACTATGACGCGGAATCCTTATTTTGTAGATAGTCTAACCAAGCGGCATATATACTGGTTGGGTGACACATAAGCGCATTGACTATTACACCAACTTATTGGCTTTTCCCTACCATTTACTTATTTACCTACACATAACTCATAGTACAAACTGTTGCCTATAAATTTCGGTGGCTTCCCGCTGTTTTCACGATGAGAGGTCGACACCCAAGACAGCTTTTCTCAAATCGGCAAATACACTGCTTAATTCGCTAACAGGGAATCAGTAAAGTTCTATTCGAGAAAATAAGTAAATTAATTAATAATTTGACTTCAACATCTATATAAATATCCAGTAAGCCGCCTTTCGGCGTGTGGCGGGGGGTGTAAGCGTCCGAGTTACCTCTTTAGCTATTTGTTCCCATGTACCGTTCTCGGAAAGAATGAGTCCTTAAAACGACTTTCCCTCGCATACATTTCTCTTATTTTACGCTCATTGCCGGATCGGTCGAAGTAGCAAGGGGTCGCGATACCGAATAAGTCTTCCGCAAATGTGCTTTCTCTAAATTTATTAAGCAATCTCAGCCCAGCTTCAAATCTCCTTTCTTTCAAAGATTCTCAACCTGCGCTTGAGAGACTTCTAAGCGTAATAACCACTTTACATTTCTTTCCAATAATAGAAAGACTTTCATTGGTTGAAATAGAAAACTAAAAATCAGTTTCAACATTTTTTCCAAGGGATATAATTAATTAAAGATAGAAAAAAGGGCTTAAAATATAGCGGTTCGATTAACAAACAAAACGGCAGACGCAGTTTCTCTCCGTAGATTCCAGTCGCTATTGCAAGTCAAGTGAGAAAACCACATTAAGTGCGGACGCAATCAATTCGAATGTCGTGGACTAAGTGTGTGGAGAGTTAAACGGGATGCGCTTGCGCACCAATTAATGCCCGGCCGATATCCGTCTCTTCCACTATCTCTACAAACACTCAAACCAGCGACATGTCCCAACCCAGTTTACTTTCGTCTCTTCGGTCCCATCCGAACAACCCATGGAAGGCCAAATTTGCTTTGATTCGACCTAAATCTCGACGACTGCCTTCGTTTTTTCGTGAAAACTTAGGATGGAAACTCGGCCCTCCGAGCATCATTGGTTTCTGGACCGAGAGAAACCTTACGCCGACACTTATCCTGCTTTTGGATGGTCTCCGGGGAAAGAATTGGACCTCCGAAGGATATCGCTTTCGCTTATGGACATTTTTTCTCCCTCACTTTTTCAACCACAAATTTTATTGGATTGAGGGTGGTTTCCGATTCAACCCTCAACGGGTTGGAGCCTTGCTTTGGATTAGTTAATTTTGGTGATAGAGCAAAGAAGAATTTTTACTCCAACGATTTAATATTGTTTTTCTTGAAATAACCTCAAGTACTTCACACCTAAGATAATAATTTTAGAGAGTAGGAAGAGTATATAAATGTATGTCCACCTTAAACTCAAGGAACCAACTTTCGTGACTTCATTGCTGACCTCAGCTTAGGAGTTGTTAGTATGCCAGCCTTCCAATTCTTAGGTCCCAAGTTCGAATCCCGGCTGACTGGATTTTCTTCTGATTAGGAAACAGAATCACCTTCAGAAAGAAAGCGAGTGTTACAATTGACTCACTGATCAGCGAGTAGATTATATAGAGTACATTATATAGCAAAATATAGAGATATTCGATGTCATAATTTTGGAATGGCTACCTAAAACTAGAAAAGTTCATCATAAAAAATAATGACGAAAAGCTGAATCAGGGTTGTTATTAGTAAAGTATTTAAGATAACCATCAACTCTTAAGTGCTTGAAAACTATAATACTTAACGACACATTATTATTTCAACCAATTCGTGAAACTATGATAGTAACAATGACCGACTTCGTATCATAATTACAACCAAATTTTATACACTAATAACAATGATTTAGCGGTGCGTGACGATAATCGACTTTTAGTGAATTGAAATACAAGTGCTTGGATTCAATAATGAACTAGTAAATCTGACTTAAAGACAGACTCGCATCGGAAATCTCACTGCTTTGGAAAGAAGTTTAATGCTCACATTATCATTACATAGGAGACATTTCGGATTACCTCGTTTTGTTAAAGAAATGGGTTCATGGTAGCCAGGCGGGGTTTTTACCGTTATAAAATTCCAGGTAGATTTTGGAAGGGTTCGTCTCGAAATTCGGACCCTTCACTCAACCTTAGTGACCATACCCTCTCAGCAGGAAGTGCCCGGGTTAAGACTGACCGCGTGTAATACGATTTGAAAAGTTATAAACAATTTAAATCGGCAAATAATTGTTATCTCCGTCGTATCACTCGTTCAGAGAGATCCACGTGCGTCTTTTAATCGACGTTCTACGATGAAAATTAACGTTTTCATGAATTTGTTAGAAATAAGCCACTGACACGCGGCAACGTTGCTTACTCCCGTTGGCGGGAATTTGAAATAGTAGAGGGCCAAGTTTCGGCTTGCTGTCTGATTCTCTGTATCTCTTGTTTTATCCATCATTATACGTCATTATACGAGGCTTGAAATGCTTCCTCAAATTCAAGAAACGCAATTTGCAAGCAATATAGTCCAAGTAATCTACAATCTTTTGTGACATTTGAGATAGCCTTTACCTAGTACCCTAGATTAGCTCAGAATTTTATAGGACATTTGGAGCATTTGAGCTTGAAACCTATTTCTCTTTGCTACTTCAGTGAAAATTCTATACGTATACATGGTATTACTTTTATTAGTCAATAGTTCGTCTGATTCAGAATACTCTTTTTTACAATTTCAAATTCCAATGTCAAGTATAGACTAAAACATTTCCGTGAGTTCAAAACACTCAGTAATAGCTGCATTGTCGTCACTTGTTATATTTTCCTCTAATAGAGTTGTCACAAGGTTGATTTGGCAGCGCAGTATGTAACTGGAGACTAGCAAAAATTAGTTTCTTAATTTTTCTGATTTCACAGTTCTTCCTGAGTTGATAAAGTGCTCCTTGAATACAATCAAAATGGTTTTGATTAATTTTGTTGTGTCTGGAAACTAGGAAATATTTTTTCTTTTCTTTAACTCTGAAAAATAAGCATTTGGCCATACAGGTATACGCCATATCTTCACCGAAAAGCTTTCTATTCACTCTTGAACGTTGAATTTAATATGTATCAGTTTTAAAACTACATCTACATCTACATAAATACCCTGCAAGCCGCCTTACGGCGTGTGGCAGGGGGTGAAAATACCGGGCATTCGGACTATTTTTTTAGCCTATTATTATCATGTATAGTTCGCGGAAAGAATGAATTCTTAAAACGACTCGTCCTAGCATCTATTTCTATTATTTTGCGCTCAATGTCGGATCGTCCAAGGTAGCAGGGGGTCTCATAATATCTACTATATCTTCCGCAAATGTACTTTCCCTAAATTAATCACGCAGTCGAATTCTAGCTTCTAGTCTCCTATCTTTTAAGGATTCCCAACCTACATCTGACAGCATTTTGGTAACGCTTGCTTTTTTATCGTAGTACTTCTTAACAAAACGTATCGCTTTCCGTTGTACTTTCTCGAGTTCACGGATGCATGTTTCGTCTGCCGGATCCTATAAATATATAAAACTAGAGGGTTATTCTGTAAATAACAATCTTCACAACAAACCTCTAAATTTCAGAGATCGTTAAAACTATTTCAAGAGAGTAACAGTTGCTCTTCGATAATATATAGTTATATCCGGTATCAGCAACTCCTCTACTATTACATTCTCGTAACGATATTCGGTTGATGGTAGCCTGGCGGATACGGTAAGATACCCTAATTGCATGTTAATGACACCGAGGACGACCCTCCGAAGATAAGGTCGCTTATTTTGCGTTTCTTGAATTTGAGGAAGCATTTCAAGCCTCGTATAATGACGTATAATGATGGATAAAACAAGAGATACAGAGAATCAGACAGCAAGCCGAAACTTGGCCCTCTACTATTTCAAATTCCCGCCAACGGGAGTAAGCAACGTTGCCGCGTGTCAGTGGCTTATTTCTAACAAATTCATGAAAACGTTAATTTTCATCGTAGAACGTCGATTAAAAGACGCACGTGGATCTCTCTGAACGAGTGATACGACGGAGATAACAATTATTTGCCGATTTAAATTGTTTATAACTTTTCAAATCGTATTACACGCGGTCAGTCTTAACCCGGGCACTTCCTGCTGAGAGGGTATGGTCACTAAGGTTGAGCGAAGGGTCCGAATTTCGAGACGAACCCTTCCAAAATCTACCTGGAATTTTATAACGGTAAAAACCCCGCCTGGCTACCATGAACCAAGAAATGTTCTTAAGACAGCCCCATATAGCCATCCGATGAAAAAGGTTCCTTAACTCTGCCAAAGTATCTGTACGACCACAAGGTGTACATGCGTTTGAAGTGTGGAAGACCGTACGCATGAATAAAGACGAATTTCGACCTTTACCTTAAAGAGGCATCACCGCCCGATATGACGTCAAAATCCGAAATCTCAGCTCAATTATCTTGCTTAATTGCCCTGAAATCATTGTGTAGCTGTCGTCAAGGAAACGAATCTCCAATGGCGCATACTCCAGCTGAGCCAATATCCGATACTGAAGAGAATATTACATTCAGACTATTCCAGCGTTATGGCCTTATTAATCGGAAATCGATTCCATCGTCTACGTAAATTTCGTAAGTTCTGACGCGAATGGCTTCAAGCTTTAACTTTCGGAAAGCATAGAAATGAACCCAAAAACTTCAGAGGATACAATAAAAACGAAAATACCATAGGTATATGCGGTGTATTTTGGACCATTCACGTTCTCTAGATTTCCTAATAGTAAACTTTAGATGAGATGTAAAAACTGCGCGTCAAAATTTGAAGTAATAATGTAGAATGGAAGTGGCTGCGGATAGTGGGTTTCGCGTTTGACTTCCGTGAAAGCGGTTCCGGGTTAGACTCTCGATGGGGACTCGCGTGCTAAATGACCTTAGCTGTCAAAGCACATTTAAAATTACTACTACTACTGCTAAAGAAAGTGATATAAAAGCGAAATTTCGGTTAATACTTCCAAAAACTATAAAAACCTAATATTCGGAGAATCATAAACAGCTTCTCTGGCCATATATCTTGATAACATAATAAATCACAATGTGATACAATGAAATCCAGTTCAATGCAGCGCAGTTATAACAACGTAATAAACATTAATTAAAACTATCGTAAGAATCTGTGATGCACGATTCCCAGTATTCCTTGTTGAAGAAATTTGGCCTTAACTTTTTTTCCGAAAGATTTACCTCCTTAGTTATGGTTAATTGAACGATTCGAAACTTTTTCCCCTTAAGGACCAAAATTTATCGTTAAATTATGAAGATGATGTTCGTATTTTTTAAGTCCTGGTTGCTGGCTTGATCTACACAGCATCTAATTTTAACAACGCCGTTTGAGTACGTGAGTAAAATTGTCGATGGCTTTAAAATTGTAATCAAATCTGGATAATGCAACGATTGTTTTCTTTGGAGGTCTACATCAGCACTTACAAAGCTTAACGGATATTGTAAGGTATCGTTATTGAAAGGAAGGCATCTAAAATATTAAACTCAAGTAGTTGTACTGAAATAATGTGGTTGATGAGTGCAGTCTTTTACTTTGATTATTGCAATTACAATTATTCCAATCAAATATGACTTCTTTCGGTTGTCAAGAAAAATTATAGAAACTGACCTGAAATTTTCAACAATAATTGGCGTTTGAATTGTAGGAACCGCTAGGGATTGGGTAGAGGTTTACCATTTTAACGCACGTATTCTATATTAATGCTCTATGTCATCCACGAACTCGTCCGCATAAATTGTACACATGTGAGTCAAGGCATCTCCTGGAAGAACATTCTTTCCTCAGATCGTCTTATAAATGATCGTTGGATTGATATTTATAACATAATGATAAAGTAATCAAACAGGAACTACTCTATCTCTTTTATAATGAGAGCACCTAGAAAGTTCTGTGACAGAACTTGATTTATAACCGACGATTTTGCTGCTTATTTTTATTGAAAATATCATTTTCATTAAATCATTCACGCTTTAACGGTGTTTTATCATTTACGCCAAACGGGATTTTCCGTACTATTTGAAACTATCCTTTGGGAATAATACAAGTTCCACATTTTCCCTAATATGGCTTATGAATCACTGTTCTGCAGTAAAGGTTACCTTTTTAGTGACAAAACACTCCGTTCTATAAAATTTAATCATTACAGATTAAGTTTTATTGATTGTAGGAAATACTCACTTGTTGGTATGAAATATATGGCTTATTAACGAAGAAGATGAACGTAGAAAAGCTTTTTTCGACAGATTAGATGAAAATGAATTTTCAACTGAACTACAAGAAAATTATTGCATTGTGAGAAAATTATAAAAATATTAAATTTAGCTTCAGAAATGAGCTCATAGAGAACCAAAATATTGCAGAAGGAAATCAAAGTGGACGTCAAGAATAATAGCACACAATTTCCGTGCGATTAGCTGAAAAAAATCGTAGACGACGCCTATAAGGAAAGGTTTTCTTAAGAGATAAGAGAAAATAGAGGGACCGTTGGTGAGAAAGCAGAAACGAAAGAAGGTAAATAATGAAACGCTCCTAGAAAATAAAATTAAAAGGGAAGAGGAGAAGAACGAAATGGGAAGCTGCTACGATGGATATCGGGGAAACAAAAAGACTGCAGGAATCGTTTCCCGACAAATGTAGGATAGGTTAAAGGGAAGAAGAGGAAAAACAAAAAAATGGGTAGAAAGCGTGAGATTTCATCCTCACATTTCTCTCTCTCGAAATGGTAAAGAAGGCGAGTGAAAGATTAGAATGAGTCTGGGAAAGGTTGTTTACCAGCTATATCCCATTCATATTGCATATTTTGAGCTTTAAATTGCAATATTCTTAAATGTTCTCTACAGTTGAGTACTTAATCGTCGATTAACTTCCAAAAATACTTTTCCGCTGGATATTTTTGCTGTTTGAGACCTGCAAGATTAAATAAAAATAAATCGATCGATGTATAAATCATAAAAGTGCCTTTTTAACTCCAAACGAGAATTCCAAATCAACTTTTAACAAAGAGCGATTTCTCTTCTGATGAAAGGTGTTTTTTCTTCAATGTCTTGTCTTACTTCAGAATTCATTGATTTCGCATATAGCCTTACGGCTGATGCAACGAAAGCCATTATCCAATAGTCCTTTTCCTTTACCATGGAATTATATGCAGATTTCACCATCTTAGAGGACATACAATGCTTTCAACTAAAAGCGATTAAATCACTGTTAAGCCCTATATTCCCCTCTATTGAAAGAAAGCATTAAAAGCAAAAAGGAATGCTTCTATGCTAGTCCCATCAGCAAACAGCGAACGGTAGAAAGCCTTTTAACCCTAAAACACTTTTGAATTCCAGATGCCACTGATCAGATCATATGCAATGTTTTCCAACCAGAAAACCAATATGAAACTGAGATTTGCTTGCAAAAAAGTACTGCAGTAAAACCTCGTTAATTCGTTATTGGATAACTCTATGTATCCCCTAAGAATTCGGTTAAAGTGACCTCGGGCGTACCACAAGGAAGTGTAATAGGACCGTTACTATTTTTAGTATACATCAACGACCTTAGCAGTAACATTAATAGTAAAGTTAGGATATTTGCGGACGACACGGTCATTTACAGGGAAATAGGAAACTCAGAGGATAGATTAACCCTATCGTGCGACTTAGATAAAATTATGAAATGGTGCGACGATTGGCAATTAGAACTCAACATAGATAAATGTTCAGTAATGAACTTCTTCCCAAGGAAAAATAATGCCAACGATTATACGTACAGGCTCCAAGGTAAAACTTTATCAACAGTAGAAACGGTGAAATACCTTGGAGTAACCCTCACTAATAACTTAAGCTGGGGTACCCACATCCATAAAATATGTGGTCGAGCGCTTAGAAAACTTGGATTTGTGAAGAGAATTGTCGGTAGAAGCGATGAAAAAGTCCGTGAGAGATGTTACGTTGCGTTGGTCAGGCCTCACTTGGAATATGCGTGTAGTGTATGGGACCCTGCAGAGAAGTGTTGTATTCGGGAAATAGAAAAAGTGCAACGGAAGGCGATACGTTTTTTAAAGAATTGTTACGACAAGACAGTGAGTGTAACGCAAATGCTTCAGGACGCAGGATGGGAATCTTTAGAAAATCGAAGGCTTAGACAAAGACTAAATCTCCTTGATAAATTTAGAGAAAGCACGTTCGTAGATGATGTAGCTGACATAATGCGCCCCCCATGTTACATAGGCCGTTCAGACACTGCGAGAAAGATCAGAGAAATAGATGCTAAAACGAATCGATACAAGAATTCATTTTTTCCGCGAACGATACGCGAAAGTAATAGATTAGCGAAGTAAATTCAGTAAATTCATGGTGCTTGCACCCCCTGCCACACGCCGAAAGGCGGCTTGCAGGGTACTAATGTAGATGTAGATGTAGAAGAATCATTTTTCCTTACAACATTAAATTGTTGCAGGCAAGGATTTCAATGTCTGTCTACTAAATATTAGGCATAGGTGTTTTGGTATATTTTCACATAACTAAAACTCTCAATCTCAACTAAGAGAAATAGATACTAGAGCTAGTCGTTTTAAGAAATCATTTTTTCCACAAACGATACTCGAAAGTAATCAATTATGGAGTCATAGCACATGCACCCACACAAAAAAAGGCGCCGAGTAAATGTTTTGTAGATATAGGAGCGTAAGTATTTTGAAAGCGCATCGAATGTGGAAGAAATAGTTCATCAGACAACCATTTACCAATTTTTATTGGATCATCGCCCAACCCATATGAAGGGATGAGGAAATTTTCTTTCGTAACTAGAGGAATGATTCTGATTTATGGAGTTTCTCTTCGCGCATTGATAACGGTATTGTTCTTACGTAGAACATAAAAATTTTAATTCAACAGATATCAATTTAAGATGCTTAAAGCATTGTTATATCACAGTTAACGCGCAATATTTTAACCTCTTAGAAGAAATGTTACAAATTCTTTATAATATAAAATTCACCACCCATCGTATTGTTTCTCTATGTAATATGATCTGAAAATAGATTAAACATACCTAGTGCGTAAATGATTCCTCTTGGGTTTTGAATAACGTTGTACTTGGTGTTTTGCTTTTCTCTCCATTTTCACCGTACACTTTTGAGTATAACTAAATTCAAAAACAGCATCATTCACCCATTATCATTTTTTGTACGCGGGGTAGGTTTTGATTTTATATGTAAATGAGAATTGAGGGGTTTCATAACCGAAAGAATTCCAGTGGTGCGTTGTGTTGACTAAGGCAAGGATGAGAACGTCAATTTTACGTGAGACTGGAAGAATTTGTTAGAGAACGGATAAAAAGATGGTGAACGACGATCATTTTGGAAAAACCAACGTGACGACACGAACAAGTAGGCCTAAGAGACGCGACGCAGGGAGAGAAAATTTGAACATAATTGAAATGAGAAATTCTCAAGTATGAACAGGTTGTATGAATGGTAATCATACACAGGCACAGATTTATGACACTCCAGGAGCAAACCAGAAAGTTTTTCGATTGAAACATGACCCATTCTGGGAGTTTACATATTAAAATATCTCTATTTTTTAGTTAACACAAAAACCTGCGGACTGACAGCTGAAACCCTTTTAAAGTGGCATCCATACCCAGCGTCCCATTATCCGTTAAGGAGTAGGCCTGCAGAGGTCCCTTACCCTCAAAAGTTTGTTCATAAAGCCTGCCAAATGGACGAGTACGAACATTGCAACGGAAGGGTAAACACCTTTATTTGCCCTAAATGCTAAAAAGCACAGACAGCTAACCCTAAATGACGATGGAGGTGTGCCCAACGTGCTAATGAACCCCTTCTCCATTGCAGGTCCAGACGGCAATCCAGCAGCCGGGTTTCAAGAGAGTGAAGAGGGGCTACAAACCACTCCGGGTGGAGAACCTGGTGAGGCTGAGACCACACCGTGACCCCACAGATCCCTACTTTCCATTTCAATGGTACTTGGTGAGTACATTTTCACTTCAATACCTTTATTTGCTTACAGAGAGAGAGTTCGGCTTAATTGACATTTAAGATTTAAGAAATGGTGATTTTAAAATGACGGTGTCGATTAAAAAGGAACTTTTTGCTGAAAATAGCATGAATATAATTATGAAAAGACATTTTCAGTATTTCCACTAATTAATAAACAAATTTCTTAATGTAAAAAAATCCCATATTANTCATCAGGTTGATGATGATGGCACGATAATATATTATATTATAGGGATAAGAAACAATTTTCACATGTTGAATTGCAGCTTAAAAAGATGAGGAGAAATCTAGGTCCCTCACCTCCTGCCCCTCTTTCTGAGCATTTATTCTCACCACTAAATTGCCATGCAAATCCAATTCCACTACTTCATTAATATGCTTCACAAGAACCAATAGATTAATAGCTTTATTGAAAATAATTCAAACCCCTGTTTATGTTATTCCTGGGTGTTATCCCAAAGTTATCTATTGACTTTAACTTCACTTTAAATATACTGGATTATCTTGACACTATGGTTTCCATCAAGAACTTGATTCTTTTTCAAGTGAATAAAAGAAGATAAATGCTATTTCAAGTTTGGCTTTAAAGAATAAACGACACAGAATCAGGAGTAACCTTGTGGTAATAATTAACATTAAAAAACTCCATTTTAACCTAAACTTTTACTAAACCACAAGATTCTTTTTTTTTTTTGACCATGGTTTCGCAGCATGGCTGCATCATCAGTCATCAACACCTGATGGGTGCAGCCATGCTGCGAAACCACGGTCGTGCGTGTATAAATCTTGTGGTTTAGTAAAATTTTTAGTTAATATGGAGTTTTTTAACGTTAATCATTACCACAAAGTCACTCCTGATTCTGTGTCGTTTTTTCTTAATGTAATTATATCTGTGAGAGGTTTCCCGTTTGAAGTTTAAAGTACATAGGACAGGTGAATCGGTGATGGTAAACAGTAATGTAACAAAATTATGATATTCAGCAAGAATGGTAATTTTGATTTCGGCATTGCAGAAAAACACGGGTCAAAACGGAGGAAAGCCAAAGCTGGACTTGAACGTCGAAGCGGCTTGGGCACAAGGAGTGACGGGGAAAAACGTGACCACAGCCATAATGGACGACGGTGAGTTCAATGAAATTGTTACAGAATAATAAATAGTTAAATATTCAAACCATGTGCACGACATATAATTAAGGATAAACTAAGAATAAAGTTAAATGAAAGGGATTTCTTAGTGTAATAAAGTAGTTATTCACCCTCAAATTACTAAATATCTCGCCACAAAATCTTTAAGTCGATGATCTATTTGCCGTAATTTATACATCTCGTTCTATGAAAGAAAACGTTGCACTGGATTTAGCTTCTTTCAACGATGTAAGATTTCTTATTTCCTTGCTCTCGTTTGATTTCTGAATTCGACTCTCAAACAGGATTATATGACCCTCATAATCCGAATTTCTAACACATTCCTAAAGTGAGGAAAGCCGAGCAATAGCGCTGTTAGCGATTTCACAAATATTGATATAAAAATGCATTAAAAAGTCATTACAATTACTAATACAATTCTCCTCTTCTGGCATAAAGAATATGTCCGTATACAGCATCATTTTGGAATTAAAGTTTCGTATGAATATTAGTAACTCCAAGGAACACACCGGGTAACCTCTAATCGAACTGAAAACCTAAATAACGTATACGTTTTCTATAATATCCCAAAAATATTTTAAGCAAGCTTCCTATTCGCAAACAACATTCGCAAAAATTATAAGATGAAATATCAATCATTAATCTAATTCTTACATCTTATTTAGATAACAGCAATAAGATGATTCCGGTTTCCAAGATACATTTTAAGCGTAATTCTCTTTGTCATGGAAAACGCATGCAACAATGGTTAAATAGAGATGGTTATATGGCCTACCAGTTGTGTAAAAAAGAAGTTCATCCTATCAAACCCAGCAGTAGAAAAGTTAAAAATCTACTTTCAGAGCATGACAGGGAATTTAGTTAAATCTGTTAGGGGTAATATATCACCGCCAGAGAATCAATGTTTCCTATGAAAAAAATGTCATTCTTTCAAAAAGAAGAAATATCGACGTATCGGCGATAAGAAAAAATGACGAGTTTTCCATGGTATTTGATGAACCGTCATTCGGTCATTGATTTCTAACAGAACTGCTGATTTTAATTTCATAAATGAAGCAGAAAATATATTTCCGGTGATAAAAATCTCTCTATCGATCTTTAAGGAAGTTTATTCGTTCACTTCAATATTTACTCCAAATACTCCAAAAATTAAATGAAAGAGAAAAGCAAGTAAATGTCGAAGATTGTAGCTTTTTAATGAGTGAAGAATTAAATTAGCGAAATACGAATGCAAACATTTTCTTGACGTATAGTGAAATATAAATAAATTGAGCCGATTGTGAATGATTTCTCGCCTTCGTAAAAAGTTTGTTGTAGTGCCCGAAAATAGAGGTGTTGTTCGACTAATTCGGGTATGTAATATCCTTTCTTAAACACAAATAATTATCCACCATTCAAATAGACCACTGATCAGACCAATACAAATTAAATGTGATAGATAATACTATGATCTGAAAGGAAATTATAAAGCCATCATCAATTTTCATGAATTATAAATGGATACGAGTAGAACGTAAAATTCAATTTCAACGATAAATATCGCAATATGTCTAAATTTATGATAGCTCTTACATGAGAAATGTAATAGCCCCAATATATCAAAGCCGACAATCATTTTTAAAATTATATAGAGAATCACATTTTCTGCTACGTTATTAGACTATCATCTGTTTACGCTCATGCTTTAACTTTTATAAGACCATATATCTACCAAGCCACCGATCATTAGAAACGCTCTTAAGCTAGATTTAATTTTAGATGGAATGTCACTGAAGTATTCTACTTGTAATAAAGGGGATTAAACTTGGTAATTTTAATCCCCTTTTTTACTTAAATGGCTTTCCACAAAGTAACGCCAAATCATCTAGATTTTATTCTACTTGTTATACGGTAGAGAACGTTCTTACCCCATAAAGTCAGGGAAGAACATGATAAATGGATCGTAATGAAAGCTGAGCAGGATATAAATAAAACCTTACAAGGAGAGGAAGCGGGGAAATAGTGCCTTTTGGAAGAATGTAATGAATCTATATATGCAGGTACTCTAACCACTGAACTACCATGCCGCGTCTCTTCCACTCTGTTAAGGGAATACTTTGTGAGCACAGCGAACAGCCTCCACTTAGTGGCACGAACTGCCGCCGAAGGTCCTCACAAAGCGGTCAAGGAAATCACAAGGATTAAGGAGAGGTGTAATTCTTTAAAAAAAATTGAAAAGTAAATTTCATAATCTGTATAAAATAAAACAGCAACTGCGGAGTAAATTCTTATTGAATTTTTAACGTTAAAAGTTTCAGAGAATAATAACATTTTTATGTTAAAACAATCAGTAAGTTAGAATTGAATTAGTTTTTTATTGGTGCCTCAACAGCTAGGGTCATTTGCACCATCAGTAAGTTCGTGAAGCGCATTAATCTGAGGGAATCACAACTGAGGCACAGCTTCTTCATGCAAATAGGATTTGAGACGTTGTGAAGAGGAAAAATGCGGCCATAAAAATGAAAGAAGTGTCGTTTTAATGTTTTGGTCCCCTTTTTATTCCATAGACCCCAAAAATCTGACAATGCTGAATTACTAACGTAAGCATAGAGAAACTTAAGACGTACATTACATTCTGAAAAGAACCTCACGTAACACTACGGCTACAAAATAACTAAACAAATAACTGAAGAAGAGAAACTTGCCCTTTAAAGAATTTTTAACTCAAACTTTCTGATAGTTGGATTATTTGCAAGTTTTAAATGGAAATGAAAAAAAAACTTGAGGAAGAGAGAATTCCACGTTAAAGGTTATTTCAACATTAGTTTTCTTTAGACGTAGACGTAGAGTTGTCTCTCCGGCGTAGCCGGATTTAAAATGCCCGCGCGGATCCTGGTCGCAATGCGACTTTATCCGCGGTAGTTAAGAAATTATTTATTTATTCTGATTAAAAATGACTTTATCACAGGAGAATCATTTGTTTTTTACAGATTTTTTCTTTTCTTGTTGGTGGTCGGTCTGACCCTTTTGTTTTGTTGCTCATCGGCTTCAAGGAAGTCATTATGAGCGGTGGAAACCCTCTAAGGCAGTTATAACCCCCGAATAAGGCTAATAGAATTGTTTATTATTTTAGGAAGTAGTGGAGATAGGCTCTTATATTTGAAGTAATCTAACCTAACCTAACCTAAACTAAACTAGATGATGAAGGTATAACTAAAACTAATTATTTACAGTTTTTTTTTTTTTTTAAAGTCATTTGTAAGGTTTAAATGCTTATGAAAATAGTAATGTATTAGTGTTCATGCTTCTTTTACTCTTAGAATTTAACCCCACAATTCTTGTTCCCACCATAAATTTGAATTCGGCAGAAGGAATATGTAGCCGTTAATATAAACATATCACACACACACACACGCCACTGAATTATCAAGCCGCTTATTACTACTAAGACCGCATTGTGAGTTGGCCGCCTCAGTAAGGACCATCTGGCGGCAGTTTGTGTCACTAAATGTGGCTGCTCGCCTTGATCACAAAAGCATTCCCAAACAGTGTGGAAGAGACGCGGCATGGAAGTTCAAAGGTTAGAATACATGCCCGTGAATTGGGAGACCTGGCTTCGTGTCCCAGTCAAGTCGCTACTTTTCACACCTGTTATTCCTTGGGTTTGAGCCGCTCAGCTCTGCAGTGCTATGTTCCCTACCGTCACCTTTCCCTAATCCTCGAGATGATGTAGTCTAGACCAGTATTTCCCAAGCTTACTTATGAAATAGGATATTTGAAATTTCTCTTTACGGTCTCCATTTAAAATATCTCAAATTAAAGCTCGAATGTAATGCAAATTTAGAAAACCAAGTTATCCTCGGATATTATCGGAGCGGCACATCAGGATCTTATTCTGCACGTCAATATGCCAAGGCACACCGGTTGGCAATTACTGGTCTAGATAATTTAACCAATTTGCAGAGTACCATAAACGAGAGAAATCTGGGATAGTACTGCTGTATAGTACACTGTCTATTGAAATGGCTAATTAAAGAATTAGATACAATAGCCATGTATACCTTGAGTCAACTGGATAAGGGAATGTAGATCGTGGAAATGAAGATATTAAAGAGAAAGTTTGTTCTAGATTACTAACCGCAATTATCAGTATTTAAGAGAGATTCGATATTTCTTATTTTCCTTTCCCTTATATATATAGAATTTTTATGAATGTTAAAGAACTCAGAGTATATAATGTAAATACTTTTCATACCTAGGGTAAATAATTAAGGAACTTCAATATTTACTCCAAATACTCCAAAAATTAAATGAAAGAGAAAAGCAAGTAAATGTCGAAGATTGTAGCTTTTTAATGAGTGAAGAATTAA
>KZ308998.1:0-18993 GCA_000376725.2 Ladona fulva
TATTAATTACAAATAACTTAATTAGTAATTAAATTTGTATTCCTTCAACTAATACATTGGTCGGCATAATAGTCAATTCTGCTTAATTGGTCCACCATTTTATTGGGGCAGCCACTTATTTGGGCCAAATCTTGAGGAACGAAAACCAAACTATTAATGTGATACAGAATTTAATTGCTTAATTGGGACAGTAACAGATGCGAGCTTCCAGTCAGTCATGTAACGTTGCCCACGATTAAGCAAGCAAAAGTTACCTCTGTTTTGTCGATCTTATTTGAAAATTTAACCACTGCCAAGATGCTGAGAAATGTTCTTACGCTGGCAAGTAAAATTACTTTGCTAGATAAAATTAAAAGCTAGCCATTGTACTCAAGGAATCGCACACTAGCTGAGAAAACTGGTGTACCAAAATCTACCATAGTGAGTCTCTTGCAACAGGAGACTCAACTTCATGAGGAATAGACATTACAGGAGGGACAAACAGGAATATCTAAAAGAAAACATGACGGAAAGGACCCAGAAATTGAAAAAGCACTAAATCAATGGTTTTCCATAGTTAGTGGGCGATGCATGAATATCAGTGGCCCAGTGATGAAGGAAGTCGGAGAGGATCGCTAAAAAATTGGGGCATAACGATTTTAAAGCAACTGATGGTTATTTGTCAATCAAGATAAAATATTAAATTTTAAAAAGTGCACCATAAAAGGGAAGTGCAGATAGCACTGAACTATGACAAAGTACTAAAATTCCTACTTAAAAAAAAGAACCCTGTTAAGATATTTAGATAATCTACAAAATATAGAGCTGGAATTTCTTCCTCCTAATAACACATCGTTACTACAACCGTTGCAGACAATAGAGGACAATTTACTATGTTACGATTAAAATGAAGACTGTTAGAACTCAATTGTCGATGGAATTAAATTGAAAAACAAAAGAATTGAAAAAAGAAAGTGATGAAAATGATAATCCAGCTATGTATCTAACCGAGAGGCAAAAGGTATTTATATTCGGGTTACATCGCTATTTTATGCAAGAAGGAAACGAAGAGAGCCCTGCATCCATATTGAATATTTGTGTTAATTTTGTAGAAATGCAAACTTCTACAAAGAATATTTCACTGTGATTCTTCAAAGCATATTGATTGATTCATGTTAAAATACTTGAGTTTGATAAAATTGTTGAGTTCCGACATATATAGAACCTACAAACAGTGAGATACACTTATTTTAGTAAATGAAACATAAATTGGTAAGAGTCAGTACCATTAAAGAATCAGGAAATAACATAGACCAGTCAAAATATATCTAAAAATGCAAAAATATGAATAATAATTTTTAGGTGCAATCAATGTGATAAGTTAAGGGGTAAACATTCATTTCACAAGAGCATGCCTTTCCAGCCAACTTTCCAGAAAAACTGAACTCCTTCCAGGAATAGATCCTAGGAAAGCTTACACTAACAATATATCAGTGGCGTAGCCAGAGGGGGGTCCCGACCACTTCCCCCCTTAGGTCCTGATTAGAGATGTTCAAATACTGTCTACAATAACTCACTATCAATTTCACTACTCGGTTGGATTTTGTAGGACCATCATTTCTAAATAAATACTGTCAAAGAAATAAAGCCTGCAAGAGATGGAAATACAATATTATTGTAAAAGTGAAATTTCCAGACATCTGGATTAGCAAACAGGATACTTTTGTTAAATTATCAACAAATTATGATTATTGATTATGCTATAATGAATTCTTTAATTTCATACTGCAGTCTTATCGGGAAGTGCAGTTTATCATATTTTGAATTCGTTCCTCTACGCATCTGTGTTAAGAGTGGTATCGGATGAATAATTATAAGAAAACCCATTTTAAGCACTCCTGCATCATGCATGGTTTTCTTCTGGTCCTCGTCCCCATCACACAAAACACAGCTTAAGATGCTCTACCATCCACTTAAAAGGTAGAGTTTTCCAGTTGCTAGGTGCACTGCAACTAGTTGAATGTCTACCTCATTTGATTAACCAAGAACTTTCTACATTTTCTGTATCACCATCCTCTGCTTTCCTCATCAGCCTTGCCTTGTACATAAGGGGATCCTTTCGATACTATTCTTTACAATAACTAATTCCTTGATAAGAAAATGAAGGTATCACGAAACAAAATCCATCCCACGGTAGGAGCCAATTCTAGCACTGAGATTGAGTGGTAATTTTCCCATCTACCTCTTCACAGGGAAGAACCTAAGATAAAACAGTTGAGGATGTCCTTTTGTAGCAAACACAAGTTATAAATTAACCTTAATTATCAAATTAACCAGAGTCTCGGTGAAGTGTTTCATTTGCTCTTGAGCGTAGTCTAGGAAAGATCATGGATTTTGAGGAACTCTAACATTTTTTGTTAAAAGATTCGTTGTTCATCCACAACAGAATATCTGATAAAAATGCTTCATTCCATACAGAAAATGAAGCAATAAAGGGGACAATTGCTTTGTCTAAAAAGTTGACCATATTAAAGTATATCAGTATGATGAGAATGGACAAATAAATCAAATCGTTCAACTAACCAAGAATAAAACCAATGTATCACAGCTTTCCCCCTAGTTATCTCATCAAAAAATTATTTATAAAATATGCTAAATAAAGCAAACTAAAGAAGATACCTTTTCATTTTTAGTTTAAAAATTGTAAAAGTTCACTGCTCTTTCTCAACGTACAAGAAATAAAATGTTTTTATATCCTGCTTAAAACCTGGATATTTCGCAGTTTTTCATTCAGCCTCTTGTAAAGAGTCTTTGGCTGTATAAATGTGATGTTGATTATTACAGTAGATTAATTAATTAACCATTTTGTCATATGATTATAATTCTATTCTTCATTTGTACTAAAAATAGATAAAACAATAATTTTTATCACAATAAATAATTAGTGACTTCAATATTAATTACAAATAACTTAATTAGTAATTAAATTTGTATTCCTTCAACTAATACATTGGTCGGCATAATAGTCAATNACAGTGCTACTGCAATCCCTGAAAGCGCGACCTCGTTCGACATGGCTCAGATTCAAACTAGATGCGTACACGATTTCCAGAGCGACAATGTTGCGGGGCAAACAGTCTGTGACATGAATCCGAGCGTCTGCGACAAAAAGTCCGAACAAAGAATCCCAGTGCGTACTAGCCTTTACACCCTAATCTTGGAGATTCTTTCAGATGGTTCTTTCTACCTGGATTGCATCAGTGTAGTAGATCAATATCTTTTGTGTTGGCTTTTGTTAGCTACTCTTTACAAACATCCAATTAAATGCCCCCAAGGAACTGTTTTCTTCTCACATCTTAGTGTTCATAAAAATTGGATAATCAAACACAGAAGAACTCCAGCTTCCAAAAAAACTCCCTTTTATCTTTACTTACAAAAACAAACACAAAAGTTTAAATATTCTCAAAAACATGTCACTGGAAATTTGCAAGATCTATATATATGAATATGAACATTTTCATTTTTAGTACAGTAGTAGTAGGCAATTTTGTATTTACTCCAGCAATCTCAAGAGCCCTTACACAAATTCTAGCTACGCCCCTGCAATAGATGTACTATCAATCAGTCTAAGCTATCCTCTATTATGCAAGAGAGCGTATCTTTTAATGTCAAGGTTTTGATTAATTTTTCAACAACAGCTTCAATGAAATAAACATGAGCTAAGAGAACATCAATAACATTATCAGCCTCAGAAAATCCACATCCATATACCTGCTGAATTTGCATTTATTAACTAGTTTAATTTAATAAATAATACCCTCATGAATCTCACTACTTTATCTTTTTGGAGTAAAGACAGTTGAAATGGAGTTTCAACAATTTTTTAACATAGATTGAAAACATAGCTTGACAGACCTAGTGGCAATAATAGTACTCCAATTAAAATTTTATATCTACATCTACATATATACCCTGCAAGCAGCCTTTTAGCATGTGGCAGGGGGTGCATGCACCATTTCTCTACTTCCATAACCAATTACTTTTGTGTATGGTTCATGGAAAAAATAAATTTTTAAACTCTGATAGGTTCTGGCATCTATTTCTCTGATTTTTCTCTCAGAAGTAGAATGGCTTATGTAACATGGAGGATGCATAATATCACCAACATCATCTACAAAAGTACTTCCTCTGAACTTATTAAGTAAATTAAGCCTATCTTCAAGAGATTCACATCCTGTGTCCTGAAGCATTTCAGTAACACTCAAATTGGATTATACAGAAAGACATTGTTAAAATTAAACTTAGCGCATAAACAGGTCTTAGAAAACAATAAGGGGCCTTATAAATAGCTTCTAATGTAATTAAACGTGATGTAGCAGAATTAATCCCCACCTTAACAAGCTTTTCAGGCACCAATTCAACTTGCTGAGGAGCATCAGGTTCAGCATCCCCCTGTTGCCTTGACTTGTGGTGGTGCTCTCTCTTCTCCGCTGCTTGCGCTGCCTGCGCACGCTCCAACTCTGCCTTCCGTTTTGCTTTGCGCTGCTTATTCCTCAGTTTCTTTAGCTCTGATGGGGCAAGATTTTCTGAAACACAAAATTATCACAATAATTAATTGGTGAGACAACTACTTTTTACATAAAAACATGCTATTATTCCTCCTTCGGATAAACTGAGGACATCTTGGAATAAAGTAATAAAATAATTATGATAGAATAAGGTTATCTAATCTTAGAATGAGATATGAGGTTTTCTGCATTAGATCCAAAGAACAATTCAAATTTCACTTATGCTTAGCCTGCTGTACATGTATTCTATTTCAGATGAAAGGAAAATATTTTTTTAATCATTCATTGAATTATTTATCATTTTTTAAATATTAAGAAAATGCAGACCAACAGAATACAAAATAAAATATCAAAGCAGAAATCTGGAAAATGAAACCTACTATTGATTTGCATTATTCAACTGCTGGAGGATATATTCAATGAAATAAAAATTAATTAGATATATTTTGCACTATCCAAAGCCAGAGTTATTACAATAAACGTGAATTATGGTATTCTCTTCTCAAGATTTTCATATAATGCAATTCCAGAAGTAAAATTTCTAGAGAATTAAGAAATGTAGCTCTTGGGACCAAGAGTTGACTAAGGTTCACCTAGAGCCACTTTTACTAAAATGGAAACAGCTTGCAAATAAGTTTCTGTGAATGAGGAAGCTAAAAATCCCTGAAAGAGGATAGAGATACCAATGCACTACTGTAACTTTTCATGCCTGAAGTCATGCTAATGAATAGTCATAGCTATTTTAGTAGAAGCATTATAAAATTTCACTAATGTCTGGACGAAAGCAAGCCCCACAATTTCCTCAATTTTTTTCCATTTCTGGGCAGCAAGAACACTAATGAGGTCGCTTACTTTACAAAGCAGCATCACTACTACCTAGGAAAAGTTTTAAGTTTCGATTTCTCTGTTTTTCTTAATTTAAATGACGAAATGAACCATTTAATCTAACTATATAATTCAAAACATGCAAAATCAAGGGCAAAATTGAGATAACTTACGCTAAAGGCTTTCAAATAAAAAAATTAATTAGCGCATTACCAATTGGTTAATCGGTATTTAAAAAGTTATTCATGGTTGTGAATCGTAACCAGACCTCCATGTTATCAGAACATTTTGAACGCCCTTATAGAAATTCTACATTTTAATAGAAATCATATAAGAAAACATGAGCAAATATTCTTTATTACATTTTCTACATCAAATGAATTTATCGTTATTATCGCTTTAAATTGTGCGAAGATTAATTTCGGAAAACTGTTTATAACTAAGAATATAAATAAGCCTTTTAAAAAAATTACGTAACGCAAGACGGAAGTATGACCTTAACAGACGGTAATTTCGCCCTCTAACACATTTGGTTTCCATGTGCTCCTTTTCGATTCGCGGCGAATTAGGGTGAAGGAATTGCCGTCTTTTCTCGTGCACTTTTTCCCTCTTTTATCAGCGTCAAAATATTGCGCATCATACAAGAGGACGCGCGGCATTCACGAAAATTTCCATTTGCAACTGCATTTAGAGCCAAAGAAGCATGACTGCCAAAACGTTCGTTACAAGTTCGTGCCTTTTAATAAAAATTACGAAACCATCACTGATTACGAGAGGTAATACTATAATTATAATAATATAATAATAATGTCAGTAAAAGCGAGCATTCCCCAAGAATCGGACCAAAATTAATAAGATTGAAACCATGCTCAGAACCTCCGACCGAGATTACTTTGTTACCAATCCACTGTTTGGCCTCCGTAAATTAGTTAAATTACGAGACGACGTATAATCCGCTTCCCGGACATACTTTACGTCTCCTTCTGTTAATCCCGTGTGCATGGTACGCAAGGCAGTTGCTTAATCTTATGGCCACTATTTCAAAGAGCAAATGCATTGTTTCTTTAGCCAGTAAAAGTGAACGTGGAAAATCAGCGTTCGCGGAAAAGTAAGTTAATGAGAGTACTAGAAGAGATCGGTGCTGTTGAACGTATGACGGCCAGAATCCTGCGTGTATGGCAGAAGAAGGAAAAAGGTAAACTTCTTTCCAGTAACGGCGAAAGAAGAGAATTAAGAGAAAATCTGTAAAATATTCTGGATGAGAGAAACAACTTTCAGGGTCCATTAGAGTCAGAAGCCAATTTGGGTTTGCATTGTCGACGGAAATGTGCCAGATGAAAGCCCTACAGATAGTGGAAGAGTTTAGAATCTTTGAAGAATTTAAGGCTAGTAGAGGTTGGATGCTAAGTTTTTTCAATAGGATGGGCTTTAAATTAGAGTGAAAATAACCCAATTTTCGCCGATTGTTTCGAAAGTTATTTTTTTCCCAAATTTCAGTGCCTAAAAAAGTACGGTTATTCTCAGATTTAGAGATGGCCTGTCTCATCAGTGGAGATTTCTGGTTCGACTATAGCTTTACGGCTACGATAAAATCCGTCGGGAGGAATTTGCTCCAGGTGAGAAGATCAGATTCAAGGAACATATTCGAGATTCTATAGAAAAGGCGAATATAATCAAAAGATTGTAAAGTAGAACCCTGAGAGGATGCTCATCTACAGGCAAAGGTTTTTCTTATTTTTCCCATTCTCGAATACAGCTGCGCAATCTGGGATCCGCATGGAATAGGGTTAATTTCAGATTTAGAGATGGTTAAACGTACATCAGCCCGTTTCGTCAGTGGAGATTTTAGGTTCAACATTAGCGTTACGGCTATGATAATAGATCGGAATATGGAAGGAAGCTTTTTGAAAAATTCATCGGCTCATAACTTTTGGAGAAGTAAAGTCACTGTGATTTCATTAAACGAGCGCCATTCTGAGAGGCAACGACAAAGCTTTAAAGGGAATTAATCACTAAAACTGGTAGTCACTTCTAGTCGTTCTTTCCGCAAAGCATCTAAGAAACCAATAAGATAGATTAAGTAAGGTATTAATACACCCTCTGCCTTACGCCAGCGGCGGCTCATGAGGTATAGATCTAAATCTAAACCCTGCACGGAGGCGCGGGATACACGAAAATATAGAATGCAATGCGTCTTTATAAGCCGAAATTGGGACTAGAGAGTCCCTTTCTTTCATCTAACCGTAGAATATACGGTTGTAAGAATGAGCTGTAACTAAATTACTCATCAAACCCCTTTGTACCGTTTGAATTCCGAAATTTTATCATTTGAGAGAAGGCAGCAGAAAATAATTCGTCATCTTTCGTTATCGCATTCCATTTAACGCCCGCGTCAAAATCCTGCTTTATCTATCATTTCGGCATCTTGTCTTTTCTAGTGAATGAAACACTACGGACAACGATTGAGGAATTAATATTTTTAAGGTAAAAGATTTCCGTCGATGGATTGTGAGATGCATAGCACTTTCGAAACGTCATCAGTTTCGAACGGTGGGCGCATGGTAAAGTTGAAATAGTATGCAGTCAGTCATCGGGGATATTAGCTCAATTGAACAGCATTATTTCAGTCGAAAGGTCAATAAGCCAAGGCAAGCGACGTTCGAAATTCATCCTTTTAAGCATCACATTTCGGTCTCCCACTAAATGCCACATACATACGGATGATTTGGTAGCACATCGCGATGGACGTGTATTTCCAAAAGCTACGCGATCACACAACAAAATAGGTTCACTAACTTTATTTATTCGTATCTTCTACTGGGGCACAAAGAGCTGATGCTCTCCCTCGAAGCTGAGGAATATTTTTCAATATCGAAATAATAAAAATTAGTACCTTCACACACTTAAATATTTCCGTAGTAATTCCGATTAAAAGGAGTTCATTTCGCAAATTAATTCAGACCAGTAATTTCATTCAGCCAAATTCTGAATTCCCTGCAAGAAATGGGATTCTCAAGATGGAAATAGACTGCTTAAAATTATAACGATGATTTCACAAAAGAACTCAACAGACAAAATACAAGAGCATCCTAATCTTAAACTCAGCCAAAATCGTTTACGTTTTCAGAAAACCAGCCTTTAATTTGTATGTTCTTTAAATCGATTTCGAAGGTTATGGAAACTTGCGAAATACGCAAAAATGTCTCATCATCCACAGTTAGATTCCTTCACTATACTGTTCCGAAACAGAGAGCATGTTTTCTGGAGGAAATTGACAGCATGTCTTCGATAGTAAATCGACACAAGTTCCTTTTGCTATCCGACGAAATATACTGCTGCTAACCGAAAAGCGTTACTTGTCCTTGCGGAATAACATTGTTACTTCAACATTATATTTAACGTTAAACAAATGTTCTCCACCAAAGCAAAATTATCGAAGTGCGATTTCGACAACATATCCAAGCCACTGATGTCCGACAAGTCGATCGCGACGAATCATCGACAAGATCCCTCATTTCCGAATAATGTTTATTACTTCGATTATTTAACTTTACGTATGATTAATTTGAATATTGAGGCAATTGAGTTTCATGGGCATAACAAAATACAAGAAAATTCTCGGAAATAAGACTTTAAATAAGAATTTAATTCGGTTTCCATAAAAAAAACAAAATTTGTATCTCTAAGTTGATCTCGGATGAATGTCGAAGTCGATCGTGGCAAACGACAAGTTGGCCAACCCTCATCTAAGCCATCTCAATAGGTCTAACTCTGCCTTAACCCTGATTAACCTTGCTTTAACTGCCGTCGATGCCATCTCTAGTGTGCATTAGATACCTCAGATACTAAATGGATAACACCTCAATGGGGTAATAATACGCGGTCGAATGAGTAATTCATGACAGAGAAATGCGGGAGAAGTTATCATTTATTACGCCGTTTAATCCAATAAGAACTATGTTTGGAATAGTCAGTGAAAATGTTTTCTATAAGGTTAAGCGAAAGGCAGTTCGCCAAGAAAGATTCTTGGCTACGATTAAGTTTTCTCCTCTAACTCAACTTAATAGTGCAATAAAACGATTTCCTTTGAATGCGAGAGTAAACTGCTTTTCGCGAACAATAATTATTCCGTGAATTTGAACCGACTCAAGAAAAAGTTATAGTAGAACAAGAAAATCGAGCAGAATATTTCAAATTAAGAATTTATATTAGATCCACCTAATTGAATTATTTGACGTCGATCACTTGCAAGACGTTCGAAGTAAAAGACCAAACAGTGTGTTCTTTGGAAAACAGATAAGATGTACATACAAGAAAAAATGTAATTATCGACAGTGTTGAGGGGTGGGGATAACGGAGGATAAAAATCAGGTTTGGCAATTACGGATTCAAAACTGTAGACGACAGTAGTTTACTGAACTTTATTGGTATACATTACTCTTCTTCGCTCTTTTCTTATAAATACAAAATCATAACTCAATCATACATTATAAGTGAAAACATAGTAATAGATTGAAACTGAGTATTAATCTGAAGGATAGGATTATTCATATTTGTCTGGTGTAAACAAATTAAATGAGGTAAGGGGAAAAGAAAGTCAGAATTCATCGAGTTCTTTGTCAAAATCAATTAATTTGGCCTTTATATTGATTCTCACTTTGTTTAAAGGCAGAAACAACGCAATATTTGTTTCATTAGCAAGATGCATCATCCTATCTTAAGGTACATTAGCTCCATAACTTGCGCGAAGCCAATTTACTAAAAACAGTTGATGGTGCCTTAGGATCCTCTGGGGAATATAGAAATTTATCTTTTCCAGAAGATTTTGACAATTCCATTTGCTAATATATACAGAAATAATAGATCGTTGTATTTCCTCTCGAAGTCAGTGATGTCATATCGGCTTTAACAAGAACATCAAAGTAACTGAGATTATTATTTTTATTGTAACATTTAGCAGAGTAGTACCTTAAAAATGTACCTATGTTCTTTACTTTTAATTACCAAATTTACAGATTTGAAATAAGGACTTCCGACTGGTGAACAGAATTCTAAATGAGTTCTTGCAAGGGAAAAATAAAGTAACTTGAAAGTATTAGGATTTCAAATTTTTAACATTGACGATAAATGAATCCAAGCATTTTGCATACTTTGTTCCTTATAGAAGCAACATGTTCATTGAACGTTAAAATTATTTGAAAATATTACTCCTAAGTCTATGATATTAGAGACAGATTCAAGAACAGTTTCATTATCAAGAATGTATGGATGTACTAAAAGGTTATGTTTCTTTTAAAAATATATTACTTTACATTTAGTTTCATACAATTATTGGAACACCACTTTTCTAGAGAGTTCAATTCCATTTGAAGTTCCAAGCAATCTGGATGAATATTTGTAAGTCATCGACAAAGAGAAGAAAGTAAAAAACATTAAACACATATTTTACATCATTTATAAAAAGAATAAACAGCAGAGGGGCAAGATGAGCTCCTTGAGATACACCAGAAGAGACTTAAATTGACAGGGAAATGAAATTTTTAAATTTTACACACTGAGTTCTATTAGTTAGGTAGCTCTCAAACCATGACAGAAGAGGATCAGAAATGCCTATACATATTTCTTAATTTCAGTAATGAAAAATAATGACTGACTAGATCAAAGGCTTTGAAGAGGTCTGTATATATAGAGTCTACTTGCTTTCCTTCTATTGCAGTTGAAATTAATTGCTCATTACAGAGATTAGTACAGGTAGACCTACCACTTACAAATCCACGCTGTTTCTGTATGATAATGTTCTTAAACATTGGGAAAATGGATTTCATCACTAATGATTCAAATATTTTAGGTATAATAGACATTTTGGAAATAGGCCTATAGTTTGCAATACGAGTAAAATGAAATATATCTATCCATCGTCAAAATCGTTTCAAGTTTTTTCAGTATTGAGTGAAAGTAATCCCGGAAATAGCAGTGTGATTTCATAATCGCAGAAAAAACATAAATACTGCAATTAAAAGAAATTCTTGGTTTAATCCGGTTTTTTTTTTTAAACGGCTGTCTTTAGCTCTCTAATGTAAGATTATTTGCAATTTGTGACGAAAATTTCACAAGGGAAACTTCGCGAGTGGGCTAGAATATAATAAACCTGGCGAAGATATCAATTTTTGTTTCTTTGAGTCCAGGATTCGAACATTTTCACAGTAATTCACAAGAGAATATACATTGTTATGCGAGTCGATTATCGATGTCTTTACGCGTTTCATAAATGACAAATTTTACCGGAAAGCTAAAAAAGACAGCTGCTACTTCTGAGGAAAGCTTATGTATAAAATGTATCATTGTAGATAGTGAAGGGAGGTGATTGAAATTTTTAGCAGTACCGTTCTCGTCGAAAAGATAGTTGATGTTATTCCTGCTGACAACGTTTGCGAACTAACAGTGAAAACGAAAAAGCGTTTTAAGGAGATAAATGGAATCAACTCAAATGGCTATAATTTCCCTTTCAAATGTATTGATCAATGTTCGCCAGAAAGTGAAAGCCAAACACCTCTCATCCTTTTTCATACGTGGCCATGCAATGAAAGCATCGTTTTGTTGCTTAATTCATTTTATGTAATTCTCACAAGAAAAGATCTTAATGAATATAATATGTAATAAATTAGTAATAGAAAAATGAGTTCGAGTGCACGCAAGGTATTTAGCAAGCAACCTATAGTAGGAATGCGCGTTGGCATTCCAGAAGAGTTTACATCCACAGATAGTTCCCTTTTAAAAGGAAGCGAGATGTATTTGGAATAAGTTTTAGGTAACACTGAAAGTTACGTGAATATTAAGTTTTCTCCACAGTTTTTTACTCTCACAAGAAAACTCCATATGCTGGAGGAATTGGCGCTTATGATAACTTAGTAGAACTAACGTTTTACCTTAGAAATATTGAAGAGGTTAAAATAAAAATGTTTCTACGATTACTGTACACTGCAATCATCACAATAAAAATTTAAACTTAACGCTTTGTGATAGATTCAAGGCTCTAGGACTACTGTTAATTAAAGACGAGTATAAAAAGAAATCTTCTTAAATCATCCGTACCCCTTGGTAAGTTTCTGGATCTGCCCCTGAATGGAAGTACTCATAAATAATCCTCATTACCAATAATAAGATATACAAATGTACCACTTATCGTGAAAGGCGAAGCTAAGACAGAGAGAATGAGCAGTTTCATTCAATGAAACTTCACGCACAATCCTCCGACGATGCTGGATGAGTCATGACATGATTAATCAACGGTTCCGCAGCTCAATAGGAACCGCTCAAAGCTGCCATCGAACGATCTGATCAAACATCTGACCGGTTCATTGCATACAACTGCCACGGGTCGACAGATTTACGAGATACGAATTTCGTTGCAAAGCGGAAAAGGCACGGCCAAGGAGAGTTAGGAATTGTTGCAATACATAGAGGAGAAATGAAGGAGATGGCGAGAGAGAAGGGGGGTGGCGTTTCCGATACACTTGCGCTCTCTGGAGCAGAGGGGTCGAAAACAAGAGGCATTTGTAGAACTCACCGTATGGGAGAGGAAGAGGCAGGCTGGTGACGTAATTTCCGGTTCTCACAACTGGAAAGAACTTCGCTCCAATAACAGTTACAAGATGTTATGTCGTCACGCGATGCTGAATAAAGGGGGAATAAGGCAGAACACCTTAAACGGACTAACCCCTCCACAAAGAGAAAAAGCTGTTTCCGCCTACTTATTGCAATCCATCAAGGGTTCTCACTTTATTTCTTTTGGAAAAACACTTACGTAATGTGGATGAAATCGAGAAGTTAGAAGTTATAACGTTATGAGCGGTGAATTGTGGACACCACCAGAGGTTCGCGGAAGGCCCAGGACCGGAGACCCAAAACATGTCCTTAAACGGGGGAAGAAGTAATTGTCGGGTGGAGGGGCCGTCACCAATTTTGGCAATTCAACGGTGTTACCGCGTGGACAGCATAACTATAACGCAAGAAAATCAAGCAACGTTTCACGAGTTAAACATGACAATATTCTACTACATTTACCCATTATTCAATACCCTGAGCAATGGTTAACTGAAGAATTGCCTTTAAACCCGGGGTTATGAAGAAAACTATCACAGAACGACATCATGTGATATGTAGAAATAGAGAATAGAATAAACTGATGGGCATACCGTCGGATAAGGCGAAATTACTCCTCAATCCTAACGGATCTCTTTCAGTTAGTTTCAGTCGAATAATGTATCTTCTTGTTTGAATATTATAAAATACAGTTAATCCAAAATTCAAATCATTTTGAATCTGAAAAGTTGCTCCGGAAACTCGAGCAATGAATAAAAATTATAACGCTGATTAATATTCAGTTTAGATTCCGTGATAGCCACTCCGATGGATTTCGGATCCAAAATTCACCAGAGGGTAACAAATCTGCCAAGCAACGGGAGGGAGGGAATTTTTCGCAATTATCTACACTTCCACGCGAACTCCGCCGCACGAAACGAATGCAAACTTCTCCGTAAGATCGGTTTGCCCTGAATTCTCTCCTTTCGAGTGTCGCTTCGGGTGATTTCAACGCCTGACGCAACGCACTGATGCCTTCTCAGGAATAACTCTCAAGAGCAAAGCGGACGCCAAAGGTAAAACAGAGGACGTCCACATGACAGTCCCATCTGCTAGGAAAAGCCATTCTTATGCAACAAGAAATCTACCCTTACTCTTTAGAGAACGCATCCATTATCTACATTTCGAATGTCTCGCGACACTGTCTGATACCAGAGGGAAATGTGTCAAGGACATTTCCATGATTGCTTAGACTCTTTCAGTCACATATTATGATCCAAAAGAAAGCAAACAAAGTAATGGTGATGCTATTATGATTTTTCGAAAACGGAACATATTACCTGGCAAGTAAAAAAACTTCGCCACGAAATACGACGAGCATCGAATACGACTGAATTAATTCCTTTTTATGAGAATACACGGTTAAGTATGAGAAAGGTTTAAAAATTACGAAAATAAACATTAAGATTTTAAAGAATGATTTTCCGGTGAAAATGACAGTAATTCAAGAGAAATGTATTTCATCAACCGAAGGGTCAGTTCAATTGAACGGCGATACAATTTTCTTTGAGAGCGCACCTTTGAAAAACACGGCGATAAATGACGCGCGAAAATAGCTTGCGTTTTACATAACAGTTTTCGATTAAGTAAGCCAAAATGTAGAAAGCGTGAGGACAGTTTATTCATAGCGGCTATAAACATATTTAGCTTGAGGTTAAGATTTAAGAACTTATTTTTCATCTCATAACTTCTTTTCCCCCCAAATAAGCACGGTAATATGCCTTAACAATTTTTCAAAATGTTCTGAAGCCTTAATTGAGATCGTCAGCCAAACGGGCGGATTTCGTTCATCCTTTGAAACACACGAAGGACGCATTCGATGTTTAAAGGTAATGAAAGTATGAATAAATATTTTTTAAATATAACTGACCTTCGTACTCTAAACAAATTATAACTAAAGGCAAAAAGTTCTCGTCGCCGTAATGACGTTGAGAAAATCAAATGAAGATTTCATGAATTGAATCATCTTAATGACCTCAGCACTAGCAGTATAAAAAAGAGACCCTGAGAATAAGCTGAAAATAAGCCCTTAGTGGTCTGAAGAAGCAATTAATAATTCATAAAAGACACGGTCTTACTTTCGGGGAAACATGGTAGATAGTGATAATCATTAGATGAGAAGAATAAAAATACCGAATGCGAATCACTGAATCCCATTAAAGCAGACGAAATTACAAGAGGCAGCCTTGGCCGTAGGTAAAAACCAACGCCGAATTTTAAGTGAGCAGAAGAGATTTGAGAAAAAATGAGTAAGGAGGTGAAAAACTCCTGCGTTAATACAAGAAATCGGAAAAAAACTGAATAAATCTATTAACTTAAGGGAACATTAATATCATAAATGCAAAATACCCATCTAAACTCACATTTCTTCGATGGGGAATAGGGGAAGTTTATCGGGCACGCCTCGTCGCACCGCCGAAGTAAATCTCCAGTTTCAATTATAAAAAAAAATACAGTAGCGCGCATATGCACTGGAAAAGCAGTTGCTAAGCTTGCTGCTTTCTTTACACAGAGATGTTAATCTCGAGAGATTTAACTGCGACGATAATTAATAATCCTTTCAGATATTTCCGAATCAAATTTCACCTTTTAAAGACCAATGCTGATGGACTAGACTGAAGACTGAACACAGTAAAAATTGACAAGAAAACAAACAGATTCCTGAGAAATAAATTCAGCAAACACGCTTTCAGCTCTAACCGAGATACGACGAAATCTTTACAATGTAAAGGAGAAAAAATAAGATAGCTAAGAACTAAATCTAAACATGAAAGTCAACTGCTTCGATTAATTGAAAAAAATTAGGAATTATAATAAGTGGTAAGGCAATATTATGATTTCGGGCGATAAAAGCAGAGATCAACTGAATCGAGAATAAATTTCAGCCAAATAACTGACAACAAAATTTGGATTAATAAGTCTTGATGGTGCGGCTTATCCTTTTATCCGAGCCAGAAAATAAGGGGATGTTAATTTTCTGGAGAAAGTCTCCCAATTCCCAAGTAACAATTTTCTCTCCTAAAGTAGGATAACACAAGATGAAAGAAGCAAAGTTTGATTGGAATACTACTATACTTTCTTGAGCGAAAGTTTGAACATAGTCTTTCAAAGCTATTCGATCAAAAATTCTGAACATACCAATAGAGCCAAGGAGAATCAACAGACCGGAGATATACTTGCCGATAAGGAGAGAATAACTCAGAGCTATAAACAAATACGGCTAAGCTAAGGGGTCAAAATAAATCCGAGAATTCTTTAGGCTTTCACCTGTCAATTACTAACTAAAACAGAACTGTAATACCCGTTATAATACATCGAACACCACGATCACGCCATAATTTCCTGAAAGCAGGGCAGCGGGAATCGTCTTAGCAGAAACCCTTCAACGAGCTAAATCAAAAAGAAAATCTAAACGTAAGCGGATAAATCGTATGAGCGGCGGCAACTCACTATTAACCACATGTCAGAGAAGACGGGATGTGCTCAAACGAAGGCGAGACAATACGTTCACCTTTATTTTCCCGAGAGCAAGAGTCTTATACTGACCAACACCCACGCTTTAGCGATCGCTATCTATCCTACAGGAGAAAAATTGTGTCCAGTTTGACCGCAAATAAAAATTCACCTTCTCTTCCTACTTTCTCCGAGCAATTTGATCGTATCTTACGGGCCATTATTAGTTACATTTTTATAACTCGACTTGAGCTAATTACAACGTCAATAAGTTCGCTCAGGAGTCCTCCGGGGGGCCACGAGGATTGCACGAGGGTTCGTGCAAGTTACCATTATAAGAATCTGAAAAATGGAGGCGAATACAACCGAATCTTATGACAGTAATAGGGCAATATAATAGGCTGGTTAATTTGTTCATTCTCATATTTGTATAAATAAGTGGAACTTTCATTTCACCACACTAACTCATTTTCGATAAAATAATACAGAATTTCACGGAAATATTAGTCGGTTACAGAAGAGTCGCCAAATACTACTTGCAAGGGATGAGGAATAATGAACAAATTCACAAATTTTCTCTATCAGATTAGTAAAGAAAAGAAACTGACGAAAAAAGGGAAAGTTCGTTTCCGAAGGTGATTGTAAGGGAAAAAATAATAGAAGTTCAGCACCACGTTGGGGCACTTCAAGCAAGAATTACTCTTCACCTTGCGCGAAACTTTTATGACAAGAACCAGGTTTAACCAGGTTTCTAAATTAACATTATTTAGGATATTCTTGAAGAAAATTTCCCTAAGCCAATCTTCGGTTTTAGAGATACAGAAATTAAATTCATTATCCGAGGGTGTTAATAAGAAAATCTTACGGGTACTAAGCAGTGATCATCAAAATGATTCGTTACCAGACAACATCGAGTAGAATTCAATATTGAGGCTAAATACTCATGAAGCGGAATTGTAAACGTATAGAAATCTCTCTCACTATTTGGGCGGGAATGCCTTTAAGTCCCTAGGATTTGATCACGTTTGAATAAAATCTCCAATCATAAATGCGTCAACCGCATTTCATACAAAACTTACACAGAGAGAACTGACAGGAGACTCAAACGCTCGGCGGGGGTCCACGGCCGAGGAGGGGTATCAATAGGAAACAGAGGAGCACTACACCATAACAGATTTTCTAACAGCATCTTTCAACCGAAAGCGTTCCGAGTTTTAGTTTGAGTCGAATTTACGAAACGCGTATTATAACCCATTCTTCTCCCTTCTCTGATCTCTAAATTAACTATGAAATCTTGTCCTCGCTTCGTTGCGGAAACACTAAAGGTCGCTCGGAGAAGTGCAAAAAGCGGGAAAAAGCGATCGCGCGGCCATTGAGAGAGGGTTCCGGGCCATTTCCGCCGTCTCGGTTTGGAGAGGAGAAAGTGACCGCGCCCTCCCCCGCAAAGACCAAGGTCAAACACCGGCCGCGTGTTCGGGAACGTGCCGCGATCGATTGCCCATCAACGAGCCTAAGACCGCACCCTCAACCACGCCATCCCAAGCGCTTTGCCCTCGTTTGAGACAAACAAACTGGACACCACATCAGATGTTAAAATCGGACCTCAACTGTCATAAAACTCACAACTTGAAAATAAAGAAAGGGACTGACATATCTCTTGGGCGGCGAGATTTATGCTTCTGAGTGTGACTAAGACTTTGGAAAAATTAGTTAAAAATATACCTGCTTTAGTAAACACTTCTTATAAGCCGGTAAGTCTCGAAATTTTGCAGATGCGCCTTCTGGTATTTATGAAGGAATTGCTTAATTACAGGAACGTGAAAAATAATTATTTCCCATTCATGAATGCAAATAATTATCGGTGAGAACAGAAGCCGACAGCTGGCAACCCCGCCTCGATGATAAACACACTTTGACCATGAGAGGGTTTGAATTCCGCCTTGGTCACGGGCACACGCCACGTGCTTTTTGTACCCAATACATCACAATGTCTCGCGGCGATCAAAAACGCGAGCGGGTGTGGCGAATATATCGCCTCTTATCTGTCAACTGCAGTCCATCGAACACTTTAACAACCCCAATGTCTCAATCCACGTAACTCAAGCAGCGACTGTTAAGCAGACAAAAAATAGAACAGTTTCTCAAAATAGTAATAATAATAATAATAATAATAAAGGACTTAAAGGCGAGATTGAGACTAACAAGTCTCTTCTTACATCTAACCCTTTGTCATATGAGACAGGAAAAGAGAGAGATAGCTTGAAAAAGTACAATGAAGAAAACTACTTTGTGGATTAAAAAACCTCAGCCAAGAGCTCAGGGAAAAATCTCCACTGCAGGAAAACACCCTCAAGAAGGGGGGTGTGAAAAACCTGCGAAACCTACAGATAGAAAACTAAACTTGATGATGAAAGTAGATTAATAGATTTATAAAAGACATGAAGACAAATCAATAGAAATAAACAAAAAAGAACGAATAACAAAATAGAGTTATAAAAGACATGAAGACAAATCAATAGAAATAACC
>KZ308998.1:20997-91018 GCA_000376725.2 Ladona fulva
GTTGAGAATTCCTTAATAGTCACGGAATTGAGTTTGCATACTTTAGTGGTTCGAACAGAAAGTGCCCAGAAAGTTCCTCGGGTTCGAGTTCCGGTTATGCCCATATTTTTAACATCTGTTCCTCCTTTAGGAATCAGCTAATATTTTCCCCATGCCGTTGACTTCAGATTCTCTGTCATTGACCCAAGTATTTATAAGATATAATTAAATATGATGCTCCTGATGAAACCTATACAGGCAACTCGTGTGATTTTTATCTACAACTTCGTGATTGAGAGCAGAAAAACGTTGGAAACCGCTGATTGTTTATCGACCGAAATTTCAACGATCGACCCACTGAACTGCCAGACTTACATCACCGCAAGCCATTTGAAAGAAAAATTTCCAATCATAAATGGATTAAAATGCTTATACAAACGTTTAAAGAGCGCGAAATAAGTAAGATTTGCAAAAGCCAACATCGAAAGCGGGACTTAGGTGGCACTGGGGAATGGTGTAAGGAAAGAGATAAAGTGTATCAAAGAGGCACGCTTAGGCCACTTTCTCTATCGCGATATTTCAGAGCGATGTTCCGCCAGCCTCACTTACGAAATATAGAACAGGATGACGGGAGAAAAGCGGAAAGAGAATAACGTAACCATTCGGCCGCTATTCGAAAATGGACCGCGAGGGAGGAAGCCGACGACGAGGTGAAAAAAGGCGGGAGAACTTGTCCAACCTGAAACGTGGAACTGCAGACGGAAATGACACTTTGTGCTTAAGTGGTGGAAATTTCCTGCGACCTCAAGGCGCGAAGGGATCTAAAATCCAGAGGGGCGATGATGCGTGCAGAGGCGGCCAAAGGAAGTTCCGTTTTAAGGACTCAAGCGATTCGTGAACGAATAAGCAAACGCCGAGGATATCGCAGTTGACGCGAAGTGATTGAAAGCGTTTGAATGCCCTCTCACTAATCGTGACTCGATACTTACTCTACACGGATAACTTGTCGCCGAAACATAAAAGTCAACGAAAAAACCGTAAAATCTTAACGAAATGTCGAATCTCATCACATGTTGATGTACTCAGCAAGCGAGTAGTAAATAACAAAATTATCACATTCCGAAATAGAAAAAGAAGTTAAATAAATAGATAATTCAGAGAGATCCGTGACAAGCCCAAATATACCTAAATCGCTAAATTTTGAAATCTGAACAAATGATTCCGAAGAGAAACTCGGCCAATCCGGTTGAGTCACTTCGGATACTCGTAAGCCCGGAAAAAATTTGAAACAATATCCGAATTTATTTCTTCACTAATTGAACTCTGCGCTTGAAAATGCCAACACGATTATGTAATTTCAATGCAATCACGTTAAATAAATTTCCTCCAACGTACACTTATCCACCACATACCGCAGGTAATGATGAAATATTTAACGACAAAAGGAAGTTATCAATCAAAAATAATTTAGAGTTACTTATTATAACAAAATCACTGTAACCTACAGCAAATTTCAGAGTAAAATTAAGATTTACTAGAAAACAACTCCGTAAAGTCCCTTTTCCGGAGAAGGAATATTTCAAGAACGATTGTCAGAGAAGAATAGGTAAGTGATTGCTTCTCCCTCTTAAGACACAAGATGTCTGTCAATGGAAGCATATAATACGTTGCATCGCGTTCTCATAAATATTGTAATTTCGCGTATTGTTATTTCCAGCGCAGGGCTGTACACACCAAGCCGCGGATACGGTAATGAAATAAAGGGCAACAGTTCTTAACGAATTTTCAAAAATTGTTCTGAATTTAAACCTCGTCAAATTTTCTTATGTAATTTCTTAAGTTTAGTCGAAATTACAAAAGGAAATTCAAAAGGCAGAGCAGAAGGTGCGAAACGACTACTTTTGAGGAGAATCAACCCGGCAACAAAGGTCCATCTGCATTCACTCAGGCCTCAAAAAGAATTGAACTATTTTCCAGACCTAAGGAGACGAGGCTACTAGAAGGACCGCCATGTCGTAGAAGAAATTAAACCCCTGATCACGTCCCGTCAGGCTTTAGAAATTACTGTAAGAATTCACAAAAATCTTTCCGCAGGTTTAGGTCCAATTTTTCAATCGTCCGTGGACGGCCAAAGCAAATGCCATGCGATACGTGAGGCAGCTTGCTCGGGATGTGGACACGTGGTCGCGAGCACTTATCATCATCCGAGCATCCGACCCTTATGTGGCAGGAGAAAACTAAGATCGCTCTAAAAAGGTCCATGAAATGGCGGGAAAACGATTCTTTCGGAGTTGAGAGACTTGAACGCGCGAGCACGTTAAATGGCGAAGGACCCCGCCCATTCGCGCCCACGCCGAACCGAGACAAAAACGAAAGTCCGATGGCGCGAATCACATGTGGAGTACGAGGCCAACGGCAGAGAGCATTTTCTCACCATCACACTACTCGGTAGAAATTTAACCTTTCTGGACAAAAGAAGGCTTATCCAGCTAACCAACCAAAGGGAGGGAAGAAAAATTTTTCACTGTCAGTACTACAAGAGAATTTCACTTGTGACACATCGAAATCGGTGGCAATTATAATAATAATTACACCACCTCCTTCATTGGAAACAGGAAGACCGCAATATCCATTTTAATTAACATTATTATCTATAAACACAAACAGCCATTCCCTTACTGCAAAAATCCATGGTGGGACTCGAACCCGGGACTTGGGGGTTGGAGTTGTCCCACTTTAACCATTGCCTTCGGCGCCTCATCATTTGTTTTTCTTTTCATCTACATTATATTCACATCACTCTACTATTCAAGTTTGGGCAACTTCTACGCGGGCCCTCTCACTCTTCTTTGAGTCCAGCAATCAATTCCACAGAACAAAGAGATTCAAAGTAAATCTGTAGCAATTTCTTTCACCTTACAGTCCAATCTACACGTTTGCACGTCAGAAGAATCTTATTACCTTCAAAACATGTTTTATTGTTCTTCATAACACTCCAAATAAGATTCCGATCTGTTGTTATGGGTAACCGTGTAACTTAAAGTAAAATAATTTAGGCGTAAATCTTTCAGCAGCTTCAGGTTTCTGGTCGTTTATTTTAATGTTATTTCCATATTTTTATGATTGATAGATCAACAGTAAATATAAAAATGATGAGATATTATTAGAAGAGTATTATTAGAGAGGGCGACTGCTTCATCCTTCAATCAAGTATCTCATGCGGCTGACTAACTTCCAAACACGTCATTGAGTGATTAAAAAGAGAATTAAAAAATGCTCCTTAAAGAATTCAAATATTTTCAGAGCGATGTAGTCGATATGCTAAGGCGTCACATAGAGGCAAGCCGCTGGATACCATTAAGAGTAGGGAGAAATTTTAATTTATACCTAACTTATCATTGCAGCAACAACTTGCTGAATTACATGTAAGACATACAACTCGGAGTATAATGCATCAAGTTGTTCATAATGGTACATACATAGGTACTATGAACCGGATAATATAATAATAATTTCATAATAATTAACGACTTTCATTTCATTCCCTTCTTACATCTAACCATATGTCATAAAAATATTAAAGATAGCCTCTGGAATTAAAACAAGAGAAAAAGCAATGAAAAGAAAGAATGATTATACGGGTTTAAAAAAAAGGAGTTTGTTAAATACTTTTTAGGACCTGAAGTTTATCTGTAATAATGAAAACGATGGCTATTATAAATATATAAAAGAAAAAACCTTAGAAAAAAGGCTCACTACTTTGGAAGACAGCTTAAGAAAATGTATTCACAAATATTTTTATAGTAAATGATACTCGTATTTTAATACTGGAATCTGGAACTGGAAATATAGGACGATTACAATGGAAGTCAATGGAACAAACCATATCATTGGTTTATGGACCATACTGATTCATACATTAACGCCAGCTTCGATCAAAAAATACAATACGATTAGTGAAAGAAAAATCCAAAGACAAATCGATTTGCGGCAGATTTTTACAAAGTATATTATACACTTATAAAAGCCATTGATGAGTATATATAGATGAATATATGTTTTATCGTTATTTAATTGATGACTATTGCAAAGTTTTAGTGATAGATGAAATAATATCACAAAAATCTTTCCGCAGAGAGAGAAAATGCGATCCATTATAAACCCCACATCATTTCTAAACGGAGAAAGAGCACAGGCCATCGCAGTGGTGCTCCGCATACTCTTAAATAAGATGTACCAAAATAACAGTTCATTTCGGTTGTTTTTCTTTTAACCTATTACTTTTCATATCCTTCAAGCTATAGCTGAGAGTGAGAGAATGTGACAGACCTTTAACGATTAGAAACAGTATCAGATGATTCTAGTGATCTAGGAGGCCCACTCTTCGTTTATTCCGATGAGAAATTGACTGAAGAGGTAGATTTTTGTTCACGCCCACGTCTAGAACATAAAAAGGCGAATATTTCCTATAGTACGCAATTGCTATTACAATAAAGCTGTGATTCATGATCCCACGAGAATGGAAAAACCTAACAATGACCTCGAACTCGGATATCTCATTGCTGAGAGGTGACTAGATTTATAACAACAGCTACCGGCAGATGTGGAGCACATCCGGGAAGTGTCCAGAAATAAAAGCTTGAATGTAGATTCATGGCTTTACTCGCGTATTGCCACTCGAGTTTAACGCATACGATTATAGTCTCCTCGAGATACAGGCTCAAGTAATGGATTCACAACGTAAATGGACAATTTGGAAATGGCAAAATGTCAGAGTAAGGTTCATACGCAAGCGGTAAAGACAAGAGGATATCCTCTTAACGGGTGAATGAGCACGAGATATACGAGGCATATGAGCAGTTACACGCCTATCCCGTACACACCTAAGGCTAAGGAGATCCTTTCTAAAACGATTAACCATAACAATTAGAAAGTTTTAAACCCATACTTTCCTAACTTAAAAAAGTGACATTGAACGACTGTGTTATCCGCAGATTGATAAAGAAAAAATCGCTCCGTAACTCCAAAAAACGATATACATACTACCAGCAGCACATTTCAGGCGAGATTTCTCCGACTTGAGTCGTATTGTAACTCACTTCCAAAACAACGAGATATGTTATCTAACTTTTGTATTGAAACGCACGGTACCGCAATGTAATGTAAAGGTGTAATTTAAAAGTAGCTTTTCTATTACACAAGTAGCAGTGGTTTATATATTCCATGCAATGAAAAGTGATTTAATGATAGATATAATGTTGTTAGTCGTTGGACTCGATGTACACATATTCATGTTCTTTATGAACTGAGACTTATAAAGCTGTGGTACCGTAGGAAGGACTCCTCCGGACTTTGGAGGATTCTCCTCACCAAGGACTGTCAACGTTGATTACTCGTATATTTTATAAAGGCTATAGTATAATAATCGTTAGATTCACATGACTACCTCCTGCACAAGGGGTCTAACAGCCACGTCTTACAATACGATGGCAATAAAAAGTTGAGGAGACGGCCGAGGTGTGGCAAAAAATATTCAAGGTATAAGACCGACAGCTAAAAGCAAAATATTAATCTCACTTCTAAATATTGCAGCCGATTTTAAATGTCTACCTTAAAAGATGAAAATTTAGGCCATACATCGAAACCTGTACGACATTTTTATTTGCTCCCGTACAGCAGTTTCAGCTGGATGGCGAATTTAAAGAAAATTCGAAAGAGCTCCTCGGAAAGTCTTCGAGACAGGTTGCAGCGAGGAATAACTCATTCGCTGTAGGTCATGTGAATCACCCTCGTGCCCTTTCTCCGAGCAAATCGTCTCGAACGGTGAAATAGCAACAAAAATCAGCCGGGAGTACTTTTGGAAGCTTCCCAGAAAATTATATACTCAGCAGCAATTTTGTTTATCGGCAAATATACGCTCTTGGAGAGTGAAGCGAACATAAAACGGAGGGAGAGACTACTATTACCTGTCCGTCGCTTCGACGATCGCACTTTCGCAAAATGAGTGCTAACGGCGGAAGAGAGACCTTTGAAATGGACTTTGGTTTCCATGAAAGAGATCAAAATCGGTCCCAATTCCCAGATTATCTCCCCGTAAAAAGGTAACCGATCGCCATTTTCGAAAGAATTTCATTCCGCACGAGATCGCATCACGACTAGGGTTCCTACTGGGTGGTATAATGCATTTAAGAAGGCATTCACTCACAAACATCAACAAGCCGTTTATAACACGTGGGCGTAAAGAAGCTAATAAATCCTTCGCATTTTTATTTATTTACACAAACGAGTGTTTAACCCATTACAAAAGCTGAAAAAAACCATTAAAAATAAAATGATAAATTCAAAATTGAATAGCGCGGAGATACATCAAAGATAAATAATAACAATAAATCTAAATACAGTAAATAAAACAAAATAATGAAAACTCTTCTTACTGAGTATCATATAAAATTTTTGTACAGTACTACTATGTAATTATTTGATAGTTGATCTCCAAGTCGCATACGTCTATTGATAGGAGCATTATACAGTATCACGGAGATAATTTATGCCCGCATCTTGTAGATACGGAGCGAGATACAATCTTGTAATCTTTCAGTAAGAATGAAGCAGCTTTTAAGATAACACATCAAATTTAACTTTTAAACAGGAGAAAATAACATTTAACTCACATAAATGGTAAAAAAGACAGAAAAAATATTATTTCACCTTGCGTATTATAATAATCATTTCGATCAAAAACTTCAAAAAAGTTCTTCTCATGCGCTACTAGATTGATTGAAAATACGTATTTATTCCATAATTAGTCATGCGAAGAAAAAATGAATATCGTAATTGAACATCGTTCTCCCCGACACATCGACAAGCGTCTGACAAGTTATCGATGAATAACAAAGTAATGTACATCTACAGAATAATTTAACGTCAATTTAAGCATTTAAATAATTATTTAATAAGTTTGGTAGCCTTAGTTCTATCCGATAATGCTGTAATACTATTTTAACTCCTGAAATTCAAAAGGCATTACTGCAATTGTACCGCTTTCGACCATTACGGAAAATGTATTCACCGCTTTTGAAACACGCAAAATGAATAGTCGCAAAATAGAGCATAAAATAATTGAAGTTCAAGAGCTCGGTCGCTCAAAATTTACGAAAATGAAGACGAAAATCATTTAAGCAGCTTCGTGTAATATTTCTTCAAATTAGAGTGCCAATGTAAATTTCTTAATTCAATGAAAGCAATATTCACAACAGGTATAACGAAATATGCTAGCAACAAATTGTTTTCCGATATCCGTTCAGGGAGTGATTGCACTGAGGGAGAAAGTAATCGCCTTTCGCTGTAGAACCAATGGAACTTTCAAAGCATTCAAAAGCATCTAACTACTTTCGTACTGCGCTTGGATGAATCGAGGTTTGATGAAACAAGGCAAATCGCTTTCTTCCGTAATAATTATCAAATGTGCGACGCTTTTGACGCATCGATTATTTTAATGTGTCGCCACTGAAGCGAGAAAGGCGAAAGCAATGGAGAGGAGAGTCAATTCAGAGAGAGAAGGGAAAGCAATGAAAGCAAAACTTGCTCATCAAATGCTGACGCTCAATGTAAAAAACAATGGAAGACTTACGATAAAAATATCTCAGTAAAATCAAAAAGGAACGGCAGGTGAAAGAGATTTAATCTAACCATCATAAAGATATGACGAAACCTTAAAGTAACTCGAATTCAACCAGACGGAATTACAGAAAGGATGAGAGTAGCGAAAAGTTATACTAGTTCTCAAAAAAGAATGAATTTCCATCCATTTAATTGTACCACTAAGAAAGAAGCAAATGGTACTGTAGGGGTGGACGGACTTGAATTGCAATCACTAAGAACGTGAATTGAATCACTAAGGAAACAAACGACCGTTACCGTCAGGCATACAACAATTACGAATATCGACAAATTTATCCACTCTGAGGGCAAAAGTGATTACCAGAATAATGCCATCATGGCCGTATGTAACCACGAGACCAAGTACGTGTCACGTTTCGTGATCTCTTATTAAAGGGTGCGCTATCTCTTCCGCTTGACCCAAAACACTATTTCCTCGGAAATTTTTCCAGAAAGAGCCCAGATTGTAGGAGCGAGAGGGAAAGGTCAACATTATGTAGGTTCGAGTGTACACTGGACAGTTACGGAAAGTCGATCTTGAGCGCCGTCCCAAGTTCGATCACGAATCTTGAGAGGTGAGCACAACGAGAACGAGGTTTCCATTAGGCTTTAGCTATTGCGGTTGCCTCACTTACTTAATGTACAGTAATCAAATGACGACGTTTCGCCAGCGTTTCAGCTGGCTTCTCGTTCTAGACCCTCAAAAACACGAGGAAGATAATGGAAGTCCATGGTTCCAATAGCTAGATCTACTAAGAGAGCAATCAGTGTAACAAACATTTTGCATTAGGAAACTCATGAAACAATCGAATAAAAATTACGTTTTTCTGCCGAAGGACGTTTGAAAAACACGCGCGAAGAGTTATAGAGCGGACTGGAATGAGTTCACTTCAACTCCAGCAAGGAACCCATCACCGAGTAACTGTAGTAATGCTCAAACAAGTCTCATCTCAGGGCTAACATCTTCGAACAATGCATTCGGCCATAGAGCACCTCTCCAGAAGCCTAAATTAATTCGGGTGTGGTTCCACACACAGGCTCACGTCCACAGACACTTCCCGATGGAATTCCAAGGTCCATCGGTACATGAAAAGGAACCCCATGGGAACGCAGCCAAATTTAAACACTTGGTTTACGCTTCTGAGGACTCCAACTTACGTTCCATAAAAATAAACCACCACACCCTCGAATTCCTGAAGACCCGTCCGACCTAACGTCTGCTCCTTCAGAAGGTCAATCGAGCAATCTCTTAGGCGGGGTCGTCACCTTGATCCCTCGCCCTCCCCCGAGGGGCTTGTGTTTCCGTGGCTTCCATCATCATCCGGTCATCACGAAGTTTATTCAGCTCGTCGACTTAATTGGCGATGCGATAAGGAGCTGGAGGTCACCGTACACACGCGGGCGAATCACGATTCAAATGGAAATCGCATTCCGTGCGGAAATGTAAGACAGAAAACGATTCATTAAGGACCAAAATCTTCAGTTTCCAGCACAAACGTAGACTACGGTTGTCTTGACAACAACAAAGGAGACAAGAAACATTGATTCAACGGAGCCCCTTCATGCCATAGAATGGCATCTCTCTCAACAATTTAAGCATGAAGACAAAACCATCAATAACAAAAGTATGATCTCTCTTAAGCGACCTCCTCGGGTCAGCATACACAGGCAGTTACCGTTTTGGTCAGTTAATCCGACTTGTACCTACATAATTTAGGTACGTAGATGCGTGGAAAATATTTCCAATGTATTACGTTTAAGTAAAGTAGAAACGTTCCCTTTAACGCGTATTTATTCTACATCAATACAGAATCTAACATTTTCACATTTCCTAATACAAGGATCTAACTTTTCTCCAAAAACCTTTTAAAGTCATTCTTGGAATAAGTCTGTAATATTCTTCCGTTTATTTCACCTTCAGTGATTAGGTAAATGTCTCCATTTTCTTCCCTAAAGTGCTAAATAATTCTTGGAATATATAAACTGAAGCCATGCTGCATCGCGCCTTCTTGCGTGAATAGGCTGCTATTATATTACCACCTAGTATGAAAATCGGTTTAGAGGAATTACCCCTTAATCATCACACGCTACGCGTCGAAACCTACGTCGTATGTATTAAATCCTGTGCTTACGTGTTTAAGTTGTTCCATAAAGAGCTACCACAAAGTTGAGGCCGAAATAGTGGATTTTTTATTATTATTGTTATATAGGTATTATATGTGATTGCTATTTTCCTCAATGATACCGGTAATAAAAGATAGAGAAACCGTAAATATAATCTGAAGCAAAGAATTAAAGGAACCTCCATTCCCATTGAAATGAGGCCCTGGGCAGGGCCCAAATGTGCCGCTATATATTAAGGGTCGCTGATAAGATTAGTAATTTCGAAAATAATCCCTAAGATTCCCTGTCATTCAAATAGACTGTGCACTTATAAACACTATGACTATAAAGTGCCATTATAACATCTAAATATGTTTAAGCTTGATTTTTATATTTAAAATTTTAACGAGCACTGTCAGTACAGAGTTAGATTTTTGGAAGGTAGAATATCGAACTGCATCTCTTCCTAATCTTTATCACAGATTTTAAACCAAGAGAGCCATCGAAGTCTGGATGAGAAGTACATAATCTCTGAGATTTTTTTAAGATTTAAGTTAATTTTAGTAAATAAATTTTAGATATTAATGTACTACTATTTGTAATACCATGTGATATCTCCAGAGGTTAGGTGGAAGAACCTCTCTGAAAGAATAAATAATAATAATATAAAGAAGGCAGAGCACGAAGGCATTCAAGGTAAAGCGGATACGGTAATAAGCCTATTTGCACAGAAAACTTCACGATAGCAAAAGAAGAAACGTGGTGCAGTTTTGTTGGCACAAACTCCAACCGTCCTTAAACTGTCATCACCCAGTCAACTGAGTATAAATGAAATAATCTCAATAACTGAGAAACGACACTTCTAACCCAAAGACAATAAGTAAAATCTGGGCGAATATCTTTGATCGCTGATATCATTCCCATTATCGGCTTCATAATATTTCGTTCGCTTCACTTGAACGTCTCGCCCTTTTTCTTTAAGTTTAATGCCATTACTTAGAATTTCATTCCAATTATCTTAACTCTAAAATCCCTTTCCTTGTTCTTTCCTCATTCCTTTTAAGTTCATTCATCATAATTATGAATTCTAGTACCTCTTCGCGATACTCGCAATCCTTATAGCATAATTTCGACGTAATTCCTTATGAAACACACTAAAATGTAAAAGGCGCGACGTTATATCACGTCTCAGGAGTTAGAATGCCCAGTTTCGATCTCATACTCAAAACTGTACCCTCTGCCCCTAGGTCATGCACCTACTTGCAGTGATGAATTTTTAATAATAATAAAATTCTATCCACAAGGGTGCGCACATACTCTATGAAAACATTAATAAATAATACAAACTTAAAAACTTCATCAATGGATAAAAATTTTCAAGAGATCACTTGCTTATATAAGGACATAAATACATAAAATTGAAAATATTTGGGGAAATCACCACTGAAGCAGAAATCAGCTCGAAAATTAGTTTTTGCTTCACTCTTTCCTTTATCTCACATCAGTCGAATTAAGCGTTATTTCCAATTCCGATCCTCTTTATCGCTTTAGCTATAGCATGAAATTCATTATGAGCCTAAAAATGAATAAATTCGTGAAATGGCGGATATTTTAGTATCCAAGGGAGGACGAAGAGACGGGACGGGAAAGCGCTCCCGGGGCGTGTCTCCGTTCCGTGACTCAAACACGCCGATCACGAATTCGGAGAGAACTCGTGAGTCATTACCACAGACCTGCGAATTCCCTAAAACCTATCGCTCGTTTTAAACAATCTCAATCCACGTGAATTGCATCAATTCCCTACAATTCATCGCCGTTGGGGATAAAGTAGAAATTCGGAACATAACCATGCTGCCTCTCCTACATGTATTGGGTTGAACCCCTATGTCCTTAAAAAAATCAAGCTTTTACCACTTAGCGTCTGAATTAACAATGTAAACAAAAATATACGGCGATTACAGAAATAAAACCGGAACCATAAAAGAAAAAATACAAGGGAAAAGGATTTTCTCGGAAGCGGTGGAATCGCTTTGACCTAGATTCATTCGCCTGGAATCACAACGTGACTGAACTGCATTCCGCAGTAATAGCTCAGAAACAATCTCATATGCGACAGTACTCAAGGTAAATAAACCACGACGTTACTGCTTTTCGGCGCACTATGACGATAATCCGCGACAAAGTTGAAAATGCTTGAAGAACAAATTAAAAATGTACTCTTAGACTTCAATTGCTAAATGCAGTTGCTTTCAAAAACAACTCACCAAGTATACGCGTCAGTAGCAATTCAATTTATACACCGCAGCATGAAACTCAAAATCTGTAAGGGGTGAAAAGTGGAAACCGAAGAAATAAAAAAACTCAATGACTATTAAAGATGATTAACTCCTTCCAAATAAACTTAACGCGCAGATTAAGTGAGGAAGGGAAATACAGCGACGATCGCGTTTCTGTCTAAATCAGATTTCGATATTTCCGAAAACCAATTCTACTAGGTTTACTATTTAAGAACAACTGTAATTTTGGCCCTTTAAGAAGTTGTTGAAGAGAGATTGAATACACTGACACACTTAAGCAGTAAAATCGATAACTTTACATCGTAAATCTGATGAGCTTCTACACTTCTGTAGTGTATGTGTTCTATTTAAGAATCAGAAAAGATACAGCGAAAGGCGACACGTTTCGTAAAAAATTGTCACTACAAATCAGTGAGCGTTACTCAGATACTGCATGACACAGGATAGAAAGCTCTAGAAAATGTAATATTTAAACTTCAAAATGAGGATTCATTTACTGAATACATTTAGAGAAAGTACGTTCTTAGAAGATGTAGTCGATATTATGCGTCCTCCCTGTTACATAGGTCGTTCTGACCCAGAAAGAAAACTCAGAGAAATAGATGCTAGAAATAGTTGTTTCAAGAATCCATATTTTCCGCAAACGATACACGAAACTATTCGATTAGAAAAGTAGTCATAGTACATGCATCCCGTTCCACCCGCCGAAAGACTACCAGTAGTGATAGATGTACATGTTCCAATGAGATTATTCTGCAGATTTTCAACCACGAAAGCATCAACTTTCCGATCATTTGTTGCAGTGATTTTTCTTAAATAAAATGAAGAGAGATTCCCTTCCTTCTGATGTCCCAGAAAAAAATGTAAGCTAATTTTTTATCTACTGAACGATTGATAAATGACTGTATTTCGTGGGTGGAATTTCGAGGCTTACACACACTACTGTGACTCCGATTTCATGACCCAACACGAAAAAAGAATGAACTGATTCTTGACCACTTTAAATAATTTTTAGAATGATGATTTTATATTTACATCCTTAGAGCTTAATTTAAATTATACCTAGAACTTTTTACAAAATACCAATCAACGACTTTGCATTTAATGAAACTTTTAACTCATCTCAAAACGAACTGACGCAAAACTAAACTAATAAAGCCAACTAATACGAAAAGGTGATTCAGGAACTGACAATTTAATTTTGCCCATGTTGTTTCGCGGAAGAGAAGCGGAGAATCACTTCACATTCAACGTATCGAAGGAATTAGTTGTCTACTAAATGTTCCAAGAAGCACGTGACCATTTCTGTTTGCAAACTCGCATTCCATTACAGACAATTCCGGAAGCGGGGCAGAACATTTCGAGTCCCGTCCATCGACAATTTGAAAATCCTTGAAAGGCGCTATTCACAATGGAGAGGAGGACTTGAACGAGAGCCAATTAATCCCGATGGCATCGCTTCCAGTGATGGCCACCTCTAGTCCTCTCTAATCCCTTCCAAATTTCCTGTTGTTCGTCCCTCTTCCGCAATTCTTCATTAACATGGCCAGCAGCCAATTATTCGCTATAAAGATTGCACGGGGAGTTTTAAAGATTCTTCCCCTATGAAAAATACTTAAGTTTTCCTGATTTTTCTCCCTCACGCTACTGAAAAGAATGACAACTTCATTTTAATTTCAAGGGCTAGGTTCTGTATTATAATCCTTAAGTCATCGTACCAACAGTCGGATTTACGACCAAAACCATTTACGACCTTACGACCCAAAAGACAAACAATTTGCAGCAAATTTCAGCATGTTTAGCATTCTGCGTTAAAATTTTTCTCGGAAATGGATTCTTTTTATTTTTGTGATTTGGAAATAAACGTGACTTGGAAACAGAAACATAATAATACGTACGTGCATTTGTTTGAGGCAGTTAAGGCCAAATTTATGCATGAATCACCTTCAAATTTAAAGGGAATCATTTTTCGTAGATAATGACATCAAAAGCGTTTTAATTCCACCATACTTTAAGTTGCACTGAAACTTTCTTCGATTCCGTTGATTTGAAGTTCTTCAAACTACTATAGTAAGGAAAATAATAAAATAATCGAAAAGACTAATGTCTTACTTTATAATAAGATAATTTCATAAATACCGAAATCGCCACAGGAGATATTTAATTCCAATCACCTCCCATTCAAATAACAATAGCAACAATAACAATCCTAAGATCAATGTTACGATCAGATGTTAAGGCTACAGTTCGAATTTGCATCCAATTTCATCCAACGACTTTCTCCGTATTCGGAGGAATACTTTTGACACTTCTCGAACCAGTTTAGATTTTAGCTCCAGCGATGACCGCATAGAATTCTGATCCGATGACGAGACATTTGCACGAAATGCACCTGAACTGAAAGAAGAAATTTAGACATAGCGAGGAAATGGAAACCTAAGCTGAAAGAGACAGTACAAATAAGAAGTAAAGGAATCTGAGAGGCGATCTTCATAATTATTAAGCGCAGCTGCGGACATTTCGCGCCGAAGTCGATCCTCGCCATAATCCTGCCTCTGTCCACAGCATTGTCTTATTCCTTCCATCTCAGCCTGCGATCTGGAGCAAAGGAATTTTTTCTTTTCCTACGGCATCTCGTCCAATGCAGTTTGCTTCATGTCGTTACTTCGGACACACATTAGTAGAACGCAGGACGATAGGCGTACGCCAGCACCGGGCTGTGAAGATAAATAAACCACACTGTCGGCGACAGCAGTTCGTGAGAATGCAAGAGAACGAGTCGAGAACCTAAGATGTTACTTTCTTTCAGTAATTGTGGAAATCTAGTCGTATACACGCCAAACTAAAAAACGGGGTTAACTGGAATAGAATTCACGCATTCTACAACGCCCACACCTCTGGGGGCATGATTTAATGTCTCTATCTGCGTCTTGATGCGATTTGCATTGATGCAAGCCTGGGCCCGCACGCAATGGGGCCGCTGACGGGTTTAGCACCCCTGCTTTTCTATTCTATTCCATCAACGTACATTTAATTAGAAATTTTACAAAAATTAATTGGTAATAATAATTTTGTCTAGCCCTGCCCCGACAAAAATATTCTGGATGCGCTCCTGTTTGAGACAAATTCAACACATTTTAAAGCCTAGCGATTACAGTCGAAAATTAGTGAACTTTCTTTACGAAAGAGCGTCCAGCACTCCGCAGAATAATTCCTGAAATACACTTCTTATACACAGTAATGTAATTTAATAATATCTAAATACGATGAAAGGACTTCACAAATTATAGAGGTATGGCGAAAAGATTTAAGCGTACCCTGATATATCCATCACTACCCATATTTTACTTAGAGAGGTAAGAAAATCCACATACAGCCAGAGGGAAGTTTTCACCGTAAGTCATAGGTGAGTAGGCTGAATCAAAAGAGAAGGTGCTCCGCTGACAGCGTGTGACAAATTCAAACTCATTGGCGGATATCCGCGAATTGCATACGATGTCTCGAGAAAGTAGAAATGTCTCACCGATAACAAATTCTTCAAAATATCTCTTACTTCATTTACGCTCAATCAAAAGTAACGAGGCATGATTATTTTTCATCGACTTTTCCGATAAAATATAATTATTAGGGACAGTATTGTTGTAGGTCCTTATAAGCTTAAGTACTCACATAATCTGTACAGATTCCAAAAAATAACAAACAAAACAGTTAACCGGCTCAGCGAAAATTACGCCGCCATCATAACTGCAAAGAGAAACCCAAGAAGGAAGAGCAAGGAATTATACTCAATACAAGAGAACTATTTCGTACATTTGGCCCCCCACCGGGTATCGAACCCGGGACAGATTCCCAGGAACGCGCAGCCCACTTGGCTATCTGGGAGTCCTCATTACAAGGGATTTCAGTCGCATTCCACCCTAAACTTACTTACTGATCCTATTCTTTGTGTTTTAAGAATCGTAGACAACGATAAAATTTAAGACATCACTCATTGGTTACAGATGCCCCAAACAAAGTATTCTTCGCAGGTGCCTCGAATAGATGTAATAAGCCTCTTACTATTGCACCATTAAATAGAACGGAAAGTATGAAAAAACAAATGGCGTCACTATGACAAAATATTCTTATAGAATCGAGAATCGGTGAAGACAGAAATATTGGTCTGATGATAATTAGTTGAAACCGGGAGCTTAGAAACAGATATCCTGTTGGCCTTGGATATAATTATTCCTGTCTCTGCTTTTACAAAGTTTCACTCATTTACGGCTGAACTCTTAGATTATTTTGAGAAATATCTGTTTCATTTTAGGAAATTTAATTACTGAAGAGACCTCAATGATCTACTGATTTTAATGAGAGTAACTGTGTGATATAATTCTTATTTTATTAATTACTTACGTAAGGCTGTACAATCAAAGGCATAGACAAAAATTAAGGGAATATTATATATNCGAAATCCATTTCGAGAGGCGGAGTCCATATATCACATATATATATTATCTACAAAAATTAGGGGAAAAATTAATATTCATTCTAACCCTACACATAAAGACATTATGAAGATCGCCTGAGTATCAAATCTCTGCAGGCGCGATATAGAGCGAATGATTTTCAGTAAATCGCAGGTCGGCCAAGCAGTGATTAAGGGGTATCACATCCACTTACTGGAAAAGGCGCTTTGAATTCCATACGAAGCATTAGCACATTTGATTAATCAGCTACGGTTCGAAAATTTACATTTTCAAACATCAAAGCTTAGATCACGAGTGAATAATACACTAATACATTTATTTCTCATAGTTTTATCCTCTCGTTTCTTCGAACGCCTAAAAATTAGCCGTACTATTAATAATACTTTCCAATGATTGGCTAATTCTTTCTGGAGCCGCATGAGTCCACACCGAGGAAGTTCTTTTTCTCCAGAATAGTATTCATTAGCAGTCCTTCCAATTTCGACATATTAGAAATCAACATAACCAAGAGTACGATGACTTCGATAGGAAAGAATTTAACGAAAGCGAGGTAATGAAGAATGACAAAAACGTTGAAAAGCAGTGACGGAGATATAATTCCATGCCACACAAATTCGCAATTTGCTACAAAAAAAGTCGCATGTAAATGGAACGATCCGACTTTTTTATTGCCTAAATTGATCAGTTTTTACTTCTGTCAATAAAGACCAAAAACAGACTCGGATGAAGCAATTCAAATCTCACGAAATCAATTGGAGAGAATTGAAAGATATAACGCAAGAGTGCGTTCTGAAAGCGTGCCTGCATTAGCCAACTCCATAACGGACCAGCGTGCCTTCATGGTTTTCAATCGGAGCGATATTGTCTTCCGTCCTTGAAAAAGAATGGGCATTTTGGCGCCTAGTCCAGATCAAGTATGCTCTCCTTTCCGTTATCGCCACATCAGTCGATCGGAGTAATATACGCTTCCCGCGCTTTCTTCAGTTCGGTAGCGAAACCGCACAGTCACTCACGCGGGGGCGTGACCTGACGGGCGCACTAGACACTCCTACGACCGCACGACTGGGGTTTAAATGCGCCCACGATTAAACCATTCGATACTTTGCCAATTGCACGAGGCCAATTCGATGACCTCATCGCCTTCCAATTCCCTAGATTCATAATCGGATGCATGGAATTATGGGTACGGTGAAAGAATGTAATATTAATCACGTTATCTCCAGTCAAACATTACTGCAGCTGCATGCGTGTTATTATTCTCTTTGATCGGCGAGGTGAAGCCGCAATGTGCCTCTCTTACACCTGATCCGCAATTAAGTCAAACTTGACTATTAAAACAAAACAAACCATAGAAAATGTTGGATTGACTAAAAGTAAGACATGAATATTAAGTTATGTTTACATAAGGATTTGAACGTGAAGGAAAACTGAAATTATGATGATATGTTAAAAATACGAGAAAGTTAATTTCCCTAAGGAGAAAAAACATCGCAAACTATTTCAGAACAACTCAATAAGTTTCAGAGAAACAGCAGCAACACAATGACAGAAGGAAGGTCTTGTCACTTTTTCATTTAAATTTAAAAATTATTAGAGAAAATATTTTAATCGGATTTGCTCGAGGGTGCAACACACAGGAAATCATTACAATAGAATGCCACTAAACTAAGATTTAAGCTCAAAAAGAGAAAGGTTTACGGCTCGATTCTCGATAATTTACAGGGGTGTTTAAAAATGACCAAGCACTGAAATATTAACAAAAAATCATTTCTAGATTTGTCATTACTTTGAGTATTGGTGAATCACCTTTTGAGAAAAAAATTATCACTTGAACTACTTCGCAAGAAAACGACTAAATAGAAACATTAACGACTGAATAAAAATAATAACTCTTTCGCAAATCTTGTTACTGAATTACAGCAGTCCATTGCTGAGGGATTGACTCTTAAACTGCGAGAAGTCGGTCGGAATGCTAATTATTCAAAATTGACAATCGAAGAAAATATCTTCATGAACTTTCTACCATATCAGGGTGAATGAACAATGTTTTTCATGTTTTTGGGTACAGGTTAGAGATAAATGTATCTTTCATTTACTTTTATCTCAGCCTTGTTCATGGTTGTGATTATATGAGGCATGAGTTATGCTGAATAATGGCATTGATTAAGGTCTTTCTTTTTTGAATGCTATGAAGTGTTACTCGAAAAGTCATTGTGCTTTACTTACGAGGATTTGTTCCGCTAACAGAATTCTGGTTCAGTGAGGAAAGCAAAGGCAAACTACCTCATTCCTCACCTTGCCTAGTATGCCTTAGTTACCTAGCTCTTCGTGGCTAATGAAAGAGGGGATGAGGTCCTAACCGGCCTTCGGGCTCAATACTTTAACAGACAGATCGAGTCTGAGAAACGGGTGAAACACACTGTTGTATAGGATGGGCGCATGCGGCCTTTTCCCCAAACAAAGAGGGCCAATTCTGATTTGTTCCATAATACGACAGATCTATAGGAAGGTAAATATTACATTCAGGTTTACTAACTGATTAAGTTCGTTTTTTCGTGTAGCTTCCATATTGGACCACATCCTCGAATTGGCGAGATGCCAATTCGAGGGCCCCATCACATGCACAATAAATTTAATTTCGCAATACAAAGTTTCGATATTTTGAGGCGCATTCCACTGACATCGGCCTCAATACAATACGCGCTATGGTCCCAATGACCCCGAATTCGAGTCTTAGAATCAAACCGCCGCAAACGAAATCCATTTCGAGAGGCGGAGTCCATATATCACCTCGAAGCGTAAGGCCGGAGGATGAGGGCCTTCAGTCTGTATTGCAGGCGGGCGCCGAATTTCGTCTTTCGATAGACAGTTCTTAACAGTGAAGAATGCTTAGGCCGGCTAATTTGGCTTCGCAGGCCACATTCAGCTGGTCCAGCCTAAGGACACCATCAATGAAATATCTCATTAGGTTCACGGGAAACAAAAAGAGATGAATAATCAAGTACGCTGAAGTTGCAGGATAAGAAGAAGTGGAAATAATAAGATGGAATTCAACGTCTGTAAATAAAAAAGAATCTTCATAAATGGAGGTAAAAATACCGAGACAATACTACAAAGAACGCTTTTATAATCGAACAAGAAAAGAAGGACGTTTCAATCAATATTTAGCAATGCTATGGATGCATAGATGGGATATACAATGAGTGGTACGCAAAGAAAAGTTTAAGAGAATAAGGAAAGTTCAGTAATGATATTATCGCAACCATTATTCATTCATAAAAGAATCACTCAATAAAAGTAATTTTTACTGCAAGCAAATATAGTATGAGAGAAGAATGAAAGCAACTTAAACACGTTACCACAGAATTTAAGTCTTCCACGACCTACGTTTCAATGCATAGCGTCGTAATCGGGCTCTCGTATAACGTAGTTTTTGTTCCCCCTTTACCATGGAGAACTACCACAAATTGAAACCGAGATATCGGATTATGTCCAATACAGCAACTTTTTTATAACATTTTAAGGAATTCGCAATTGATCATCAAAAATGTTGACGAAAATGCGATTAAAACAAAATAGAAACAATGGTCCGATTAATAGCACTTAAACTAACTTAATATCTGCTTCTGCCAAAAACTAACCGAGGGAAATAAATCATACCGTAAGAAAACGCCTCGGAAGGGTATTCAATTTTTTTAACATTTGAGTCTTTTGATCGGTTTCCATAATCACGAAGTCTGACCCACACATCGGAACTGATAATCAAAAGCTGTAGAGGATGCAATGGGGTATGAGATGTGAAGGGGAAGTGAGGCGATAGCATTCACTCTTCCCGGGGGACTACGCCCAGCAATGGAGCCGTCATTCCCACGCCCTCTGCAGAATGCGAACGTCCGAGGGAAAAAACAATTACGCGCGGTATATAAAGGGCAGGCGAGGTCAGAAAACAGGCTGAGGAGATGCGAAAATTACCAAGACGGAAAAGTAAAGAATTGAGGACTCGAAGGAGTGGAATGAGAAATGGACTTCATTCCTCGCATTCCAATCAGAGTTCGGGAGCGATACCTGGACCTTTCCTATAAAACGTATTCCTTCCTTAACAAGAGCAGCGGTGGAGACACGCGCCCCTCCTGCCACACCCTCCCTTTCTCTCTTTCCGGAGGTGCTCCCAAAAGGAAAACGAGAGACCTCGATGAGGCAACCTTTACAGCGACCAACTATAATTTGGAATTTTTAAACGGAAAACGGGGTGATGGAGTCATCGTCGAAGTTGTCTGCAAGTACGGTTTGTGATCCTCGGATTAAAGGATTGTGAACTCTTAAGTTGAGAGAATAAGATGTTACCTTGCGTTAGTTATTCCTTACATTGTGTATGCATGTAATATATGGAACCCTAGCGAAAAGTGTTGTATTCGAGAATTAGAAGAGGTACAGCGAAATACGAAAATTACCAGGCGAAGGCGATACACTTCGTAAAAAAACTGCTAAAATATCGGGAGAAGGAATGAAGTGAATTTAAAAAATGGTAATTCAGGCAATATGAGAGCGGTAAGGCATTAAAAAAATCGTTCAGATATTAAGTGTATTGCGTGCAAGAGAGATGAAGAGCTAAGGGAGAGGTGCTTCATCTTTTCAGTCACGCCACAAAGTGAGGGAAAACATGCGGGGCCCTACAAATGGAACCTACATCCTTGAGAAGCTGTAGCGCAAGGTGTAACGGTTCCTTAAAAACGGCTACGAAATGGAAGCTGAAATGCTCATTGTTCTCTGGTTTTTCATACATCGTGAAGTTCCGGAATAAAGGAGATAATAAGCTACATTGCGACTATTAAATAAACACAAATCCGACAGCCCGTACGTTTACTGGAGAGGGAATAGCTATATTGCTACCAACAGCTAAGTCGGTATACTCGACAAGTACGGAAAATGATAACGCAAAGACAAAGTGTTCCAAAATCTTATTCTTTCAGTAAAAAATATCGCAATGGCAATAAATATAAAAAGAGCCTCTTCTCTTTATGTTTACACTTAGCACCCTGTATGCCTTTAACGGTTTAGCACCCTGTATGCTTTCCGGCCTCGGTGCCGTAAGGGTTAGCCTCGCAAAATAGGGGTTCGATCCTTTTCAGGGCATGCTAGTTTCTGTTGGTTGATTTGTAATGCACTGTGTTATTTCAAGGGTTAATGGAAAAGTGGTATAGTAGGAAATTCGCCCGAAGCAGTGATTATTATTAATATTATTATTATTACACGCAAGCAGAGGACACATGTGGAAGTGGACATTTTAAATACCTGATAATGATATTTAAAATGAAAGCAGTAGTAGTAATTTCGAAGATGCTTCGACAGCTAAAATCATTTCGCACGTGATTCCTCAACGGGAATCGAACCCGGATCCGCTTTCACCGAAGTCGAACGCCCACTTTGCTATCAAAGGCCCCTGAAAATGATAACACCAGCGTGAATACGCGAATGGTGGTGGAGGTAAAAGTTACGCCAACTGTGGTAATAGTAATATTTTGCGGAAATATTGCAAAAACCGTGATCAGAGTCATAAAATTTGAATACCTGTTACATTATGATGTAGAAGGAATACGAAACTACTATTCTTACATTTACTTCATTCCCTCTTACAACGAATTGGCTTAGTTAGAATAACTGAACTTAAATCGAAATATTTCGAATAACAGAATTATAGCACACGAGCAATGTGAGATAAATAATGATTAGCTTACATTAGAGAGTGAACATCACGTTACCTGTTGCTTATGCCATTTTGATATGCATCGTCTGAAGCATTCTCTGAAACAGCTGTTCACATTTCAAATATAATGATACAATTTCGTTCGTAACCAGGGTTCGATTCCAGGACTTCAGCGTGAATCAACAAGTTTTACCCGGCCCAAAAGGTGCACCGTGATTTTTTCAGGCGGACGAGGCAAATATTATGCGCGTAACGTACGCTGCTTCTAAGCGAAAAAAAAGAAACGAGATTCGTAGAAGAGCGTCATTTTAAATGAAAAATGAAACAAAAGCGCAAAATTGCTAAAAAGTATTTCATGGCGATTAGAAGATAAAATCCACGAGTCAAAGCGCAATATTGCTTACAATTACATTACGATTGTATGGCTATTTCTGGCGTCAGAAAAATTGCTCACCCTCGGCCCGTAAGACGCAGGCCGGTTTCAGATTAAATGTTCGCAGGGAAAAAAAGTACGTCCTATGGACCAGGATACACGCTACTCTAACCCCTACACCACCGCCTATTAAGTGTATGAACACATTTTGGTTATAAACTATTTTCCCCTACTTTGCCATGAGGTCCTGTTTCACCTAACGCTCTCCGATGAGGAGTATCATTATATCTATCTTCCTTCTATATTTCTCTTACATCTTCCACGTTATCCTTTCTTTCCATTCTATATTTTTCGTACTATTCATGGTATATTTTGAGAATAAGATTCTTTAATCCAGAAAATGACACCTTTGGGGTAACGTTCATAAAAAGATTAAACTATGCGGAAATGATCCCAAAAGACACGTCTCCAACAATCTCCCTTGGCCATCAAAATAAGAATGGCGAAAACAGAGTGACCGCCTTTCGGTGAACTTTATGAAGCCAAGCGATCGGCATCTCGGCGAATGGCTGACTGATAATGAATTCGCCAACGACGGGTTGGAGGACAAGTCTGGAGAGAGCGGTTTTCTGGTACAGTTCCTCTAATGTGCCTGCCTTGCATAATGACTTCAACTCGTGAACCAAACCTACAGCATGTCCGTGTAGAACAGAATTTCCTGACTGGTAGTCCGATCGCCTTTAATGACACGATTAATCCACAATGCATTCACTGTCTTGTAAACTGCTTGAAATAAGAAACGTTGGATTTCTCAGCGTTAATAGCGATAAATCGATGAGATTAGTTCCGACATCGAAGAGCCTGAAAATTAGTCATTGTTTTGAGGTTAAGATTGAAGTGGGACGACAAATGGGAACTACAGGAAATAAGTAGAATATATACATAATTTAGATACACAAATTTTTAGTCTCACCAAGATCGTGTAACAGCTTGCGTGTTCAACTTCATAGAAGAATAATTACGATAACGTTTAAAACATGATTAAAAATAGGTATTGTAAGGAATGATTGTATTTTCTTATGTATGACATGTTAGTTTGTTTCGCATCTTCTTTCAATAATGTTCAATCCTTTTACAGATAAAATATTTCTGAATGTAAAACACGAAATGGTACGTTTGAAGTTCAAACTTTGAACCTACCGATTAGACGCATATAAATAATAAATAGGGAATGACAGAAGGGCAGCGTGAATAGGACAGGCTGGATTGAGGCTTTCGAGCAATTTATGCGAAATTCGATAGCACTGCAAACTATTTAACGCTCGCCCTGGTAGGATAAGAATATACTGTGACTGCATAGCTATTTCTATGATAAAATATATCAGGTGTGCAGAGCCAACGACAATATTAGCGATGGCGGATTTATTAAAGGCATTGAAATCGCACACTTCCTAAAGCGATTTCACTGCTGAATCAGCAAATTAGAACTTAAAAAAGGCGATAAAAGTATATCTTCTCTTTTTTGTACGCACCAGTAAAACAATAATAATACGGCAGGTGGTCGCCACATAATGCTCAAAAGAATCAGTAATGGCACACTGGATGGAAAGCTCGCCACTGATTGAATTTAAGTTGAGAGAACTGATAGATAAACAACTAATACTTACCTTTGGATGTAGTGAACTAAAATTCATCTTGCCCCGTTTTAATGAAACAACTCACCTGAGAAACAAGAAAAGAAAATTAGATCTCTAAACAGTGCATTAAATTTTGATGTACTACCATTAAATTCTATTTTATACTGCAGGTTTTACAAAAATTCCGTAATAGTTATAACGAAAAAGTAGTAACAAATCAGTCTTCATAAAACGGCGGAAAAACCGCATTAAACACAACCGGTGTCACCTGTCACACTATGTAAACCATGAATGGGAAATTCTGTAATTGTGGAGATATATCGATATTTGAACATATTCCTCTAACTAAATCTAGTAAATTCGATTTCAAATAAATTCCGGCGTAAAAGGAATTTGATAAGCCCAAAAGTGATCCTACACTCCAATTGTACACTTATTTCAAGTTATAAACATAGGATTAATTAACTAAATAAGTTCCTAGATAATGTAGCCGATATAAAGCGTCCACCATGTCAAATAAGCTGTTCTGATACTGCGAGAAAGATCAAGGAAATAGATTCTAGAAGGAATCGGTTCAGGAAATAATTTTTTACTTGAACGATACGCGAAAGCATTTGATTGGGGAAATACAGTCATGGTGCATGCACTCCCTGCCACACGCTGAAAGCCAGCTAGCAGAGTACTTACATAGACATTTCAATAGGTGTGCATAATTGTTCTACCTTTAGATAGGTTCATATCCCTTTATATTCCCTATTTAATGCTTCGTTTTTTGGTAACTCACCCCACCCTTTACGTCTTCTAACATATTTTGCCTTTGCCTTCCTCTCTGCTTTCTCGTTTTATTCTACCCTCGATTACATTCTTCGGCGATCCCTCTCCCCTCAATGCTATAGTAGGCCCATCTATTTCCTCTCTCGAATTACTTTAATTAAAACCCCCTCCTCCCCAATCATCTTCCCGTACCTCTGTCTTTTATCCAAATAACTTTTTCCATTCTACTAAATAAGTATATGGAACATTAAAAACTATCAGACGATAAAAGTTGTCACCTGCAAATGCATCGAAATGCTTAAATTATTAAATGAATCCTCGTCACCTCACATAAGAGGCATCCAATATAGGCAAGAGAGCGCTGGGCGGAGCAAACGCATTTCGTAACGCCCAAAAAACTTCAAAAAACGACAGAAACTCGTTGGGCGCCCAATTTTCGAATCGGATAAACACGTGGGACAAACACACGGACCGAAAAAGGGATTTCTCTGCGCTGAAGAGCGATTCCACAGCGGGACGAATCGGACTCCCATTTTATGAAACATTAAATGGCACCCACGGATGGCGGGTCATTTGGGGTGGTTTCACTCCCAAAGGAAGAGTTCCGCATTCCATTCTTCACTTTTTACTCTCTTTCTCGCCCATTACGAGATTCAAAAGAGCATCATGTTCGGGAGACCATAACCGCCTCAAACTGTAATAATGCGAGCATTTATTAATAAGGGGAGGGAGCGCTAGGTAAGCAAATGGCGCCGTCGAACAGGGCCGAAAGTGAAAACAAGCAGATCGCTATCCGCAAAAATGATGTAACTGGAGGAGATGTTGATTTTATGGCTCTACAAATGGTTTCTCTGAGCGGAGGTAGTGTGTTAGCCAACAGGACTTAATCGCTGTAGTTTTATGTACCATGAAGCGAAAGAAAAGAATATTCATGTATCTTGATGAATGAAATATTTTACATTGGTCTTCTGGTACAGGATAGAGGAAACATATCTCTTATTTAAATTTGTTCGTAGCTTGTGATATTATAAAAGCTACTGAGGTAAGAGTGATACCGAATAATTGCATTGATAACTGTCCTTACGGAATGTTACGAAAAGTGTTTCTCGAAAAGTCACTGAGCTTCACTCACGTGTACTTATTCCACTAAATTCTGGATTGGACTTGTTCCACTAAATTCTGGGTCCACTTGCATTCTGGACAGTGAGGAAAGCAAGGGCAAGGAACCTTACATCTCACTGTGCCTGGTAAGCCTCATTTACCTCTCTTAACTCTTCGTAGCTAATGATAGAGGGGATGAGGTCTCAACCGGCTGAATACTTTAAAGGCAGATAGATATAGGATCAAATGGTTTCATATCTTGTCGTCTACACACGTAATTTTCGATTGCGGATGCGGAATTCAAGTTAACTTGGAAACACGCAAGCAAAAATGGGAAACCAAAACCGTAGCTCTTCGTTAAAACTATCAAAAAAAGTTGAGTTGGACTTTATTATATCGTTCCTTCCTGTTTTACTTCTTTCTTAGATTACCCTATTTTTAAATCGCAATTTCTAAGGTATAAATTACTCTATCAAGCACTTTTTGCCGCATATATCTACGACCGATATATAGTTCTAAATTCGCCACTTTAAGATGGATATCATTTGTTACTACTGCGTCTATCCATGATACAATATGACCCAAGATAAATTTAAAGACTTTCCATCTCCAAAGAACAATGAAACATTTTCCGAGATCGACGAATTTGGAGAATTTAAATCTGCTAAAAAGTGAGAGATGGATGTGAATAATGGACACTAAAACAGCTGAGGAAGAGAGGGACTATCTGAGATTGGTGACGTTGAACCTTGAGAAAGGTAAGAAAAGGGCAATCGGAGAAAGGAATAACCAGTTGTGGAAATGAGCAGGCAAGTGGATTTCTTACGTAAAATTTGACAAGAAGCCGTTACCCACCCGAACGGAAAATATATCGCCATTTAATAAATTTTCATTGTTATTCGAGCATATTAAGCGAGTATTTTCAGCTCTCTAGAGTTTCGATAGCATCGAAGGAAGCATTCTCAGCTGTCACGTTTGACGCACGCTTTCACTAAACAATTACTTATAACAACGTGTTTTTTCCCTAACTACATCTGCCGGAAAAACTCGTACAGCTTGAAACCAAGATGGATTTCATTGTAAATGCCAAAGCAGATTTTCAACACTGCGGAAATAATAGAGGAATTCGGAGAATGATATCAAATTTCCCTCAAAGAAGGATCCGTTTTAAGAATAAAAGCACCAAGATTTAATACTATTAGGAAAGAGCTATTTGCTAGAATATGTATAAAGAGATCAATATTCCCCAGAATATATATTTTCAACAGAAAAAATCTGCAATAATACTAGAGAAAATGAACTCGATTATAAAACGAAAATGAACCTTCATAAAGAGTATTTCGGAAGGCTTGCGGGAGGCATGAATTTGAACTCCTAACAGGTGTAAGATTACCAATAAATTTATAAAATGTACGAATGTTATCAATTGCTTCGGTATCGACTCCAGGGCGACATTATGTGAAAAGAGAAAGTATAAAAAATTTTAAAACAGAACATCGCGGTACGGGTAAAAGCTCGTATTTTTCGTTTTTTCACATAGAGACGAATTTTGTCTAAACTAAAATGATGAAAAGTATTAACTGCATTTAAGTATTACTACCTAACCGGAAAAAAATAACAAATGAAACGGATTTCCTCATCAGAAAACGTGTCTACGGGAAAAGCCCTATTCATTTCAGGAGCATTAGAGAAAGGAATTGACCACTGACGGTGGAGTTCATAAGGAAAGGTTCTAACTCCAAGAAAAGAACCAAGAAGTGTGTACTCCCTATGTGCACATTTCGTCATCTTTGATGGCATTCTCAAGTGCACCAAGAATACCATTACAGTCTTGTTGGTGCCCCTGAGGATGCCTTCTTTGATGGCGAAATTAGCTCATAAGGAGTACACACTATTTGATGGTTTTCTGAAGATTTTTTCCTTTACTTATTAGGAGTATTATAATCATAAAATATAAAGGTTTATTTCGTTAGTTTTCTATCGGATTTAGCTCGGTCCTTATGCATGATTTCAGCTTCGTCCACATTTCTGCGAGAGGAAACAGAATCACACTGCAAACATTTTCGCTTTCGTTCCCTTTGACGCGCACAAAAGGGACTTTTATTCTTTTCAACATTAACGCGACGTATATTTCAGAAAGTCGAGGCTCACTGTGCGTGAACGCCATGACAAAACAAATCTCGAGACTTCACTTTTGGGGGAAAAGAACAATTGTGAAGGGAAAAGCGTGAGGCAATGGGACGCGTTCTGCAGAATGCGAGGAAGCGGCGACACGTTGCGAAAGAGATGGAAAGCAGAAGGCGTTCTTATGCGGTGACAAGTGACATGCATCGATACGAGGTCCACGGAGAAACTCACGGACACAAAGGAATCGTTCATCCTGCGAAAGACGCCAAACGATCTTTCAGAGACCTCTTTCTGGAATGGGGCTTTTGTTTGGGGGCGGCTCGCAACAGTTCAAACTTTCTCGCTCTTAGGCGGGGCCCAATGAAAAAATTAAATCATTCGTCAGCGGAAGGAGTCGCGGAAATTGCAGTGACAAGGCGCTAAGGATACAAAGGGAGTGTAAAGGAAATATGCTGAAAATGTTGAGAAATCGAAATGTTTGGAGGGTCCAAATCGCACTTTTACGAAACCGATAGGCAAATTGCAGTTTATTTACCAGTGCCCTCACAAACATCCATTTCATTGGACAATTACAGGTGATGCGTGAACAATAACAACATTTGAACACACACATTCATTCCCAGAAAAATTCGGTTAGCTGGAAATAGAACCGGGGACCTTGGGGTTGGAATGCTGGAATACTAAACACTCCAACACCGCGGGCGGTTCACAAATTTCATAGGGCACAGAATAAACTTTAAAATATCATAAATACGTTAAAATTCACAGTTTTCAGTGCTTTCACTGGCAGTTGAACATAAATATAAATCAAATCACTGAGTAAATGAGTGTAGATACATTTGTCACAATTCGTTCAGAAAATAGTTGGAAAATGATGAAGGCTTTTTATAGCTAACACTTGTAACTTCATACTTCAGATCCTATTGAATGTTCAATTATTTGCACAGATTAATTTCAACATGTAATGCAAAATGTACTTTGTATAAATTGAACGTTCTCAACAAAAATAGTTATAATTCAGCAAAAAAATCGCCTACATCCTTCAGATGTAAGGAAGAGTCTTCCTATGCAGCCATTTAAATACTTTTTACGATAACATAAATGCTAATTTATAATTCCATTATCAGGACATTCGTGGTTTTAAAGTAATTAGTTAAATTTAGCGGGTATCATATTTCCCTTATTAAATAAATTAGAATGATTGCAGAATGATTGAGGCCTTTCTTCAATTACCGCTGAATTTATCCATGAAAAACAGAAATGACCCTCTAACGATGAGCTTTTACTTCATTCGTAATGAAATTTCACGGTATATGCCCCAATAAGCTAATGATCCGTCATTAAAAGGAAAATCAGAAGCACTGGTATGTTAATCAAACGCTTCTTAAATAAAAGTCGAGTTTCTACGCCATGTCACTAGGGCATTCTATATCACAAACGTCAGTAATGAAAGTATCAAACAGGTCCATGTCTACGTGAAATACAACTGAGAGAGAATCCAAATAGGAAGTTCAAAGAAGGAAAAAACATTTACTTGCATTCTGAAAACTAACCAATTTCCGCTATTCTGGACTTTTCTCCATTTTCCACTATTAAGTATATTACAGCACATCCAGTGTGGTTACATTTAATTTAAAGATGGGAAATTGCAAGGAAGTATATCTTCAGCATACTATTTTGTCTCGTCTACTGTCGTATATCATTTGGCTTTATTTAATTCCTAATATGCACTTAACAAACGCAACCGCATGATTCATCCACAACGAACGTGACGGCACCTTTCTCGAAGGAAGAGTGGTAAGTGGATTAAGGATTTATTACTTTGTATTTGCAGACTGAATTTAGATAAGAATAATCACTGAGACAATGGAGAATGCAGGATCACGTTTTGATTTCAAGCGCCGATATTTCAGAAGGCGTTCACTTGGGTTAAAGGCAAAGGAAATATACAAAACAAACGACTCCGCGAAAAATATAAGGATATATTTGTTTGTTTCTCTCAATGACGACATTCACGACAAAATTATATTTTGTGTCCAAACGAAGAATAACGAATCGTTTTCAAACTTAGTAAATATTGATTAAAGCTTAACACACAAGTTGATCTTTCCGTATAACAATTAGAGCAAGACAATGGATCCTTAATTATTCTATTCCGACGATAAATGTACAGTATACCTCAACTGTACATACCTACACCTTCAGCTGTTTCTCTCTCAGATTGATAAAACAAGACTCATTAACGATGTAACATAAAAGGAGGGAATCGCACAATCGTAGTAATATATAGTCTATTCGTTTGTACCTATTATATTGTATCTAATATCTTTTACCTAACACTTGTTGGTATGTATGGACTTATTTTTCTAGAAGATAATTGTAGTCATTTTTTATTGAAAATTTTAAATTTATCATTAAAACATCATTGGTTAGGTGGAAGAGAGGTCATTTGGACTTAATGTCGCCCAAAGAGTGTAATAATAAATGAAAATAACGGAAACAATATACAGTATGAGACTGGCACCGCATCTTTGGACTCTGGAAATGGGATGACATTTAGAAAGACCATTCCCTGCCACACGCCCAAAAGCTGCTTTTTACATATGGGACGGATACATTATTAGGCGCTAGCTGAGGGCCTCGCCGTTAAGAGGGCTCAAAAATGGACGTTTTGTAGTTTTTTCCAAGGCGAACAATCTCTTGGTGGAACTCGAAAAGGGTCCTTGGGCACTGAGTCTACGATTCCTACAATTCAGCCGAGCATACGTAGATATAGGATAAAGCGTCCTCCACAGTTTTTTGTCGAACACAGATTGAGAAACGTGGTAATACAGATTACCCATTATTTAAAGTGATGAGATATATAAATCCAGATAATCTCGATATACTCACGGAAATGAGTTACCGAACAGATTAAACATTCGTACAACATCAAACATGAATATAAAATCCTCCCACTCTCGACAATGGAAGGGAGACTAGAGTTGGGCCACGAAGCAAATAAGGGTTGTGAAGGGGTTATCGGAGGGTGGGCGGGTCACGGGCGGGCGGAGCTAAGGTACCGAATTAATTGCGGGAAGAAAATCCAATCTCGCGGAGGAGAAAGTGTACATTCGAATAAGACTAACCTTGCTGGGGGATATGAATAACTTGGATATAAAGGAACTTGTTTTTAAAGCGGCCTACAAAACACACGGACGAGAAATAAATAGAGTAAAAATAGGGAATGCGATAAATCAACGAGTCCTCGGCTAATGGCGTCATTATTCCTCGCATAATTCTCCTCCCTAACGGTAAGTTTACCATTGAATTTTTCATTTACCATGGATACCAAAGATAACTATCTAAGCTTTAATGCAGGTCGGAAATTTCTTAACTTATTCAACTTCTTGCTCGCTATAACGCTCGTTTCGCTCGCAAGCCCAAGGTGGTGATTAAACAAATAAAATCGATAGCGGAATGAACATTGAATTATTCACAAGATGAAAAATATCCCAAAAACGGTGTAGCTGAGAATTAAGATAAGAATACTTTATTGCTATGCAAACAAGAATGCAAAAAATAACTAATGTCCCGTCAAAGAAATGAAAAGTGGAAATTCCTACGGAAACTTCTCACGAGTACATAAAATACAAATGAATTATAGCACAGGCAATATGGATTCATTATAGAGATACATTATTAACCAATTACACCGGAGCAACTGTTATACAAATATTCTTCTGATTAACATAGGAAATCCGCTTTCAAGCTAAAGTGCCGAATTATTGCATTTCATCGAGGTTAAAAGAATTGATAAATGTACTGACGAATTTCCATATAAGTGAATCATTTACAATGAACAAGAGCGCAGATCATTATTTCCGGGCATTGTAATTATAATTGAAAAAATATAAATTAACGTAATATTGTCTTCGATGTGCAAACAGGCAGAAGGTATTTCACAATATAAAATCGGAGTTCGGTGATTGAGCTTTTATTTCAAAACTTGTATACTGTCAAAGCTGGAGAACACAAGTTTTGGAAGTAATACGTCAGACATATCTTCTCTATTATTATAATACCCCGCACCGGTGGGACGTATATAATATCAAATTTTAACTGAGAAAATACTTAATTGATACTTTATTGGACGCGGTGAGGCTACGGTGAGTTTTGATTAAGTGTATCTTTTACTCCTACTTTACACTAAAAGATACACTTGATACTTTATTAGCTAATAATTTTCTAAAGCTAAGACTCCCAATATTCGCCAAAACTGTAATTTTTAGAAATTTCATCTCCTCAAAGAAACAACAAGTATTACTAAACTAAGTGAGCAGCAATTGTCGCATAACAGGTTTTAGCACATCCATGGCGTCGGAGGGCGAAGGGAATAGATGACAAACACGAGCAAATAACATTCCCATCCTAGTTTGCCACCGAAGCGCAAATCCGCGAAAACGTCAGCGCTAAACAAATGGATAAAATTCCGAGTGGGTGTTGGCAAATGGTGAAGATGGCAACATTGAGAGTAGCTGCAATGGATGTGCTGTTTGACAGTGAGAAATGAACGCCGACCTCCCGCAATACTAAGTTGGTCGCTGTCGGAATGCAGGCGCCTCAAGAAACGAAACGATTTCACCCGGACATTATCAGAACAACAGAATTAAACGCCCACCAATACAGTCACACTTCACGGATTTATAATCAGGTTAAGAATGGATAATAATCAATAGAGCGAATCAAATCGATTGGTCAACAATCAGATGGAGAGGGGTTCAGAGACGGAATCAAAAGAATACTTACTTACTGATGAATAAAGTACAATGCAATTGACTGATAGAACAGTTAATAATGCAAGGGAACAAACAACATAATAACATCAAAAAGAGAAAAAAATTGAAAACCATTATATTTGAACTTAATAGATTCTCTTGCATTATTGATTGATGCTTTATTTCTCAGGCTAATCCTAAACCTCCTTAAACATCTTCTTAATGTAAATATTCTATGTGAAAGCGTCTCCGCATTCAGCTACCCCCTTAACAAGGAAATAATATCGATTGTATGGGCCGTAACTTGGTATTATTCCGTGATAACAAAGAGCGAGATGATGATGATGTTGCCACGTATCTAAACCCGGGTCGTATTCTTTGCCATTTTCCGTGGTCCGCATAAATAAATGTAGTAAGTCGACCCGTTCGTTGTTTAAATATCTGGAATGTATCTGGAAATATCAAAACAGAGGCACATTGAGAGAAGAATCTTATCGAAGGCCTTTGGCGAGCGCTACCTATAGGAGCATTTACTTTTAACTATTTCCCGGCGAATAATATGTAGAAAATTCTTACGGGTTGACAGTCGGTTAAGTTATCAGGAAACCCACGTTTTGGCCGCCGTCTCGGTGGCAAACTTCAGGGTTGCGAATTTGTGATTAATAATCCTGAAAATGCCCACCTAGTTGGTGGCCGTAACGTCATTTTCCACGATAACTTACCCGACTAAAAAGCAGCGAACAATATTCATTGCGTTCGGGACACGAATTTAAAAGGTTAGTTGTAAATTTAAAGGGTTAGATGTAATAATCTCTCACACTCAACCTTCAATAAAGGCGTTTAATATTATTATTAATTCAATTGGCTCGTATTCTAAAAAGTGGGGCTAAAAATACTGAAAATATTCATAGAATACTTATGGTGTGGAATATGAAAATCTAGCATAACGAAAACTAAGAGCGAAAAGTCTCAAATGATTCACAGATATCAAAATTCATGATACCCATAGATTATTTTATTTACCAAAACGTTATTAGAGTTAGGTGTATTTCAGTTCAGTTCAGAACCAATTCGGAACTGTGGCACATGCGCAGGTTCGCGTTTATATCGTTCGCGGAGGTAAGGAAAATTATCCAGCGCATGTGTCGCAGTTCCGAACTGGCTATAGACTGCACCGCGAAACATTTAATAATTCACTTAGGGATATGTGCCAAGGAAGCACCGTAATTATTTCTATATGAAGAAAAGTAAATAGCAACGCACAGGCGAATAAAGATAATTGAAAGAGGATAATACCGTTCAACACAACATAAACTAATCCACCATTTCTAAAATACTTGCGTCATTATTAATGTAATTCATTTTAATATTAGAACAAATATCTTGAGTTTTCTGTGCCTGCAGGGATTGATTGATAACAGTCGTCAAGTAATAACAGTTATAATCAATCGTTAACAACTGCTTCAATTTTAGAAGAATGCTTCAACTACACGCCCACGATGTTGAAGAATTTCTTCGTAGCGACTAACTCAATCGTCCTTGATGGAGTCAATAAATACAAAAAACTAATCTAGCTCCTAGAATTTTCCCATTTCTACGAAATAAATACCCTTATGAGAATGTTCCTATGCCTGTAAATCATTATGGACAACACAAAAAATTGGATATAATGGAGTCAGTGAGCGACAGAAATTGGAAACGGGAGTACGCCTCTGATGGAGACTACGCCCAGAGTACCAAAGCTATTGTTTCGCCATTTTGCGAACGAGCGGAGCAAATTTTATTAAGAATCGAAGGCCTCCAGAAAACTCACTTTTTGCGACATGCAAGTTCCATTATTTGCGAACAGAAAAGTTAGCTAATTAGAATGGTGATCCAGTGAGCAGACAACAACCCCCTGTGACGGCGAGAAGAATTGAGTCAAGCGAACAGAAAATCTGAAATAAAAAAATCGACTTCTTTGCCATCGCAACTGACGACTGCATTGAAATCAGCATATAGTTGTATACCAAGACAACTAATATTACATAATTAGGTCTGTTCTTGTAAAATCTGTTGCTCGTTAGTACTTATAAGAGGCTATTGACCTCCGAGTAAAGATTTCAGGTAATAAGGAAGCTATACTTTGAAGCGGCAGACTTTGAGAACGGTTATAAATCAATAACGTGCATTATTACAAGACACCTTCCTTTCCTTTAATCCTTAATTATAAAGGTCTAAAATAAGATCAGCTTTCATCCAAACGAAGTATTTCTTTAGGTACAACAAATTCTCTCGTGGTATTTTATGTCTGGCACGTTACTTCAATGTCAATCACTAAATGTAACGATTATTTCAGTTTCGTTATAATTATTAATATATCCTATTACATTGTTTAAAGAAAATAAGCACTACCAATCAAATCGCAGATTAAATGAGTTTGCTTATAAAAATACCAGATATATTTCCTTGTGTTCATAATTATATCTATTTATGCATCAATCCTGTAAAATATGTACTTACAATAAATGAATGAATAAAAGACCGAGATAAGAGTATTACTGATTTAAATAAATACGAAAACAATATAATTACACAAAATTGAGATTGTGATGTCTAGCCACATTAATTAACCTAGATGTCATACCAGTAGGGTTAACCTTAACGCATAATGAATTACCTTCCATTTGACTATGAATTATATGAAACATGAGCTCACCATAAAAATTCAATTTCCCACAGTACAAAAAATAACCATTTATCCGTATAACATACACCATAAATAATAATAGCATAAGATATCACTGAATCAACCGCAATCAATGACGAAACTAAAAATGGTGATTTAGGAATTTATAATCTTCATAGAAAAACTGGAAAGCGAAGCTGGAAGCGAAGTCAACTGCTAGGATTCCACTCCAAAGGTAAAACTATAACATCGAGCCGACAAAATATTTGCCACAACACCCATAAATCAAACGAAGAAAGGCAAATGTGTAGAGGAATATAAACGTGTAGAGAAAAACCGGAATATAGCTAATCACTAAATAATAAATACCTCAGGAGTGTTGAGGAAATGTTATTTCACCGGCACTTCATTAAGAAAAATGTCATCATGATTATTCCATACGAGTAAAACTTGCGTAAATCCTCCAAGATATGGAGTGATTAGTTACCACTAATACCACAAAAGTGCTATTTTACCTGATAGATTTACCTAAAATGGAATTATAATATCCCCGGGGCCCTAAAACATACAAAAATAGCTAAGAGGCTGTCAAAATCCACACGGGCCGCAAGTAAACATTCAGTTTGCCAACGAAAGATTGAGCATCTCGGATGACTTATTCCAAGTTTCCATATAATTTATCATTGAACAACATATCGAGCGACCGAAAGTCAAAAGGAAAGTCACTTTTAATTTTCTGCAATGCCTATACATACATTAAAGATCTCTTTTCCCCGACATACCGCGTTGTAGTCACCAACGTATAAGTCGACTGTATAAAAAGTCCAGTGGTTCACCTCGAAGTAATTCTCACGGAGAAAAGGAAGCAGCCTAGACAGCGCCTAAAAATAGGACTCAGGATAAACTTATCGAAAACTAAGGTAATGTATAATTCTTTTGCAGCACAAGTACCAATCCTACTGCAAGAGGTACCCCTTGATGTTAGTTCAGAGTACACTTACCTGGGACAACTGGTTACGACAGGAGAGAAAAACAGGATCAACCATATCCTGAAGTCAAAAATGCCAATGGTCTTGAAGAGAAAGGTCTTCAACCAATGCATTCTTCCAGTTTTGACATATGGAAGTGAAACATGGATGTTAAACGCAGCAATAACCCAGCGACTTCAGACTACACAAAGAAGTATGGAACGATGTATGATTGGAATCACAAGAAGAGACAGGAAACGCAACACCTTAGTTAGGAAGATAGCAGGAGTGACAAACATCATAGATAAGGTAAGATCACTGAAATGGATGTGGGCAGGCCATGTTGCAAGGAGAAACGACAACCGATGGACATCAGCAGTCCTGAACTGGATACCAAGAGATGTGAAGAGACCAAGAAGAAGACCTTAGGACCGATGGAAAAAAGACATAATTCAGTTTTTAGGGATAACATGGCAACGAGAAGCTCAGAATAGAGAGAATTGGAAAGCGGATGTAGGCCTCCCCAAGCGCTTTCCTATTTTCTCTATTCTGAGCTTCTCGTTGCCATATTACCCCTAAAAACTGAATGATATCTTGTTTCCATCTGTCTTTTGGTCTTCTTCTTGATCTCTTCACATCTTTTGGTATCCAGTTCAAAATGACCAGGCTCCCAAGTTGAATTACCAATTAAATTTTTCATAGGGAAGTTATGCAGAAACCATAGCACGATCAAAGAACTACAATTAACTGATAAGAATACTATTACGTGAATAAAATACATTATTCCTTAAATAAATAGCAATTGGTGATCGATAGAGCTGGGAAAATACCTCTAAGAAATAATAACGGTAGCAAGGAAGCCTAATCACTACTGAAGAGAATTAAGTGGTAAAAAGATTGGATAACGAATAACTCTTTACTTTTATTACAGAAAGATTCTCAATGTGAATGGTTACACTGCTTTTACGACATTTTCACTAGGAAATTAAGAAGTAACAAGAGTGAAACAACAATATAGATCAACGTCGCACAAACCACACAACTATTCCTAACAACTACCAGTTTTTTATTCCAACGACTTCACTTCCAGTTTTTTCTACCAGACTTTTCTTCCAAAGGTTCCACGACAAAACTCAAACGTTTTAGATTTACGATTTGAAACATAAAGAAAACGGAGGCAAAACTTTCCAGTTGGCTTTTAATGACTGCACAGTGGAAGGTAACGAAGGTGGCTGCCAAAAACACATTCCATGACAAATATATCGCTGGCTTGACTAGAACTATTGAGAAGAAAGTCACGGCGCTCACCAATGCATTCCCTCTTTGGCAATGCCATCGCAACGTCTCTTTATCTGCGCATCGATAAATCTTGGGATATGAGGTAAACAACTCAAACTAAAATGCATATAATAATATCGACATTGATAAATAAAAATATCTGAAAAAAGCTATTAACGTCACTGTAATGCCACGATACCTTTGTGAGTGAAGTATACCACTTGTTCTATCCTTCAGTTCTTTAAGGTATTTTTCGAACTACATAAGAAGTAACCCGAGGAAAATGGATGAATGTGACAGTCACATTTATACAGGACCACCTCAATTCATAGTAGTTTCAAGCGAAATTTGGTGAAACTTCATATTTACATGTTTAAAAGGAAATCACGTAATTTCTTTTATAAAAACTTTTTCCATCTTACTTCGTTTACTTCTCGTCAAACCGAGGAAACTTTTCCACTTTAAATAACGGACCTAGTGAACGCGAAAATTGGCAACCGAGCTCATAAAATCTAACCGAAGACTTTATTAAAAACGGAATACCCAGAAAAGACCACATGTCAACTTCAGTAAACCGTGAGAATTCGAAGTGACTCGGATAATTATAGAAGCAAAAATTTCGAAAAATATTACTCCCGAGATACCAGTCAATAAATGTTTAGATTCCACCCGGTGAAACGAACCCAGCTAGAGCAGAATAGCTCAAAATACTCTCTTTCCTTCATCTAAGATGAAAAAATAGGCCTAATAAATTCGTTCACACAAAAATGTGCCATGGCAAAGGGTTTGAAAAAAGACGCAATATGAAGAGGAACTATCAGTTAAGACTTCCGAGGCATTAGCAGAAGCATGGAAATGTGGAAGTCCAAAAGATGAAAATGTAAAAGGAATGTTAAAGCGTCTTTCTCCTCGAGGACGAGCAGAATTTTCGTTTACACTAATCATTACCGCCAAAAAGATATTTGTATGCAACGCGAGGACACAGCTGACGCACAAGGGGCTCAGTAACATACGCGAAATTCCACGCAGATAATGGAGACTTCCTCACACAACAACAGTCCGGACACCAAAGATGAAGGATCTTCCTCGCTTCAAACACGCGTCTAGATAAAAGACATAATCAAGTGCTTTCAAAGAGTGGTTGTTACTGCTCTCAAAGACTACGGAAATTTGCTTAAAGACAAGTCAATAGATTAGAAATAACAAGTCAAAAGATCAATGAGATAACTCATCGAGAACACAGAGAACCTGTGTACTCATTCTTTCTGTGAAATCGATTGTAAAAATCCGTCAGCCAAAGAAGTCGTGAAGTCCATTGCCAACGGATGATTTCAGAATGGCTAAAATTTTGAAGGGACTCAACGCAAGAAAAGTTTTATTAATAATATCGATTTTTCGGGATACCTGGTGGTATTCTATTACAATAACGAATATGTTGAGTACATACATTTATTATACGAAACCACAAAAAACAACAAGAACCGGGTTCCGATGAGTGGAATTATCACCCGATGATTTTGCCACACATCGAAACCCAGGTCGTGTTGTTTTTTCTGTGGTTTCGTATAAATAAATCTATTTACTCAGCTTCTTCTTTCTAGTTTCATTAATCATCCCGAAAATTGAGAAAATAATACGTAGTCGTTACTTTCTAACGGTTTAAGATTTCGTATTATCATAAAATGCTTTTAATCTGCTGAATAAACATTAGAAGTGTGGACAACAACGAAAAAACAGTCGATTCCTTAAAAATCATAAAATTCACCGAAGTAATCGTAGTGTTGTGGAACTCATTTATGATAATAATAGGAAAATTATTGCTTTTATCACTGAATTATATAATTACATCCATACTTTTAATGGTCTGCAGAAGAAATAGTATGTACACTACAAGGTTATAAGCCTATATTTCCCGAGTATTAGGCAAAAATAAACATCTAAATACCAAACTGTATCTATTAATAGCAGCCATAGAATTATTCCGGTCACTGACTACAGCAGCGGAGAAAGAGATATTAAGAGCAACATGCGAGATTCGAGAGGCATCTAAGAAAGACGCGAAATCGCTTAATTAAGATACCGGAAGAGATGCACACGACATTTCACCACGTTTTTCATTAATCCGATAAATAAGGTCTCTTCCTACAGGTGCAGCAGCTGCGAGCGAAACCTTTCCCGGCTCGTGACTTGATTAACGCGGCCCACAAAGAAAACGCTCCTCCCAGAGAAGAAAGGTGTGGCCGATGGGACGAAAGTGAAAAGGATCAATTATGAAAGATCTCTTTTACAGCGCACCTAAGGGTGTGTAAGGGTTTCAGCAATCGACCCTAAGACGATGAGATTCATTTAAGTAACCCAATCAAATAAGGAGTGATACAAGATAATTCATCGACAAATTAGAGGCAAGTAAGACAGGAGTGGCTGAAAAGTTTAAAAATGAAGTAGCGGTTAAGTAAAAATTTTAACCGTCCACATCTTCCGTATCTTGACGGAAATATTACCGGTTTCAACGAAAATTCGTTGAAATCACATATATTCGGACAAGAAAGGGAATATTTAAAATAAAAAAGTGTTGAGTAATTCATACTCTGCTCGAACTTACCGAATCCATCCGTATTATTAGGTTGAAATCATAGTTCAAAAAATCTCACGAATTGAGTATTTAAAAATGGAAACGATGATCTTACGATAAAATAACGACACGCTTAAAACTCGTACTACTAGCAATTCGACATATATAACAATACAAATGCACAAAAACGTTAAAACACCCATGCTAACCAAAGAATTAAACATTTATGTGAAAATGATTCTAATTCGCAAATCTAAAAGAGAAGGAATCTAAATGTATCGCCATATTGGTTCCAAATAAATGTTTCGAGACTCGGGGATAACTCTCGCACAAGTCGGAAATAATTTGGGGACCTTTAAGAAATAATACAAGCTCAGTCAATACGCTGATAAAATTATCGACAGAAAATTGAAAGGACCAAGCTGTAAACCATACTCGTAAAACTAAAATTAAGGACTGATATAAAAGCCACACAATGACTGACGAAACAATTAAACATTCGATGACGAGTTAAATAAGCCAACTATGGTAATTAATAAATCGAACACGAGATAAAACAATGTGGGACTTAATTACCTCGGTAACTGTCAATATTACAGAGCAATCAAGAAATATAATTTCGAAAGAATCGCCTCCAACAACATCCTTCTTATTCTTAGAATTATCTAATAAACAATTTCACCAAGGTAAAGACAGTAAAATAAAAATATTTTTGCCCCTCTAGTAGAATATATCTTGCAAAGATGTTGTGAGATTTAAGTTCCAAACAAGAGTCATTAAGAATTAGACAAAATCACTCTGATGCTCGCACATTGAAACACAGTTTCTATAAAATGAATCCCCTGGAAGATTCTATTTTTCCAGTAATAAAGAGACAATCCCCAGAGAAAGTAACCTTGTCCTAACCTCCACGTAAAGATCGGGAAAACAGATTTAAAACCATAAGGAATTCCGAGACATGGAATCACTAATAAGCGAAAGGAAAAAGACACCAAAGGAAACAAAGGAACATTCCACGAGACGCAAAACGAGACAAAGAAAAGGCTTCGATAAGGATACGAAGTGAAGACGGTTGAGCGCTCCTAAAAATCGTTCTTTTTTCTAGCATGGGAATAGTTTCTTTTTCTTTTAAAGTAGAGCACAAGGCATGAGGTAGGGAGAAGAGCATGGAGAGGGCGGTGAAAGTTGGAGAGAACTTCAGTGTGTGGGTGTATTGAGCGGAGAGAGTTATGCGGATTACACCTGCTCCAGCAAGAAAATTGGCGGAGAAGATTATCGATATAACTATCCCTGTAATGGGGACCTTTTATCGTCAGAGTGCTACATTTGCATCGCCTACGTTAAAATCTCAAATACCAAAATTGTGCGGATAAAAACAAATTGAACTGCCAATTAAACTAAACGAGACTATATTTCATGATCTTTTGAAACAATAAACGGGTCCGAGAAACGAAGCTATATAAATACGCCCATTTATTTCAGAAAGAGAAAGAACGGCAGCATGTTGCCTTATGTCCAAAGGTTCGTCATCCCTTTAATAATAATAATAATGGTTGTCTACGCTTTTGTTGCCGCCCTTTCCGCGCCGCCGCCCGGGTGCGATGCACTCCTTATCACCCATAGGACGGCGTGGTTCTGCTCAGAGGATTGTGACAGTCCGCCTCAGAAACGCCGGTTATGTCCCCTGAATGTCAAATTCGAGAGGAATTCCTCCGATACAAATAATCGTGTTTCCTTCACCACGTTTTTTCATCGTTCACAAATCGAATACGGGCGAATCGCTATGTTAAAACTTCCGTTACGAAGCAATTAAAAGCACCGCGGCCATAATTCACTCTCTCCTTGAAAAGAAACGGAACAAAAGGCAATGGAATCGCCTTTCCTTACTTTAATCGGCCCAAACGACGACTGTGACCTCGTCCCGAAGCACTCGGAACCTCTTTCGAGAAATGCAGACAAATAAAGCATAGGGAAAATAAGAGCGGTAACCTCGCATGTTCTCATAGAACTGCTGGTGACCGTGAGCTACGATTTGTATCGAGGTTGAGTGAATTGAAAAAACTTTTCAATGGGCATCCTCAAGTTTCTCTCCATATATTGAAGGAATTCTTCTACTGCACCATATGGTTCCTCATACTTAAGTAGAAAAGAACTTCTCCATACCTTTCCCTCTACTGTTAACTCAGGCATAAACTCCAACTGCGAGACTATATGACAAGACACACGTTTCTTAGTTATAACCCGAATCCAAAGAGAAAAATAATACGCTGCTGTGCACGGATCGGAGAATATTATTGTTTTGCTTTAGCAACGAATTCCAATTGAATCATAACTCGGAAAATTCAGCGCTAATATTACACAAAATCATGAAAATGTACACAGACCTGAAAGTACTAGTATAGAGAAAATATGGGCGAATAAATCCATAACATTACGCACGAAGCAAATGCAATGAATGTCATCGTATAGTATTCTTTGCTATTTATTGAAATTTCTTTTGGTTTTTTGGCATTGCCAAGATTTGGTGCATATTGGAATTTCCATTTCATAGCGGTAGAGGATATTTTAAAATGAGTTCGACAGCAGTGGTCATTCCGCAATTATGGGTTCCAACGGAGAATCGAACCCGAGACCGCTTTCACCAAAGGAAACAGCCCTACTCACTTCGCTACCCAGGAGCCCATGAATGTTATCNTTGATAAAACAGAAACATCAGATAAAACATTCAAACGAAATTACAAAAATAAAATAACATAAAAAAGTGGAATTTTACTGGAATGATCATTGGCAATAACTTGCGACTACGTGCGAGACAGATTCCAAATTCGTAGTCGCTCCTGCTAACGTCGAATTTCTCTTCGTCATGGAATGGCGCTCGCATTTTCTTCATAAAAGAACACAATAAGAAAAAATTGAACCTACTGAATAATTAACATGAGGTTTTGAGCGCAAGAGGAGAAGCGAAAGAGCGGATCCATCGGAAAAGACGTATTCCTAGTCATCGCTGCCTGACAATGCCCTAAGATGCAAATGCAAATGTATAAAAGATAAATAATCATGTTATAGAAAGGATTATCTTTTTCTTATAAGGCTCAAGAAATAACTACTGCATTTTTTACTGCAGTTCATACAGTATATTGATGCAAATTAAAAAATCAGGCAGGCATAGCTCTATCTCACTTCTTTCGGATTGCTGCTTTCAGCGGTTAATTCTACGACCATTGGTATATTTAAGAAAGATTTACCTCTAATGGTAGCGCTGTCATCAAATAGTATCGTACATTCGGTAAAACTTGCGCACTTTTCAACGATCTCTAGTGCGAAGAGAAAAATTGATTCATGGAACATTAACATGAAGATATTAAATACAGCTCTTCCCCACCGATTTACCACACAAAATAGCAAAGAAAAATGTACTGAAAGCTCTGGAAGTCGGACGAAAATCGCGAGAAAAAGAAATATCATGAAAGCACTGATAGCTTCCATAGAAGCCTAAACGGTTACATATTAAGGGAGAATAATCATGCTAACATTTAACGATACGCTGGACTCCTAGGTATAGAGTACACGGAGGTGAACGTGAAATTTTGGTTTTAACCTAATCATACATGACATAATTGCCACATATTTCAGTCAATGCTAGTCTGTGCCAAACATTTGGAATTGATAATATCTAATTATCCTTCTTTAATCTATCTGGACCACTAACCCTTCAAGAAATAAGCAATCATACTTCAAAAGTAGGCGCAGAAATATTCGGAGTAAAGTGTAACTCATCAAACTCAATATGGGAAAGCCATATTGATAGGGATGAAATAATTTGTACACTTCCACAGAAAAAGTATGGAAGAGCACAAAGCGTTTCATTCCCACTTACACCGGTAGTTTACGAAAGGAACAGAAGTTGTTCATCTTAGTCTTCCTGGTCGTTTGCTTCAAATCGGCTGAGTATTAATGATGCTGCAACTGCCGTCGACTATTTCGAAGCAATTTCATAAGAAGGTACTCCGAAACACAGCTGTAAATGTTACCCCCACACACAAAGAAGAGAAGAACTGTTGTGACAATGTAGATAAGAGTAAATATTAATAGATATAACAAAAAATTTCTTTCGCGAATGTAAATTTTATTTCTATGAACCATTTAAAACCCGGAAAATCAAATTCATTCGAATCTCTTTTGGAAATAAAATAAATTCAAATCCGCGACTTTTCCAAAACTAAGAATACAGCTCAGAAGTATGAGCAGTATATTGGAATTAGAAATAAACAATCTTAGACAAGGATCGCCCCAAGAGTGGGTGTTGCGTCATACTGAGACGGATAAATCCTGTGCGTCATTTAACCCTTTGAGTGCCACCGATTTTTTTGTGGGTACTCCCAGAAGTGCCATGGGTATTTTGCTAAATTTGTAGGCTTTTATTCAAAACTTCATTATTTGTTTATTAATTACAGTTTTTACATGATTTTTTCTGCGTTTGAAAGTGAATACTTCTTTCCAAATGAATATTAAGAAATATCGGCTGTTTTTTTTCAATGAAACGCAATTGTTATAGTTTAATTTTAAATTTATGAGATTGAATAATTTTATTTTTCACTTTTGACCAAAAAATCGAGAAATAAAACATTGATAAATATGAAATATCAATGTTTTTCTAGAAAATAATTACCTAATAACCAAGAAAATTGCACGAATNAGTTTAATTTTAAATTTACGAGATTAAATAATTTTATTTTTCACTTTTCTGCCAACATCAAAACACTTTTCTTACCATCCATATAGCCTTTTTATTGATTTGACACTTGCATTGCAGAAGCGACGTTCACACCACAGAAATCTGCATTAATTTAATTGACGAAGCAAATTTCAGTCACCTTAGAAATATTTGAACCTCTCGGTTACGTAAATTGTCGATATAGAGAGCCGCTTACGAAATCGCCAAAATAGAAATGATTTTGGGGAAAATTAAAAACGGGATGTTACCAAAGCGTGGCCATTATCTTCGCAAAGATCTACTTTACGCAAGGGCAATAATCGGGTCAGCGATTTCAGCGAGCAGAAGAAACCATAATAATACATCCGATGCGAGAACGCACAGATATATAAACACAGTTGGAGAATGGAGGAACAATATACCCAATGTCTGTGAAATACAATCGAATCTCAACAAACTTAATCTTTAAGAAATTGTGCAAACAAACTACTTAATGAAAGAATGTGGCGGAAGACCCATTTCCACAGAATAAATTGGTATTTTCATTCAATAAATAGTTGTATAAAAATTTCGATTTAAAAAAAATCCGGTCGGTTTCGTGAACATCCTTAATTATAGCCGAAAATATTGCATCATCAATATAAAATAAAGAAACGTGAACATAAATCCGATGTGGCGAAATATTGATTTATTAATAGAGCTATATGGAAATGGAACGCTTTACCTGTAAAAATTCTTATTCCAATGCCGAAAAATGTTAAAATTAAAAGAAAGCTTAAAAATGTATAAAATTTAAATTNCGGAAGGAAGAGCACTTTACGCCGTTCCCAGAGAAGAAGACCGGAAATCTCACCGAAAAACTTCTCTCTGGAGAAACTTTTTAATGAAAATTTAGCGAGATTCTTCTGTTCAACATGTCGCACCAACTCTTATAATTTGTAAATCCCCATCATTATAAAACCAACTATATTTTTTAAATTTTTTATACACAATGTATAATATTATGTATCAACAATTTATAATTTATTGAAACTGTGTTGTGTAGATGCTTGTTTATAACTATACTAGAAAAGATGTGAATTGCCCACATTTTTGAGGGGTTTCCCTCCCGTCATTGGACGAATGCCGGGCAAATGATATTATTATTTTGTTACGCCCCCTCCATAGTTGCCACCTGGTCCACCGACCAAATTGCAACTCAATCTAAAATATATCAAATTAACATATTCAGGTGTTGCTTGGTGGAATGGTGTTTATATTGGGACAACAAGTAAACAATTTCAATACTAGATGACAAGATAGAAAACAAGATGAATCTTGTTCAGAATCAGAAAAGTGATTCCTCCCATTTTGTCAAACATCTACTCTCTAACAATTACAACATTGCATTTGTTACATTTAGAAAATAAAGCTTTCTGAATAGCTCTCTTAGAATAAATTAAATTCTGAAAAGTGTTAATTATAACAATTGTAATTGTGTGTTTTGAGCGAGATTTTCCTTCTTTCCCACTTCCCTTCAATTATTGAATAAAGAATTCCTTTGTATTTGACTGTTTTTATATATTATGGCTCTGTTTTGACAATGATTTACGTGGGCTCCCGGATAGCCAAGTGGGCAACGCGTTCGCCATCGGTGAAAGCGGTCCCGGGTTCGATTCCCGGTGGGGGCTCACGTGCAAAATGACCTAAGCTGTCGAAGCACTTGTGACAATACTTCTACTTCTACTACATGATTTACGTTGTATTCAAAACTCCCCAAGAAACAAGACTTATATCATGGCGGAAAACCCCATCTCTACGAATAAAATCTAATCCATCAACTGAAATGTTTCCCGATGAATTCATTAAGACTTCGTAAATCAAAAAGCAGTAATTACAAATAACGTCTACGACTGGGACAGCTGCCAAAACTTAGTCAAGTAAGGGGAATCAATCATTACCTGAGAACATATTTTAGCTATGAAACTACCGAGTAAAAAAATCAAACTGACTCAACCATAAACATGAAATGTATACCATGGATAAATAGCTGGTTAAGCAACTACTGAATTATTATTATATTATTTACTAAGAATCGTTTCAGAAAAGGTGACGGATATCTTTGGAAGAGAAACCTGTTAATTTAAAACAAACTATCGACGACTGATTACAATTCAATGAACGAAGGATTTGAAATAAGTCCGAAGTCTAAAGACACGATGAGCAGTTCAGCACGACATCTACGTAGATAAAACGAGAAACTGCAGGATGACAATCACCATCTACTCAAGAAATGAAGGGGCTCGAACCCGGTTCCATTTTCCGGACGGTTGCTCTGACCTCGAAAGAGCAATGTCTCCTTTGAGGCTATGATGAGAGACAGTGTGCTCCGTAGGGTCCATCTAAGAGTGGTGCAATCTCCATTGTCATCCGCCGAAAAAATTCCCGAATCGGAATCCCGGGAGACTGAGTCCCGGTTACTGCTAACTTTTCCTCCTCCCTTTCTTCATCTAAAATCGAGCATTCGAACCATGCGTTTTACATCGCTTACTCATACTCAGAGGCAGAACCGCGCCCAGCCTATCTGCCGCCCTGGTGCAAACATAATTTGCCGCCCCTTTAAACAATAAATACTAAAACCATACATTACCTGATTTGCAGGTAAAAATTGTTTTCGAAGACTATGAAAAAACATTGTTTTAGGACTTCGTTTCACAGCTTAGTCACAAAAAATTAGTAACAATTAATAATGCACATTCCGTATCCTGACGTAGTGATTATGATAGTGTGGTATAGTGTCATTATGAGTTAATAGTTTTGAGTACCTTAGCAGCAGCGGTCTCAGTCAATAAAACACGCAAAGCTGCTAGATAATAAGAGTCCGATCAAATCTCCGGTAAATACATGTTTCAAAACCTGAAGAGGGTTTATTCTTGGTGCTTGAAAATTTTTTATTGATTCCAGTTCTTTCATTATTAAATCCACTGCACAAATGTTCCTTTCTTGTGTCAGTAATTCTTTCCTCCAAACGTTTACCAATCTTAAATTTCACATCATAATCTTTCCTAATAAGTCGTGTATATCACAGAGAAAACAACAAATCATGTTGTTGTAATAATAATAATAATGGTTGTCTACGCTTTTGTTGCCGCCCTTTCCGCGCCGCCGCCCGGGTGCGATGCACTCCTTATCACCCATAGGACGGCGTGGTTCTGCTCAGAGGATTGTGACAGTCCGCCTCAGAAACGCCGGTTATGTCCCCTGAATGTCAAATTCGAGAGGAATTCCTCCGATACAAATAATCGTGTTTCCTTCACCACGTTTTTTCATCGTTCACAAATCGAATACGGGCGAATCGCTATGTTAAAACTTCCGTTACGAAGCAATTAAAAGCACCGCGGCCATAATTCACTCTCTCCTTGAAAAGAAACGGAACAAAAGGCAATGGAATCGCCTTTCCTTACTTTAATCGGCCCAAACGACGACTGTGACCTCGTCCCGAAGCACTCGGAACCTCTTTCGAGAAATGCAGACAAATAAAGCATAGGGAAAATAAGAGCGGTAACCTCGCATGTTCTCATAGAACTGCTGGTGACCGTGAGCTACGATTTGTATCGAGGTTGAGTGAATTGAAAAAACTTTTCAATGGGCATCCTCAAGTTTCTCTCCATATATTGAAGGAATTCTTCTACTGCACCATATGGTTCCTCATACTTAAGTAGAAAAGAACTTCTCCATACCTTTCCCTCTACTGTTAACTCAGGCATAAACTCCAACTGCGAGACTATATGACAAGACACACGTTTCTTAGTTATAACCCGAATCCAAAGAGAAAAATAATACGCTGCTGTGCACGGATCGGAGAATATTATTGTTTTGCTTTAGCAACGAATTCCAATTGAATCATAACTCGGAAAATTCAGCGCTAATATTACACAAAATCATGAAAATGTACACAGACCTGAAAGTACTAGTATAGAGAAAATATGGGCGAATAAATCCATAACATTACGCACGAAGCAAATGCAATGAATGTCATCGTATAGTATTCTTTGCTATTTATTGAAATTTCTTTTGGTTTTTTGGCATTGCCAAGATTTGGTGCATATTGGAATTTCCATTTCATAGCGGTAGAGGATATTTTAAAATGAGTTCGACAGCAGTGGTCATTCCGCAATTATGGGTTCCAACGGAGAATCGAACCCGAGACAGCTTTCACCAAAGGAAACAGCCCTACTCACTTCGCTACCCAGGAGCCCATGAATGTTATCTTCCTACAATACATCCTCTTCATATAATCATCATGAATTCATTCATAATTTCCTGTTCTCCATTTAAGATGATCACGAGTACGTATGTACAGTAAACCACTACGTGTAAACAAAACTGTGGTTCACCGATAAGAGTAAAACCTGGTTAGAAAAAGATATACAGATTACGGCAACTGAGAAGCGTTTATAAATACAATTGGGATGTTTCCCTCGGGAAAGTAGAAATGTGAGTTTATTTGGTGACCAGGCTCTTAACACTATATTTATATTCATCTCCATGGGGACGAAGGATGAAAAAGGAAAGCGGAAGGAAGAGCACTTTACGCCGTTCCCAGAGAAGAAGACCGGAAATCTCACCGAAAAACTTCTCTCTGGAGAAACTTTTTAATGAAAATTTAGCGAGATTCTTCTGTTCAACATGTCGCACCAACTCTTATAATTTGTAAATCCCCATCATTATAAAACCAATCAATTAGTTTTACGATTGTTTCTCTTTTTCAGTTTTAAGTTTTTTCGGTGTTTTTACAGTATTTTTTATACATATATATACCCTCCTCACAGTGCCACAGTTCATTGCCTCATCGGGGCGGAGGGGTGTAAACGGGGGTTGGAGGCGATGTAAAGGTCAGGTTCAACCATGCTAAGAAGGCTTCAACAATATCTCTGGCCAAATAGTGAGAGTGGCACTCATTCATTCACCAACCGGCTGTGAGACAGCCTGATGAACCACTGTCTTTTACCCTCCAGGCGCAATTACAATTTATCATGATGAGCTTCTGTAATGGAAATTTATAAAATATATACGTAAAAGCACCACCCATTCGGATGTCCGGGAGTTGGTGGCATTGCAGAGGTCCATCATGAAGAAAAGAAATAACCCACTACACTTCGCAACCTATAACTGCCGCAGCTTGAAGAGCGAAGATCGACTTTTGGAGCTACTCAATGCAGCAGAGAAGATAAAATGGGATGTCATCGGACTAAGTGAAGTAAGAAGAAATTCAGAAGAACTGGTTACGCTCAAGGAAGAGCATATTTTCTATTATAGGGGAACAAAGGATGGAAGACTTGTAGGAGTTGGCTTCTTTATTAACAAGAAATGGAAAAATAATGTGGAGAAAATAGAAAGTGTATCTGACAGAATATGTAAGCTAATCCTAAGGATAAACAAGCGTTACTCTGTTCAGATTATCCAAGTTTATGCACCAACAGCAGCAAGCAGCGAAGAGGAAATTGAAAATTTCTACCAGACTCTCGGCAAGGAACATGACAAGGAAGATCACTATTATAAAATCATCATGGGCGATTTTAACGCTCGTGTAGGTCAGCAGGAAGCAGATGATGCTGTCACAGGAAAACATGGACTAGGACAGAGAAATGAACGAGGTCACCGCCTGGTAGAGTTTGCAGAGTGCACCAATATGTACATAACAAACACATATTTCAAGAAGAATCCTACAAGGAAGTGGACTTGGAGAGGTCCTAATGGAGTAAAAAACGAAATAGACTACATATTGGTTAACAAACTCTACCCAGTTACTAATTGTGAGGTACTAAACAACTTCAACACCGGCAGTGACCATAGGATAGTTAGATGCAGAATGAAGATTAACGTCAGAATGGAGCGAAAGAAGTTGGTCTCAAGCAGGAAACAGGAGGTAAGTATTAGAAAATTAGAAGAAAATAGGAAAGAGTTCCAGCTGGAACTTAGAAATAGGTTTTCAGCACTCCAAGAAGAAGAACTGGAAGCCAAAGTCATGGAAGTCGTGAAGGCAGCGGCAGAAGAAGTAGCAAGTACACCAAAAAGACCAAAGGATAAGAAGTTCAGCGACAGAACCAGGAAAATGATGAAACAGCGAAAGCAACTGAAGCACTCAGACTTGCCAAAGGAAAATATCGAATATGTCGAGCTATGCAAGTCTATCAGAGTGGCGATGAAGGAAGATGTAAGGAATTTTAACGAAAGAATTGTACAAGAAGCTATAGAGAACAACAAGAGCATGAAGGTCAGACAACGCCTAGCAATGGGAAAGAAACAAATCTTGGTCGTCCAGAAAGAAGATGGCACAATAACTTCCAATGGACAAGCAATACTGAGGACAGTAACAGAATACTTCACCAACTTATACAAGAAGACAGAAAATTTTGAAGAGGAAAACCAAGAAGAAACACAAAACTCAGAAAATCCCCCCTCTATTCTCCCAGAAGAAGTAACAGAGGCCATCAAGAAGATGAAGAATGGAAAGGCAGGAGGAGCTGATGGAGTTTTAGCAGAATATCTGAAACTTAGTGTTACAGAAATTTCTCCTGTCCTAGCACAGTTATTCACTAATTGCCTTAGACAAGGGAGAATTCCGAAAGAATGGAACCATGCAAAGATTGTCCTTTTGCAAGATAACTCGCCGATACTTATTTTTAGTGAGTGAATGAGAAAGTGAAGCTCGGATGACGACGAAATCTTACTCGCTCTTGCCTGGTTGTATAATCGGCAAATACCCATACACATATTAGGTACTTCACGACTGTTATCACTTCTGAGTATCTTTGCATTTGGCAATGCGAATTTACAATATTCTAACAGGATTTTGCTCTTCTAAAGAGATGATTTGGACAATGCAAGGACTTACTATTTCAAAAATGGTCACATTCCCGAAACAGGAGATACATTTGAAATTTCTAACATAATTCTAGAAAATAAGAAGCTAATAATTTTAATTTGACTTACAACAGAGTCTAAAATAAATGAAAAATACGAAGAGCTTTCCAGGGAAATATTTTCTGTTTTACATAGTGTTTCACACCCGCAAATAAGTATACATTTGTCTAAATATTAGACATGCGGTGATTATTAGGCACTTAAGATTCCAAAAATGGCGACGAAGCGTTCATAGGTTCACTAAGATATTGTTTATGTATCACAGCCGGCCCTAGATACGGACAAGCAGGAAGGTTGCCCGGGGCGCTAAGTTTCGATATTATATAATGTTAGATTTCACTCAACATTAATGATGTTCGTCATTTCAGTTTCATGAACACCAAAAAGCTTTAAAATACCACACAAGCACAGGAAAGTCATTTATTGAAATAAGAGGGCAGAGAAAAAACAAAATAGTTCCTCTACACTAAAAAACAGAAATTAGTACCCCTCGTAACTGTGATTCCGCACATATTGCATAACGCTGCACATTTGCTATATTGCATAAAACGTTAGTTAATTGTAGAAAGAAAGTGCACATCTACGTCTTATTAGCTTTTAATTAGAGATAACACTGTCATCGTAACGTTTATTTCTCTCAGGAATCTTTTACTCACAATCAGCCCAAAACAAAAAAGCCGTCGTACGATCGTTTTTTAAGAGTGTAAAACAGATTTTTCCAGGTTACCCGACATATTCCTTGAGTTTTCCAGAAGAACTAAGTTCCCTGAGTTTCCCAGGTTTTCAAGGTTAGCGGACACCCTGTTTTTAACATTATATACTGGTTAACGGATACACTACTATATTTTAGGTTAACTGATGGACCGCTATTCACCAACTGTGTGACAATTTAGGGCTGATACAGTTACTTAGTGCTTTGGACTTAATGCCAAAAGGCATGCAGCCAAATTAACACATCGGTGGCAGTGGCAGCTTGTATTTTTAACCTTTAGAGCCACGTGTAAAGAAATAAGAGTGTGAAAAATCACCCTTCGGAAAAAGAATCCAAGAATTTATTATAAAGTAGGAAACCAGTGAGACAGAATCCGCGGGAGGAAACTGAGCAGAAGAAAGATAATTGAACAAACTCGGATATTTGGGGACACCGATAGTGCGCTTTAGCGAGCACATAATCAGGCTATCTAATTTTAACTTCACTCGCCGACTCCCGTATCATTGAAGACTACAGCAAGATTAAGAAAAGTGAAGGCGGCCGGAGGCAGAGAATACAACTAAATAACAAATTCGCGCAGAAGATGGACCAAAAATATCACACCGAATAATGTATAATGGTTAAGGCGCAAAATGCTCATGTGCGTGTGGTAATGTTGTTATATGATCGAACTAAAAAGAAATTTAAAATCTGAAGAAAGTGAATAAGTTCCAACGAATAGAATGTATCGAAAATAGGGGACGCAGAACCTTGGAGATTAATACCATCGTGTATGTTATAGCACCGTATTCTTCTTCTTCATCTGACCATTCTTCTTTTATGAGCCTTATAGAGTCGGCTAATCATTTTTGATGAATTTGCTTTTAACGTTGATTTTGATGGCCGGATACCCTTCCTGCCGCCAATCCTTATAGCATAAATCGGACCCACTCAACCATACCCCTAACCAGAAACATCCGGGACTCGAACCCATGAACTTGGGATTGGAGCGTTAGAACGCTAACCACTCCGTACCAGGGCCGGTTTTTATTTACATTACCGTATATATCCCTAAATACACAAAATCTTTTACAAAAAAATCTGGGTTGAAACTGGGGTGCGTCTTATACGAGGATGTAGATTTTCCACGGTATTTATTACGACAGATCAAGAATGAAGTCCCGAAAACCTTGATACGTCTTTCACGCGGAAGCATTAATATGCGGTTATATAATGTAAAAAATATTATGCGCTTCCTACAAAATATCCACCCATGGAAAATAATACAGAATATCCTGCCTATGAAATGGCGAGTAAACTACAAGTGAAACAGGTAGTGTCCTTCAATAAGGGATTTTCTAACGTGAAAGCGATTTCAACGAAAGACAAAACTGAGTGCTTTAAAGAATGAAAGATCTAGTCCGCCCATCTAGGAAAATTACATTCCTCCGCTGTGAAATGTATTATAACTTCAGAAAGGGATTTTTAGCGTTTGAGTTCCACGATAAGAGAAGTCACGATATTTCAAAATAAACACTAACGACTGAAAATATCACAAGTTGCACACTGCTACGGCGTTTTATCTAGCACTTAACAGTATAAAATCAGTAACAGAATAATAACTTGAAATTTTATGGACAAATTAAGTAGAAATTAAATAGAATATTAAATTATATAGAATTAAATTAAGTAGAAAAATAAATATGTCGGATGAATTTTTATTTTCAATACAAACGTCTTTATTGGGCGAAATTGAAACAAGTAAGTACCACCTATTTAATTCTATAATTCTAATATAAGTATAATTCTATTTAACCTTTGTCAAAATATGACACAAATACGAATACATAAAATTATTTAGGATTTTAAACTAGAATATGTACAGATTATTTACCAGTACGGTGACAATATAAAAAAGAAAGGGGTTTTACAGAGGAACTGATTTCTTTTTAAGAGAAAAATGTTTTTACTGTGAGAAAACACCCACAAATGGAAGGTTAAGAAAAATCTGCCAAAGTTAATAAGTAGGAAAGACTGAAAGAAAGAGAAATAGAATCAATTATAGGATTACTTAAAGGATAGTAAAAATTACAAAATTAATTAACGTATAAAATTAGTATTCTTTGCCAATGAAAGTTGAACATAAAGGAAATTTAAATTTACTGCGTTATAAAATTGACCTCACACTCAGATCCGTTTGTGACATTAGTATAACGCATAAATTATAAAATTACAAATAAAGTCGTTATTTTGTTTGATCGTTTAATTATTGATAAATACATTATTATGTAAAGGAAAGCAAGAAAGGAAAACAAAAGAAAAAAGAAACAGAGAGTGAGGAAAGTGATAATTAACGGGATTGGATGTGAAAATCGAACAACGGTACTCAATTCGGACTTGTGAAAGATATTTTATAGAGTTTTCTGAATGAAAATGGAAGCAGCGTTTTAAATTTCTGGCGGGTACCATAGTCTGCAAGCGGTCACATGGAAAGATTTAATGAATAACACATGAATTTGTGAAATTATGAAATGAATTAATTAATGAATGAATGAATGAATAACAAATGAATGTTTTGTGGTTTGGAATTTGAAGATATTGATTTTATGTGAAATAATCGCCCCCGTCTGGTACCCGTTTTACTTACATAATCTGCCTTTTACCGAGAATTTCCTAATGAATCTCTGAACTTCTCCAGATTATCATTAGATGGCAGTGAACTGAATTTGGATCAAAAATACCTTCCGATGTTGCTAATGGAGCAAAAGACAATTTGAGAGCCAACAACTTCCTTCTAAATGAAATTCAAACAAACGAGATTGCTTCTATGATAATCATTTACCCTAATGTAAACAGAATTAAATTGCCGTTCCCTCATGACTTTACTTGCAAAGTAAAATTAATTGAAATTCCATACACAAAAACCACCACTTTTGTCGCAAGTAATTTACCATTACTTTCACAGTATAATGTCACAGTATAAGAACATTAGATCTGGTTGCAAACCATATCCATTCCTTCTATACTATTTTACGGTAAAAAATTAATGGAAGCATAAGTATCCAAAAGATAATCAACTCCAACATAGGATAATGGACTTTTCCTTTAGTTTATACCATAAAGAAAACACCGCGCTAATATCACATCCGCAACTGTCAACAGATGTAATGATTCGATTAAAATCGTCGGTAAAAAGAAGCTAATTACTTTCAAAGAGAAGAGTACATATCTTAGAACAAAGAGGGATAGCCGTCCTTGACTAATAAACATCCGAGACCTGTCATTAACCTGTCATCCTAACCAACTTTCCCTTCTAATTTTCCTTAACACGATCTATAAACAAAAGAGCAACGAAAAGAAAGAGAGGTCTTGATCCGACCTCCAAATGAGCAAATTAAATTATTGGTATGTCACGAAACAGCCTTTGTTAATTAGTAAAGCATTCCGTCAGCGAAGAAAATGTGACATTTTACTCGTCACTTCTGTATTATCTCCAACATTAGAAACGGAAAATTAATTCTAGGAAGAGGCATCGCCAATTAAAAATATTTCTAACTTTCAGAACTCTAAATCGAATATTCGCAACAGAAAATGGTAAGTTTAGAGAATAAAGCATCGTTGTTGAATCGATAATTTAAAAAACATAGTGCGTATGGTATGCGGCCCACCTGAGGTCAAAGCAAAGGGGAACTCTCTCCGAAAGGCATTCGCGTCCACGCTGGATGAAATGCGGGAATCCATAAGGGTTTTCCACTTGAAATTCAAAGCAATAATGTCAAAGAAAGGAAAGCTATTCTCCATGCAACACTGGATATGCCAAAAGAATATTCCTCGCGTTGGCAGAATCCCAATTAACTTTCAAATTGGAATTTACTGCCAACCGAGACGACGGTAAGTAACAAGGCGTCCACCGTGCGATTCTTAAACGCTTCTGTAAAGCGATTTGGAAGAAAATCTGAAAGTGTATTCACGGAGCTTACTTCTGATTACTTCCTCGTAATTAATGTAGCAGAGAAAGGCGGATCTCATCTTAATTTAATTACTGATGGAATGCGCTTCGATGTCCTTTGGAATTTATGTTGCGGACTTAAATAATTATGTCTGCCACGCATCCATTCACGGGCAATCATTTTTCCAACCCGAAATTGTTTCTTAAGGTAACGCTTTCTTCGAGCTTGAAAATTAGCGAGCTAAGACTACCTCCTTAGAGGCTTTACGCAAATGCCAAGCTCTAAAACACACCAACCACAGTTAATTGATGCACAGAACAATTAATGCCAACTGTAAAATACCACTACACGCTAAATTCCTCGTAACCAAGGAAATAATCAGTGAATACGCAAGTACTTTCAGGCGTGTTCTCAAAACATTTGTAGCCGAGAGAATCTCGGATAGTTTTGTTTGATAAATGGAACATAAAACTGCACGAAATCTCGTACTATATATTATATCTTTTTCAGTAGAGGAGAAGTTGATTCTTAGCTATCGTTATTTCAAATACAACGCGGAAACAAATATATTATACTAAAAAGTAATTCGCATAAAATATATAAACATTACTAATTCAAGCATTCTAATAGGCCGTTAATTGATAAGAGACAAAAGCAAGAGGAAAAAAGTTGATATTTTAAAAACCTAGGTGCAGAGCCAATAAGTGCAAGGTGTGCATCGCACCCGGGCTGTGGCATCTTAAGGGCGGCAACGGAAGCGTAGCGTAGCAACGGAATTCATATTATTACAATAATATTTTCTGGTACCAAGAATAAATCCTGTTAAGGTTTTTGAAATACTTATTTATTAGACATTTAATCGGAATCTTTCTAAATTTGCAAATAGCTTTCCGTGTTTTATTGACGGAGACTGCTGCTGCTAAGATAATGATACTCAAAAGTAGTGTGAACTAATAACTCAAAATGACCATTCACTACGCTAGGATACAGAATATACATCACGAATCGTTACTAATGTTCTGTGACCAATGTAAGCCTGGGAACGAAGTCATAACACAAAGTTTTTTCAAAGTCTTACAAAATAATTTTTACCTGCGGATCAGGAAATGTATGGTTTTGGTATTTAATTTTAAGGAGCAGCAAATTATGTTCGCACCACGACGGTAGATTGGCTGGGTGCGGTTCTGGCTGTGTATGTATGTGTCACTTTTATTACATGTAAATAATCTAAGCCAGAAACTATTTTTTTATTCTTTGGGTCTCCAAAACTATTTCCAAACAAATCTCTCCGACGAGTGGGCACACAAGTATTATTTCGTGTCTTAAGTTAGAACAAAGGTTCGTTTTAGCGTATAATCCCAGAAACACAACCATTAAAATGCGTGTTGGTCCGTATCAGTCCTTATGTCATGTCATATTCAGTCATGGAGGGTGACGCTCCACCTCGCGGATATGGCTCTTGCATCGCCATCGAAAGTACGGCATATAAATCTGCGTCGCAAATTGTCGCAGGATTTTATTCCAAATTCCTGTTTAGGAAGCTTCGAAGAACATTGCGGTATAAGTTAGCCCGTGTACATCGTGGTACATCACTACCATTTTCCTCGCTTTAGGTGAAAATTTGCCGTAAAATATGGGTTCGCCATTCTGTTGTATAACTTATGCAACTATCCTACTGTGATCATAAAAACCAAGTAATGTGAAGGATAAAGAATGGGTTTATAGTACAACATCGTTTTTATCCGATGATTTTGCTCATTTGGGTTCAGTTTTGGCTTGAAGTTGAAAATTTTTGTGAAAATCGAATACAGGCTTTTTTCGTAATATTTGGTCAACTTTGACCCCCTGTAGAATATTAACGCACGGGAATAAAAGTAAATGATTTGGTCGTTATATGAAGAATTTATTTAAGAGTATCCATGCGAAGTTTCAAAGTCCGAGCTCAAAGAAACCATTTTCTTATTTTTGGCCAGCTTTTTTCGTTTTTAGCTCACTGTGCAGCGGTGCTCCTTACTTTTCTTGGGGGCATACTGGTGTAAGGTAAAGCAACAGAGTGCGATATGGAGGAATTATAGCGAACGATCGTAAGAAGGAATCTATTGCGCCTGAAATGTTATACCATGGGTACATGCATGTACAGGCTATGTATCAGTGGAATGTCATTCTAGAGGATAATTTGTTAGAAATTTCTCAGTTAGAAAATGAGATTCTGATTTTTCATTACCTATAATAATTATTCATAAACGTTCAATGAAACGAAAATTATGTATCTTTTTAGTGTTTACGAACAAAATAACGGAGATAACATCAATTTTCTAATCGACTTTGGATCAAATCAGTTATCGTCAACGACCTACTCAATACAAAGCAACGAGCAATTACGCTATGGGGAGCTAAAAAGGGGCAATTTAGGCAAGAATGCACAAACACACTCCATCAACTAATCACCTCGGAGGATTCTCAACACGGCGAAGGAGGCGAGATTTTTACGGCCATAACAAAAATCCAGACGAGTCTTCATCCAGTGCGTCATCATCCAACTGCCGTCATGCGAAGCCGTCACTGGACCTGCTATTTGCGACGACAATCACGTTCAGACGTCAACATCTTACGGAATCTCTCGTGAATGCGCATCGTCAAAAACGACCGGGTTTTCCCGTTCCGAAGATAATTCTCACCTGCCGATCCTTCCCAACATCCTCCACGAGGGAAATCCCGGGAGCATCCCATCATTACGAAACCGTCTCACGTCATCACAACTTCTCTACGCAAACGGGGGAGGATGAGATCGCTTCGTGACCTTGCCATTCACGACCAACGTCCTCCCGTGACCCCAAAGGAGTAAAGAAGCTTCACGATCTGCCCTTTGCGCCCTTGAAATCTTCCTTCACGCGCGTAGCTAGCAGAGTATACAGCAGCACGTGCTTCTAAAGAGAAACTTCCGGCAGTGAATTACGGAAGCCGGCATTATGTAAACAGAGGTCGCTATTAATGAGGCAGTGGTTTCTAGAAGAGGCTTCGGATTAAATAGCGTTGCTAACTTTTTAAGAAAGTTCCCGATGTCCTCCGCGCCTCGGATGGATCATTTAGAATACAATACAACACAACTGCCAAATGTTGGAAACTGCGGAATGAACACCTGCAGAAATATCGAAAAATGTGCGTTCGATAAAATTCAGATTGTTTTTTAAAACTACCTGTACAGATGAAAACATATTTATAGAAGTCTAAAATCGTGATTTACTATTTTCGACCGAGATTACCAAATTTTGTTCATAAACTGCCGATACTTAAAATTAATGAAAGACTTGATATAAAATCTATTAAACAGAATTACGGCTACCGTCTTCGACGATACCAATCAAAATCTTGAACGCAGAACCACAATTACAAACTAATAAGAATCGGTAATCACAAATGGTTCTCAAAGGAATACATAATTTAAATTTGTGGCAGAAGTAAGGGAGCTTACTGAATCATTTCGATGCTCACAAAATGGATTTATAAGCATTTTAGAGCAGAAATTAGCATTAGTTCTCATCCGAAGATTGTATGAACCAATGTTTGGGAGCCAATATGAATGTCAATCTTCTTACCTTCGCAAAATATTCAGAGCTGAACCTCCATCCAAAATTAATTTGGACGTTATTGAATAACTCCGTACTTGAATTACTATTTACACCTAACGACCTACGATACCATTATCTTATGCAGTTCATGGAGTGGACTCGAAATTGTCAGCATTCCCGGGGCAGACGAACTTTGCTCTAAATGTTATAATGATGGAATTCATACTTACATAAATTTCCTGCAAGTCACCAGCGGCATGTGTAACTGTAAACATTTAAATAATTAATATTTGAATTCCATGAACTCGATATTTTAAAACAATTTCGTCTCTTTTGGGTGGTTAACATCCAAAGGCTCCCCTGGTAACGCCACTGCCATTCGAACCTAACCACCTCATATGGTATTTCCGGCTCAATTATATAATAATTTCATACCAATACAGAAATTTCGCCTGCAGCTTGAGTGGAAGTGAAAATTTGATACTGGATGTTCAATAAGGATGAAAAACGAAGAGCAAGTGTGTTTTGATCACGTAGGTATAAAAGGGATGATGGAAACATTTAAAGTTGCGGAGAAGAGGCCATTTGCCGCAATTGATATTTGCTTTACATAACTCAAGGACATCACTTAAGTTGCAAGTACCCAAAAAAAAAACCTTATTAACATTTCTCTAGAGTAAAAGACCTACCGGAATATATGGTCATATACTTTAATCTTCTATCAAACGATGAGCAAAGTAAGTGCAAACAGCACCTTCAAGACGATGTTTATACCCGTTTGCCATCTGTTTCCCAGAATCTTCCAGTCATTCTCCTAAGACCGAAAGTGGTATAGCTCGACCACGACTTTAATATGGCCCTCGGTGTATAAACAAAATAATTACAAAAATACTGGTTCCGAGCCCCACCTTCATCCTTGAGTACGAAAAAAAATATTGCATGTAGTTAACGAGGATAGGGCTTGAGTCGTATTTTTCTTATTTTCGTGTTGATTTTACAATAAATCAGTGTACTTTGAGCCAATTCTTTGTTTAGTGAATTATATCAGTTATTTAAATCATAACATTGTTGTTTAGGAGTTCGAGAGAGAACTCTGAGAACAACGTTTTGGAAAAATGACACTTCGATCGATTATATGATTGATTAGTAAGGAGAAAGTATGGGTTACATATAGTGTAAATACTACTACCCGTACTAGATAGCATCTAGACAAAATAAATGTGTCCTAATTTATCGAATGTCATTCAAATGGATTTTAAATCAGTATACCCTGTGATTGCAAACACGAAACTAGATGTCGAATTGTAGTCTAACTAACTATTATAGAAATGCAACACAATTCTGTTGTAGACTCGTTAAATAATTCAATTCTTATTAATTTATAATTTCGCTATAAACTTAGAATGACGGTTACAAGATAAACCTGCACTCTCATAAATAAGCGATTACACCAAATGTTATCCCTTCATTAGAATAAATTCGCATAAAAAGAACGTACGAATGATCTTTTTTAAGTGCAATGATATCGAGTTATTTGGCGTTATCGCCAGATGTTGATAAGTTCTGGGAAAATATTGCACAAACATACTTCCGCCTGAATTCATAAGTGCACAAATATGGATTGTATAACCTGATTACTCAACCAACTTAATCATAAAAAATCAAGATTGCTGTAGCACAATAATTTCGACATAATCCGTCCGGTATTTGAGCCAGTAACAGACACTCGCTACACGCCCAATTGCTGGAAAAGTTCCTCCACCTCAGCGTGGCCTTGAGATTTTCAATACTAACGCACTCAAATATCTCCTCCATGTCCTCATACAATAAGAATGGGGTCCCATGGAATTCCAGCGTCGCTGACCTTTAGCACAGGCAGCTGCACAGACAATAAAGACGCATAACGCTCCAAAATCAGATAACTCTTTGGTCAGGACTGGAGAGCGAAAGGAAAGGGTTTGACACACATTTGGGCATCGAGAGAGAGAATATTAACGGAGAATTGGGCTGATGCGAAAAAAATCTCTTTGGCCTTGGACGGAGTACCACACCCGCAAGGAATTTCGCAAACCCCACAACGGCTCACTTTTAAGACAAAATTCATATATTACCACTCGGAATGTCGATCACGAAAGAGAACATTCCATATAAAAGAATATTTAGTTTCACTCGAGAGACAAACGACAAATGCGAATGCTTAGCTCGTGCGACTCTGTAAATAGATAAATGCGGGAGTTTCATTACTCAACTGCGAGCTCGAGAAAGATTTTATGCATCAAAAATCACGCTGACATTTTCAGAATAACGAGCAGTGCTTCGCGAATTAAGCGAGCACTTTCTAAAGTACGATTACCAGAGGGTCAGCCTTGTCAAAATATTACGCGTTCAGAGACAAATTAGTAAACTAAAGGCAGAGCAACGAACCGTAATATCTTTCGTTTCGGCTCAACGAAAAAACAGATTTAAATTCAGTTCCGGTGTTGCTCCTGCCAACGTCGAACCGGTTGTTTTCGCTCTCACCATTGTAAAATAATATCCTTCTGAAACTGTTTCATTACTTTTAGCATTTTCCGTTTACAATACATTTAAATTTAGAAAGAAACTAAGAAATGTTTAGTTGAAAGTCGAATTTTTTCACCGATTTCAATTTTTCCATTTGTATTCGGTTTTCACTACGGCAATAATGACGGTTTTTTCGATTCCCGTTTTTGGTTCGATATTTTGATTGAAACTGTTTTCCAGTTCCTGGTTCATCCAAAAATTGGCCAAATGACGTAATTTTAAATTCCTTACTTCATTTATCTTAAATGGGGCACGAAAATTCTTGGTGTGTCCGGCATAATAACATTCTATAGTTTTAAGTACTAAACGAATAAATGTTGAATATTACCTTTACGGTTTACAGCAAGTAAACGAAAACTACATGCTGAAAATCTTACCATAAAATGTTGAGTTGATTATTAAAGGATAGAATTGGTCGCAGGTATATATTTAGTTGAAGTAAGCTTTCGTGAAATCTCTTCGAGTACTACTCGAATAGGTATTAAAAGGAAAGTAGTACGATTATTCCGAAAATTTATAATATGGTAATCGCAATAACGGTGAGATAATTTCCGATAAACTCAGTTTAATTTAACATCACGTACACACTTTTTTTCTGGGAAAACTTACTGATTTATTCTATTAGCGACATATTGCACCACCTCATTCTGTTCCCTTTCTTATTATTCTTATGAACTGAAAAATGATGTAATCAGACGTTATACGTGGATAAAAAAGGGGAAAAGGGAAAAAAAATTTTGAGATTCGATATTAAGATTTACAGACGAGTATTTTCAGAATAAACCCACGTCAAAAAACGTTGAGCATCTTCAAATAATCTTGGAGAATTATTTATTATTCATTAGCGAGAGTTATTAAAAACTCAAATACGATGATACTACAAATGGGATCCTGGTTAGCCTGAGTTCCAACCCTGATGCAAGCGGTCCAGGGTTCGAATCCCGGTGGGAGCTCCCATGTGCCAAATGGCATCAGCTGTCGAAGCACTGTTAACAACACTACTACGATGTTAGAAATTTCGCTCGACATTCTTCTTGCCTCATATTTATAACGACAGCAGTCGCACCAACGTGAGAAAAGTTAAAATTCCGCAAAAAAAATCAACGAAACGGAAAAGAATTTAAAAAAAGGAAATCGCAGCTGCAGTTCGACGACCGAGAAAGAGAAAAACTAGTTCGGAATTCGGGCAATATCGGTCCGTCACGATGCGATGCTTTTTCTAAGGTGATCGGCCGAGCAATTTCAAGTTTGCCCACTCCTTATTTCTTATTTTGCAATGTCGGCAACCAGAATGTTCTCAGGATTTGACAAGTCGCGAAATTCGTTTGTAACGACAGATTTTATTTTTTTATCCACTTTGTGTCCTTTCCATAGGGGATATACAAAATATTACGCTGAGAACAGAGACCAAACCTGCGAAGAAAAACGAACCGAAGGAAATTTCATTGCTGGAGATGGAGAAGTTGGATTTATTCCCTCCTGGGAATACCGTCACGTCAGGTGGAAATCAAGGAACAAAATAAGGAGGAATAAACCACCCTTATCTTCCAGGTGTCACTGACAACTTCCGCCAATAGCTTTTCGATGTAAACGACAGGAATGGAAATTTAATTTATACAAACCTACCGAATAAAACACTACGCCTGGGACAATGACAATAATAGATGACGATGATGACATCTCTTTCGAGACAAATAAGCAAACACAACAAACTCGGATCTGATTACAATCAACTGCTGCAGAAATTATACTGTCTCCTCATAGACAAGTGGGCAACGCGTTCCTCTTCCGGGTTCGATTCTCTGTGGGGATTAAAGTGCGAAATGACTACAGCTGTCGAGGAACTCTTAAAATTATTACTAATTACATGCCGCACAGAAAATGGTAATTCTCGTTTAAAAACTGAAAAATCAAACAATTTCTTAACAACTGCCTTGTTCCTGCAAATTGCTTTCAACATCTGTGAACAAATCACTTAAGAATCATAATATAACTAAAAAATCTAAATTTGCTAATGGTAATGTTGGCGCGATATCAAAGTTATTCTCCAGTCGCTGCTGAAAAATAAGATCCAATGCAAATATACACCGCTATGAAAAGAATATTTCAATTCTGAGAGAATATTTCAGTTCCTACTCTTTCCCTACAGTAGTCTCGACGAGACACTTAAAATCATTTTCCAGTGTCATCAGAAAAACAGAGCAATTTGAAAAAAACTANTGCGGCATAGAAGTGAAGGGGAGGAAAGACCCCATGATGCCATCGACGCCTACCTCATTGACGCTAATCGAAGAGATAGAAAAGGTGATGAGCCTACAAATAGTCGGGAACTGGCGAGCGACACCCAAGTCCATCATGTATTGGCAGATCTATTTGGTGCTGGACTCGATACCACCATGGCTACCTTGAGGTGGTTCTTACTTATGCTAGCAGTAAATCCTCGTGCTCAGGTGAGATTATTAGTAAAAGCCAGAGAATATTTCTGATGTAACCAATTTACATAGAGCTGGGGTTGTGGATATCACAGTGTCGTCAGTTACTATTTTTCGTCGTCTCGCTGACTATCCTGCCGACTTCACGATATACCATAGGTATTGACTACTGATGAAGCCGGCAACATAGTGGGAGAAAGGACGAAAGATCGTCACTGACGACACTGCGGTCTTCAGAAGCTCAGCTCCATGGAATATAAATGCAGCGAAAGTCGACGTTTCAATATAGCACATTAATGTGAAACACTATACATTAAATAAGCGGATTCAATACCTTGATTATTATAGGAATAGAATGCTCCTTCGTTACTAATGAATTCAAAATTCTACATTTCTTGTTAAGAAAAACACATTATTTCCACAGTACTGCTTTACAGTAAGAGTATCCAACGATAGCAACAGTAAAAGTTAAATTTACTGTAGAACGGTAAAAGTGTCGGGTATACCGTGGGTATAGTCGTTGGGTATAGTCTAGTAATATTGTCTCATTACTTGTACCCAGATCATTAATAAATATTTTCTATCTGCCCATCTATTACGAAACCAGGGTCTTCTTTGGTTACTTTTTCTCGGTTCACTATGGAAACATTTTGCGATTTTTCTCACCACGAGATGTATTCTTGAGTTTTCTGTAAATCGGAGATCTTGGAAGATCTGAAACAAATATTTAATCACATAATTCGAATATCGACAGTTAAAAAATACGAATAAATTAAAATGGTAAATCAAAGAAATGTATCTGTCTTAGCAGATCGATAAAATTTTAAAATATAACTTTCTAAAATTCGTAAAATTTAGTAATGCATACGTTCAGTGACACCGATGTGAAAAGAATATAATAAGTACCATCAGTAAATTTTTACATGAAATTTAACTTTTGCAAATTTATGAGCTTTATTCTTTTGTTACAATAGAAATTTTCACAACTTTATCAACATTTGGTATTATTTGATGCAGTTGATTTATAAAAACTTTCAGAAACACAGTATCATTCGATTAATACTGAGAAGTTTTCATTCAACGTTCTCTTTGTATAGGATCTCGTTCAAGAAGAGTTGGACAACTTGTTGGGAGCCCCAGGCCATGAGAAAAGACTCGTGACGCTGGAGGACGCTATTCATCTGCCCTACACCGAAGCAGCTATAGCGGAGGCTCAAAGGATAAGACCGGTTGTGCCTCTTGGGATTCCTCACGGTGCTCTTAAAGTTAGCACGAGCCTTCATATTAATTCTCCATAAATACACTAATTAAAGATGAAACGTTTATCTATTTTTCATTGAAACGTTTCTTTTATTGTAAACGCTGAAAATTTTAACTTCGCCTTATGAATACATACATTTTACCGACTGCGGTAGCGGAAAACTTGAAAATTATAATTAAAAAGTATGTAATTGGAGTCTTCCTGTTTCCATTATAGAATTAATGTATCAGTCAATACGTTTTTATTCCATATATCATAAATGTATAAATGATCTCCAGATACCCAAGGAGAAACGGGCGTGAAAAATAGTCTGACGGAACCTGGACTCGAACCCGGGTCCCTCAATCCGTTCGGTTGCTCTATCCATTGAGCTATTCCACCAGAACAGTTCTGGTGGAACGGCAATTGGGAGACCGAATTGGCAATTGGGTATGATTTCAGGTTCCGTCAGACTATTTTCCTGTCTCCAAGGAAAAGGGTTTTAGGTACTTGGCACGATAAGGCGTGCACCTAGGAAAATTCCCAACACTGTTATGGTGGAATAGCTCAATGGGTAAGGCAACCAACCGGCAATTGGGAGACCCGGGTTCGAGTCCCGGTTCCGTCGGACTTTTTTCATGTCCGTTTCTCCGTGGGTATTTTCATGTCTGTTTCTTCTTGGGAATTTTTCTAGGTGCACGCTTTATCGTGCCAAGTCACCGAAACCCTTTTCCTTGTGTGTATTCCAGATAGAAATTCGCAATCGGTATCATGGTCATGAAAATTTATGCTGTCAAACGTATGTTCGAATTTTAAATATTTTACAGATAACCTACATCAGAAACATAGTCCATGGCTTTTTCTAAATGTTTGATTGAATGAAAAATTGTTTTCAGGACACTTCTCTAGGGGGCTACCGCATACCCAAGGGAACTATGTTGATCGCTCTGCAGTGGGTTCTTCATAATGGAGAGGTGCCCTGGGGCAAGGACGCCGAGAAAATCTTTGACCCAACACGTTTCATAGACAGCGATGGTAACTTTTCCTCTCGACAAAAGGAACATTTCATGCCTTTTCAAACCGGTAATTCATATTTTTCTTTTATTTTTATTCGTTACACATTCTCTTACCGAATCGAGGACAGTTATTTATTCAGTAAGTTAATATATTATAGCAATTTCAAGGTAAAATATTGGTCGGGAGGCTAGTTTAGTTCTTCTGTTTTATTTGATGCATATAGCTGAAAAAAGTCTCAATTGGCTTGAGAACTGGTCTGAGCAGGTACTCTGGAAGTATAATTAGCGCTTAACAAAGGAAAGTGGTTTGGTAGCTTAGAAACTCATACTTCAGTCTTTCTGGAGTTCCTCAGGATTGCATAATAACTATAATAATAAACGTCTTTATTGAAGGGTGAGATTGAGACTTCCTAGTCTCTTCTTACATCTAATTCTTTGTAATTGAGCATTTAAAGGAAAGTGATAGCTTTTGGGAGACAAAAAAAGAAAAAAATCAATAAAAGAAATTAAATATTATGTGGCTTTAAGAAAACCTATGACTGAACTTAGGGGAATAAATTAAACCCAGCAGGAAAACGACCACGAAAAGGGGGCGTGAAAAACCAGCGAAAACCTACGGAGAGTAACAAATAAAATTCAATAAGGCAGTAAAATAAGAAAAAGTAAGAATAAGAAATTGCCAGCAACAAGCCTGTAAAAGATTATTCACATTCATTTAGAAAGTACAAAAACAGAAAATACACAAAATAAGAGATGTTGAATTTGTGTGAAATAAAACTGAGCAAAACTAACAAAAAGCAGTAAAGCATCAAGGAAAAAAAGAAATATTGCAGTAATAACAAATTAATGAGGTAAAAGCTAAAAGTTCAATATGCACAAAGATATTTAAAATTTCACCAGCGGTTACGTTAACTTCTCAGCCAAATATCAACAAAATATACATGAAATTTGCGGCGAGTATATGGGACCCAGCGGATGAAACGAACTCTCGCGAACTCGAGAAAGTGCAGCGTAAGGCGATACGTTTTGTTAAAAAGTGCTACGATAGAGAAGCAAGTGTAANTGGTGTTTGTTTGCTCATTTTACGAAAAAATTGCAAACCAAGTTACTAGCAGACAGAGGTTTGACTAATTTTGGAACTGAAATTTTTAGGTAACTCAATACGCAAATTTGTAATAACCTAATATAGAATTTACAGAGCTTTTAGTTTTTAAAAACTGAAACAAAATATGAAAAGGTAGGTTAACCTCCCATTTCCTCCCATTTTTTTAATTGAGTGTAAATAAAATAATTAGTATACCACGCAAGTAGAATTTCAGCCCGAAATTTTAGGAGAAAGAAGTGCTTGTACCATAGCTTAATATTTAAAAAAATTCAGTTCGATATCAAATTATTTGAGACTTGCTCAAAGAATCATCCCATACATCTTAAAAATAATTCCCAAAGTATGTACTAACAGATCAAAAACCAAGGATGAATAATTCCACCCTCGCGCCTCATCTTATTAAGAGTTAATAACCCATGGCGGGAAAAAGCAACTCCTGCGGCAGAAAATGTGATAACTTGGTTAACAAGCGTACAACGCTTTTCCTTGTACAACTTTCCGGTTTATACTTGGCGTCTGTAAAATTCATCTCACTATCCCACACATGCTCCAGAACGCCAATCACTCAGCCTCGGGGAAATCCGTCTCAACGTAAGAGCTTCAATAGGACGGCTTTGGAGAAAGCTACAAAATGTATTAAAAACGATCAAAATTAGTTTGGCCCTCGCGAAATGCTTTCACCGCTGAAATAATAAATGCATGGGCGTTTATCATCACGCCAACTAACGCATAAAAATGCGCTGATTGAAATTCGCGCAGGAAAACGTGACTTACGATTAAAGGAAATGTCGAAACCCACTGCTTTTTGAAGTAATAGCTAAGGCGATCTCGGAAGCAAGATTTACTCACCTGGAAAAGAAAAATAAATCTATTAAAATGGGAATCTTCAAAAGAAAAAATACGTAATTACGTAAAATGTACAGTAATTTGCAAGAAGATGCATACCAATTTTTTTATTATAAACTTCTATAAAATATTTTTAATGTTAAAAAAACAGGACGAGGGGTTAAAAATTCGACGTTAGGGGCTTGAGCAAAGGGGAAAAATTCTTTTACATTTAAAAGATTGACGCGCAAGCCTCATTTCTTGAGTAATGAGCTGACGAACCTCGGCCTCTTCAGAAGTTCAGAGAGGCCTTTTCGTATGCAATTCAATGGTTTCGTTTTCCAGTTTCATTTATAATGATATTATTTTTAAATATAGTAACACAACAATTTATTTAAATATGACTACAAGTTGCAACATAGGAATTATGATAATAATTGTTTTAGAAAAGTATCTTAACCCAATAGGGTCCTGCCAAACCATTGTCGAAGGGTTCCCTCTTGGATGTCATACAATTCAGTTTTACAGCGAACTTCAGATAA
>KZ308998.1:91737-103619 GCA_000376725.2 Ladona fulva
AGAGGAAATACATTTTCGGATGACGTAATTGATATTATGCGACCCCCCTGCTACTTTGCCCGATCCGACAGTGAGCGTAAAATAAGAGAAATAGACGCGAGGACAAGTCGTTTTAGAGACTCGTTTTTTCCGCGAACGATACGCGATAATAATAAATTAAAGAAGTAATTGTACTCTTGGTGTTTACACCCCCTGCCACACGCCGGAAGGCGGCTTGCAGGGTACTTATGTAGATGTAGATGAAATGTATCACGCCCGGCGAAAAGGCAATGGATCTACGTCGGTTTATTTATCGACTTGATTCGATTCCTTCGTACATTTTTCATCATTCAACAACTTGAATGACGGCGATGAGGATATTTTATGAAAGTTTAAGTGCGGCCAGATAGTTTCTTTCGCGGCCTTCTGATGAACAACACCAACGCATTACCATTTGGATCATTCACCGACAAAATAGAAGCCTTCGGAAGCATTAATTTACAGAAGTAAGTAACTAATACCTTAATACATCGTTACGTATATAAGTTTGAGTAAAATGATATTAAGTTAGAGCACATTAATTCAACACTTTGATGAAAACATAAGTTATATTTAATGAGTAGTTTCAAACGATATGCCGAAACTTACTATTTTAATAAACTGAAATGAAAGTTTTTATATAAAAAGAAAAACACCATTGAGCAGGTGATGAATGTTTGACAAGGTAAAAAGTACTTGACTCAATGAATTGAATGCAATCAAAATAACGCATTGTAATGATAGGCATCAGATAAGCATAAATTATTTTGCACAGACGAAAACCCGTGCACAGCNAAGAATGCACAAACACACTCCATCAACTAATCACCTCGGAGGATTCTCAACACGGCGAAGGAGGCGAGATTTTTACGGCCATAACAAAAATCCAGACGAGTCTTCATCCAGTGCGTCATCATCCAACTGCCGTCATGCGAAGCCGTCACTGGACCTGCTATTTGCGACGACAATCACGTTCAGACGTCAACATCTTACGGAATCTCTCGTGAATGCGCATCGTCAAAAACGACCGGGTTTTCCCGTTCCGAAGATAATTCTCACCTGCCGATCCTTCCCAACATCCTCCACGAGGGAAATCCCGGGAGCATCCCATCATTACGAAACCGTCTCACGTCATCACAACTTCTCTACGCAAACGGGGGAGGATGAGATCGCTTCGTGACCTTGCCATTCACGACCAACGTCCTCCCGTGACCCCAAAGGAGTAAAGAAGCTTCACGATCTGCCCTTTGCGCCCTTGAAATCTTCCTTCACGCGCGTAGCTAGCAGAGTATACAGCAGCACGTGCTTCTAAAGAGAAACTTCCGGCAGTGAATTACGGAAGCCGGCATTATGTAAACAGAGGTCGCTATTAATGAGGCAGTGGTTTCTAGAAGAGGCTTCGGATTAAATAGCGTTGCTAACTTTTTAAGAAAGTTCCCGATGTCCTCCGCGCCTCGGATGGATCATTTAGAATACAATACAACACAACTGCCAAATGTTGGAAACTGCGGAATGAACACCTGCAGAAATATCGAAAAATGTGCGTTCGATAAAATTCAGATTGTTTTTTAAAACTACCTGTACAGATGAAAACATATTTATAGAAGTCTAAAATCGTGATTTACTATTTTCGACCGAGATTACCAAATTTTGTTCATAAACTGCCGATACTTAAAATTAATGAAAGACTTGATATAAAATCTATTAAACAGAATTACGGCTACCGTCTTCGACTATACCAATCAAAATCTTGAACGCAGAACCACAATTACAAACTAATAAGAATCGGTAATCACAAATGGTTCTCAAAGGAATACATAATTTAAATTTGTGGCAGAAGTAAGGGAGCTTACTGAATCATTTCGATGCTCACAAAATGGATTTATAAGCATTTTAGAGCAGAAATTAGCATTAGTTCTCATCCGAAGATTGTATGAACCAATGTTTGGGAGCCAATATGAATGTCAATCTTCTTACCTTCGCAAAATATTCAGAGCTGAACCTCCATCCAAAATTAATTTGGACGTTATTGAATAACTCCGTACTTGAATTACTATTTACACCTAACGACCTACGATACCATTATCTTATGCAGTTCATGGAGTGGACTCGAAATTGTCAGCATTCCCGGGGCAGACGAACTTTGCTCTAAATGTTATAATGATGGAATTCATACTTACATAAATTTCCTGCAAGTCACCAGCGGCATGTGTAACTGTAAACATTTAAATAATTAAAATTTGAATTCCATGAACTCGATATTTTAAAACAATTTCGTCTCTTTTGGGTGGTTAACATCCAAAGGCTCCCCTGGTAACGCCACTGCCATTCGAACCTAACCACCTCATATGGTATTTCCGGCTCAATTATATAATAATTTCATACCAATACAGAAATTTCGCCTGCAGCTTGAGTGGAAGTGAAAATTTGATACTGGATGTTCAATAAGGATGAAAAACGAAGAGCAAGTGTGTTTTGATCACGTAGGTATAAAAGGGATGATGGAAACATTTAAAGTTGCGGAGAAGAGGCCATTTGCCGCAATTGATATTTGCTTTACATAACTCAAGGACATCACTTAAGTTGCAAGTACCCAAAAAAAAAACCTTATTAACATTTCTCTAGAGTAAAAGACCTACCGGAATATATGGTCATATACTTTAATCTTCTATCAAACGATGAGCAAAGTAAGTGCAAACAGCACCTTCAAGACGATGTTTATACCCGTTTGCCATCTGTTTCCCAGAATCTTCCAGTCATTCTCCTAAGACCGAAAGTGGTATAGCTCGACCACGACTTTAATATGGCCCTCGGTGTATAAACAAAATAATTACAAAAATACTGGTTCCGAGCCCCACCTTCATCCTTGAGTACGAAAAAAAATATTGCATGTAGTTAACGAGGATAGGGCTTGAGTCGTATTTTTCTTATTTTCGTGTTGATTTTACAATAAATCAGTGTACTTTGAGCCAATTCTTTGTTTAGTGAATTATATCAGTTATTTAAATCATAACATTGTTGTTTAGGAGTTCGAGAGAGAACTCTGAGAACAACGTTTTGGAAAAATGACACTTCGATCGATTATATGATTGATTAGTAAGGAGAAAGTATGGGTTACATATAGTGTAAATACTACTACCCGTACTAGATAGCATCTAGATAAAATAAATGTGTCCTAATTTATCGAATGTCATTCAAATGGATTTTAAATCAGTATACCCTGTGATTGCAAACACGAAACTAGATGTCGAATTGTAGTCTAACTAACTATTATAGAAATGCAACACAATTCTGTTGTAGACTCGTTAAATAATTCAATTCTTATTAATTTATAATTTCGCTATAAACTTAGAATGACGGTTACAAGATAAACCTGCACTCTCATAAATAAGCGATTACACCAAATGTTATCCCTTCATTAGAATAAATTCGCATAAAAAGAACGTACGAATGATCTTTTTTAAGTGCAATGATATCGAGTTATTTGGCGTTATCGCCAGATGTTGATAAGTTCTGGGAAAATATTGCACAAACATACTTCCGCCTGAATTCATAAGTGCACAAATATGGATTGTATAACCTGATTACTCAACCAACTTAATCATAAAAAATCAAGATTGCTGTAGCACAATAATTTCGACATAATCCGTCCGGTATTTGAGCCAGTAACAGACACTCGCTACACGCCCAATTGCTGGAAAAGTTCCTCCACCTCAGCGTGGCCTTGAGATTTTCAATACTAACGCACTCAAATATCTCCTCCATGTCCTCATACAATAAGAATGGGGTCCCATGGAATTCCAGCGTCGCTGACCTTTAGCACAGGCAGCTGCACAGACAATAAAGACGCATAACGCTCCAAAATCAGATAACTCTTTGGTCAGGACTGGAGAGCGAAAGGAAAGGGTTTGACACACATTTGGGCATCGAGAGAGAGAATATTAACGGAGAATTGGGCTGATGCGAAAAAAATCTCTTTGGCCTTGGACGGAGTACCACACCCGCAAGGAATTTCGCAAACCCCACAACGGCTCACTTTTAAGACAAAATTCATATATTACCACTCGGAATGTCGATCACGAAAGAGAACATTCCATATAAAAGAATATTTAGTTTCACTCGAGAGACAAACGACAAATGCGAATGCTTAGCTCGTGCGACTCTGTAAATAGATAAATGCGGGAGTTTCATTACTCAACTGCGAGCTCGAGAAAGATTTTATGCATCAAAAATCACGCTGACATTTTCAGAATAACGAGCAGTGCTTCGCGAATTAAGCGAGCACTTTCTAAAGTACGATTACCAGAGGGTCAGCCTTGTCAAAATATTACGCGTTCAGAGACAAATTAGTAAACTAAAGGCAGAGCAACGAACCGTAATATCTTTCGTTTCGGCTCAACGAAAAAACAGATTTAAATTCAGTTCCGGTGTTGCTCCTGCCAACGTCGAACCGGTTGTTTTCGCTCTCACCATTGTAAAATAATATCCTTCTGAAACTGTTTCATTACTTTTAGCATTTTCCGTTTACAATACATTTAAATTTAGAAAGAAACTAAGAAATGTTTAGTTGAAAGTCGAATTTTTTCACCGATTTCAATTTTTCCATTTGTATTCGGTTTTCACTACGGCAATAATGACGGTTTTTTCGATTCCCGTTTTTGGTTCGATATTTTGATTGAAACTGTTTTCCAGTTCCTGGTTCATCCAAAAATTGGCCAAATGACGTAATTTTAAATTCCTTACTTCATTTATCTTAAATGGGGCACGAAAATTCTTGGTGTGTCCGGCATAATAACATTCTATAGTTTTAAGTACTAAACGAATAAATGTTGAATATTACCTTTACGGTTTACAGCAAGTAAACGAAAACTACATGCTGAAAATCTTACCATAAAATGTTGAGTTGATTATTAAAGGATAGAATTGGTCGCAGGTATATATTTAGTTGAAGTAAGCTTTCGTGAAATCTCTTCGAGTACTACTCGAATAGGTATTAAAAGGAAAGTAGTACGATTATTCCGAAAATTTATAATATGGTAATCGCAATAACGGTGAGATAATTTCCGATAAACTCAGTTTAATTTAACATCACGTACACACTTTTTTTCTGGGAAAACTTACTGATTTATTCTATTAGCGACATATTGCACCACCTCATTCTGTTCCCTTTCTTATTATTCTTATGAACTGAAAAATGATGTAATCAGACGTTATACGTGGATAAAAAAGGGGAAAAGGGAAAAAAAATTTTGAGATTCGATATTAAGATTTACAGACGAGTATTTTCAGAATAAACCCACGTCAAAAAACGTTGAGCATCTTCAAATAATCTTGGAGAATTATTTATTATTCATTAGCGAGAGTTATTAAAAACTCAAATACGATGATACTACAAATGGGATCCTGGTTAGCCTGAGTTCCAACCCTGATGCAAGCGGTCCAGGGTTCGAATCCCGGTGGGAGCTCCCATGTGCCAAATGGCATCAGCTGTCGAAGCACTGTTAACAACACTACTACGATGTTAGAAATTTCGCTCGACATTCTTCTTGCCTCATATTTATAACGACAGCAGTCGCACCAACGTGAGAAAAGTTAAAATTCCGCAAAAAAAATCAACGAAACGGAAAAGAATTTAAAAAAAGGAAATCGCAGCTGCAGTTCGACGACCGAGAAAGAGAAAAACTAGTTCGGAATTCGGGCAATATCGGTCCGTCACGATGCGATGCTTTTTCTAAGGTGATCGGCCGAGCAATTTCAAGTTTGCCCACTCCTTATTTCTTATTTTGCAATGTCGGCAACCAGAATGTTCTCAGGATTTGACAAGTCGCGAAATTCGTTTGTAACGACAGATTTTATTTTTTTATCCACTTTGTGTCCTTTCCATAGGGGATATACAAAATATTACGCTGAGAACAGAGACCAAACCTGCGAAGAAAAACGAACCGAAGGAAATTTCATTGCTGGAGATGGAGAAGTTGGATTTATTCCCTCCTGGGAATACCGTCACGTCAGGTGGAAATCAAGGAACAAAATAAGGAGGAATAAACCACCCTTATCTTCCAGGTGTCACTGACAACTTCCGCCAATAGCTTTTCGATGTAAACGACAGGAATGGAAATTTAATTTATACAAACCTACCGAATAAAACACTACGCCTGGGACAATGACAATAATAGATGACGATGATGACATCTCTTTCGAGACAAATAAGCAAACACAACAAACTCGGATCTGATTACAATCAACTGCTGCAGAAATTATACTGTCTCCTCATAGACAAGTGGGCAACGCGTTCCTCTTCCGGGTTCGATTCTCTGTGGGGATTAAAGTGCGAAATGACTACAGCTGTCGAGGAACTCTTAAAATTATTACTAATTACATGCCGCACAGAAAATGGTAATTCTCGTTTAAAAACTGAAAAATCAAACAATTTCTTAACAACTGCCTTGTTCCTGCAAATTGCTTTCAACATCTGTGAACAAATCACTTAAGAATCATAATATAACTAAAAAATCTAAATTTGCTAATGGTAATGTTGGCGCGATATCAAAGTTATTCTCCAGTCGCTGCTGAAAAATAAGATCCAATGCAAATATACACCGCTATGAAAAGAATATTTCAATTCTGAGAGAATATTTCAGTTCCTACTCTTTCCCTACAGTAGTCTCGACGAGACACTTAAAATCATTTTCCAGTGTCATCAGAAAAACAGAGCAATTTGAAAAAAACTATCGATTCGCGATAATTGAGAAATCTAAAATGTTTCCGAATTAAATTTTTGTGGCTTATACAAAAATCAATGAATAATAAAAACGTCGCTGCCGTGAAATCGCCTGGCGAATTTCGCAGAGGAAATACAGGGCTGCAGAATACATAAGAACGGTTTTAAATGGGTGAGCGTCGGATTCTGTGACGGTGGAGACCGCAAGTTGTCACATTGATTGACGAATGAATTCTTCAGAACAGCCCATCTGTGAAAATGCTATGCAAAATATCTTAGAAACCAACGGGCTGAATAAGATTTTATAAAATTTGCTGATCATCAACATCTTACCTCCATTTTCATAGAGACCTTCCATACCATAGGTAAAGATCAAGACGATGGTTCCCCTTGATAGCTTAATGAGGGAATTTTTTTACTACGACGGTAATTACAAAAATAATACTGCACCAGATATAAAACAAATTTTCCTCGCAAATAGAAGCGAACCAAAAAAGAAAAGCAGATTATTCAATGTAATAAAAGTGTTAAAAGGAAAGTGAGCCTGTAAAGAAAAAATCAGCCGGTAAAGAAAAAAAATAAGCGGTGCATCACAAGCGATGGGAATCGAACCCAAGCAGCTTTAAGGAAAGAACGGCTGTCACAACTTGATTGAATTTCGCCTTTTAATCTTGGGTGAAATTAAGGTAAAAATTTGATCTAACCTAAATCACGAAAACAACAAATCCCTGTTTCCTCAGCACCATTAGCTTTCCTTAAAATTACAAAACCACGCCATATAATTGTGGCAATCTATGAAATACGGAAACCTCTCCAAATAGAATCCTAACGTCGGACATTTAACGGAGACTAATTTCCATTCACATTTATACGGACGAAAACAACAATCGCAGACATTCTCATCCGAATATAATGGTGTGTTCACGGAGAAAATTCTGAACCAGTTCGGAACTGCGGTGCACGCGCAGGATGATTTCCTCGACTTTTCGACGGCTAAAACGCGATGTGAACGTGAAAAACTGCGCATGCGCCTTAGTTACAAACGGGTTCAGAATTGTCTCCGCGAATACACCTATTAAAAGCAATTGAAGAATAGATAAAGACGAAACATTAGTTTTCGTAAAATTTGAAACCGCAAAAAGGTAACTGAAAATGGCAGAGTTAGAAAAGAATCGTCAAGCTCAGCGATTAATTCGTAGGATATTCGAAGAATCGAATTTTTAAATTAATTTCATCAAAACGCAGCGAGGAAGCTGCAATAGTTTTTGAAGAAAGGGAGAAAAAAAAGTACTAACATCGCACATTCAAAGTGATTCCCTTTCTTTTCTTGTTCATGGTGTCCAAACACGAATAGCAAGCAATTGTTTTTATTCCATTACAATTTTAAACAATTACAATAATTTGTATATAGACTAATTGTATATAGACTTTTCCCTAAAAATACGAAACTCTTATCTAAGCAGAGGAATATTTAAGTAATCCCAACTCTGCGCCACCTTCCGATTATCTGTTTAGCGGATTATCAAGAGATTCTCCGCGGTTTTCTTGAAAACATTCAAACGCAAAAAAACAAGAACTTTCACTCAACTACGTAGATGTTTTCCTGCAGTATATAGAGCAGTGGGAGCACTACTTCAGGGCATTATCGTTGCTAACAGGTTCCGCGGTCGGGTGGAAAAATCTCTTAACGAGTCCATAAAACTATTCAAACTATACCTATACTATGCGCAAATGATAATAAATTGTTTCTTAGGTAAATTATGCACATTGTAAGAAAATAAAAGGAATTAGGATAATCCGTTCTGATTATTCGTGCAATCTCTTCACATCATTATACTAATTATGATTTATTAACATTATGTTAATCGAGAGTTCCCTGCACTTGTTTTGGTGGTTATTTCCTGAAAATGCGTCCCTACTCCGTTTTAGGGAAAATTTCTAATACTCCACTGTACATTAGGATGTTTATAGTCAGCAAAACACTAGTAGAATTCACTGTGAAGCATTGGAAAGGGTTAAAGTTCGCATTAAGTAATTTGGGTCAAATCTACTTTATCTCTTCGATCAGCATTCAGAGAGCACACCCTTCAATGAGATGCAATTGTACTTCATTTTCACCACTCATTTACGTCTTTTTATATGACAATTAAGCCTAAGGAATGAACGAAAGGGAATGTCTATTCAAAGAGTACAAACCCAAGGACTAAAGAACAACCGCAACTAAGTTATTTCCCAGAGGGAATAGCTGATTCTGAGAGACTGGAGCAAAGGTCTAAAGATCGTAAATTTAATGGTAAAAAGAGTTCCGCTTGGCTAAAGGATCGATGACGAGGGTTTTTTTCTGTTTGAGCGCAGGCTTCTCGCAAAGATAAAATCTGATTGGAGACCGAAAGCACCGGGAAACGAAGCTAAGACTCGAGCGTCAGAAAACACCGAGTGAGTCGCACACAATTCATGAGAGCAGAAATGCGGTAAGGACGCCAAACCGCAGACGTTTCCAATCTTTAGTGTTCGCCGTAAGTTATTCTGAAAGCATTTTCCATCGATGAGCCAATGCGAAGATGAATCACGTGCGATGGAGAATCCCACTCGTGAAAGTTTTTCATAGACGTGTGAAATCGAAATCTAAGCACGATGCCAGAATTACTTTTAAAACGCAAACAAACATCATGTGGATCGGAATACAAATCGTCGGCTGGAAGTGGATGTGATTTATTCCGGTTGGAATTGCTGCGAATCACACCCTCCGGATGCCATGAACCAAGGATGGGGAACCATCGAAAGGAAGCGCCCGTTTGCATAAAAATCATATCATTTGAGTGTCATATCGCCTACATCAAAATTCTCTTAAGTGGAATGACGGAAAGCAACTCTAGGTAGATACTACACTAAAGAGATTCATAAACTTTCGATGGTTGCGGGCCCGCTTTTTCTCATTCTTCGTTACGCAGACCCCATAAGTTTTTGCTTTCACATACATATGATTTTATTTAGATATACGTAGATACAATTAATTACGAAACATTTCACAACATATTTCGTTAGATTTTTTTAACAGGAAAATATAACAAAATACCAGGAAATAGCGAGGCCAAGAACTATATCAATTAAAAAAAGCATTTACACTGATGAACCCCTTAGGATAATTTCGCGGACACTAGTGCGGGAACCGCTGTTATACCATATTCTCCTCCTTACGTGTGATTAACGGAACTTGGGTATAAACTTATTTAAATACATCTACTAGTTTCAGGAAGTGACGTCAATTCCGCATGTGGTCTAAATCCGCAGGTTCTCTAAGTCTTCTGCAAAAAAACAAAAGCACATCGAATTCTCGCATAGATGACAATGGACGACAAAATACCGAGGAAATTCTACGAAACGATGCAATCATGATGCCCTTAAATTGAAATCGACTTTGCTGTTTAAGAAACTTATGTGAGCGATTGATCAGAACGATCTCCAGTTCCGATACACCTCGATTTAAAGATTAATAAATACCCACGCACATAGACTTGCAATAGCTATCTGTTATTACCAATTAGGCAGAAGGAAGATGTCGCTCTCGTCATCTCAAACATTATTTCATTACAAGGGAATCTGCCTTTCGATTACTCCAATATGGAAGTGATTGAGGTAGTATTTAAACTACTCGTTGGACAATAACTTATCGTTTAACGGATGCATAGTCACTGAATTATCAACAAACGACATTTCTTCAGTTTTCTTAAAAATTAAAATACGCTAATACACATAAGTATAATCAATATACCGCATTCATCGGTGAATAACACCTGCCATAATTTTAAGGAGGACATTTTGGAAAAGATAAAGTCAAACCTTGGATTGCGAGCATAATTCGATCTGGACACGTCACGTATTCGTAATCCGAAGCTCTCGAATATCAAAGCGATTTCTCTATAAGGAATATTGGAAACTAAAATGATCATGATTCGTTCCAGATATAAAAAATCAAAAATATTCATTCACATAAAAATTATTATTAAGGAAGTGGTGTTTGTTTGCTCATTTTACGAAAAAATTGCAAACCAAGTTACTAGCAGACAGAGGTTTGACTAATTTTGGAACTGAAATTTTTAGGTAACTCAATGCGCAAATTTGTAATAACCTAATATAGAATTTACAGAGCTTTTAAAGAATATTTTAGTTTTTAAAAACTGAAACAAAATATGAAAAGGTAGGTTAACCTCCCATTTCCTCCCATTTTTTTAATTGAGTGTAAATAAAATAATTAGTATACCACGCAAGTAGAATTTCAGCCCGAAATTTTAGGAGAAAGAAGTGCTTGTACCATAGCTTAATATTTAAAAAAATTCAGTTCGATATCAAATTATTTGAGACTTGCTCAAAGAATCATCCCATACATCTTAAAAATAATTCCCAAAGTATGTACTAACAGATCAAAAACCAAGGATGAATAATTCCACCCTCGCGCCTCATCTTATTAAGAGTTAATAACCCATGGCGGGAAAAAGCAACTCCTGCGGCAGAAAATGTGATAACTTGGTTAACAAGCGTACAACGCTTTTCCTTGTACAACTTTCCGGTTTATACTTGGCGTCTGTGAAATTCATCTCACTATCCCACACATGCTCCAGAACGCCAATCACTCAGCCTCGGGGAAATCCGTCTCAACGTAAGAGCTTCAATAGGACGGCTTTGGAGAAAGCTACAAAATGTATTAAAAACGATCAAAATTAGTTTGGCCCTCGCGAAATGCTTTCACCGCTGAAATAATAAATGCATGGGCGTTTATCATCACGCCAACTAACGCATAAAAATGCGCTGATTGAAATTCGCGCAGGAAAACGTGACTTACGATTAAAGGAAATGTCGAAACCCACTGCTTTTTGAAGTAATAGCTAAGGCGATCTCGGAAGCAAGATTTACTCACCTGGAAAAGAAAAATAAATCTATTAAAATGGGAATCTTCAAAAGAAAAAATACGTAATTACGTAAAATGTACAGTAATTTGCAAGAAGATGCATACCAATTTTTTTATTATAAACTTCTATAAAATATTTTTAATGTTAAAAAAACAGGACGAGGGGTTAAAAATTCGACGTTAGGGGCTTGAGCAAAGGGGAAAAATTCTTTTACATTTAAAAGATTGACGCGCAAG
>KZ308998.1:104646-195622 GCA_000376725.2 Ladona fulva
AGAGGAAATACATTTTCGGATGACGTAATTGATATTATGCGACCCCCCTGCTACTTTGCCCGATCCGACAGTGAGCGTAAAATAAGAGAAATAGACGCGAGGACAAGTCGTTTTAGAGACTCGTTTTTTCCGCGAACGATACGCGATAATAATAAATTAAAGAAGTAATTGTACTCTTGGTGTTTACACCCCCTGCCACACGCCGGAAGGCGGCTTGCAGGGTACTTATGTAGATGTAGATGAAATGTATCACGCCCGGCGAAAAGGCAATGGATCTACGTCGGTTTATTTATCGACTTGATTCGATTCCTTCGTACATTTTTCATCATTCAACAACTTGAATGACGGCGATGAGGATATTTTATGAAAGTTTAAGTGCGGCCAGATAGTTTCTTTCGCGGCCTTCTGATGAACAACACCAACGCATTACCATTTGGATCATTCACCGACAAAATAGAAGCCTTCGGAAGCATTAATTTACAGAAGTAAGTAACTAATACCTTAATACATCGTTACGTATATAAGTTTGAGTAAAATGATATTAAGTTAGAGCACATTAATTCAACACTTTGATGAAAACATAAGTTATATTTAATGAGTAGTTTCAAACGATATGCCGAAACTTACTATTTTAATAAACTGAAATGAAAGTTTTTATATAAAAAGAAAAAGTTAAACCGGAACACACATTTGCCATACAAGATTCCGACATTGGAAGTAAGATGATTTTTCTAAAATAGAAACGACCCTACCTTACCTTAATTTTCTTTCATGCAACTGAATTCAAGAATTTCTTTGTCATTTTCTATACTAGTAATTCTGTTCCTAACTCCTTCCTTTGAACAATAATATGCACGTATCACATCATCCCTTACCGCGTTATTTCTTATCGCGTTTGCATAAAAATGGAGATCATCAATATGAAGTTCTGAAATTTATCACAAAACTGACAGAAGTTGATTTTTCGCCATTTACAGATATCTGCCAGAAACGATTTACGCCCTTCAACACAAAAAGCCAACTCGTTAAGGAGATTCGCCTTTTTAAGTAGTGTTATAACAAGGATTAAAGGAAAGGAAGGTATCTTGGTAGGTTGAAAACCTACGGAAATCCCAAAGGAATAACAAGTGTGAAAAATAGCGACACGACTGGGACTCAAATAAGGAAGAACAAAAAATAAGGAAGGGAAACTATAATACGGGTCTCGGCGACTCTGCATTTGAGATGAGACAAAGTCAAAATGAAAAAGTTCTGTAACTAGACAACTAAAGAATCAGCAGTACCTTAAATAGAACGCAGAATTAACATAAATACCTTAAGACACTAACCGACAATCTCGAATACGGACCGCGCACGCTACTCAACGAAAACACGGGACTGCTCCGGATGAATGAAAAATTGCCATTAGCCGAATAGCATATTTGCAATAACAGATAACTCGATAAATAGAAGCATTTTTCAAATACTAAATGCACCCCTGCTTGCTGTAACAACCCCTGCCGTATGAAATCACTACGATATTAAGTAAAAACTGGAAGTTTTACAATTATGACCGATAAAAGAGGGCATCACTCGCAAGGACAATTTTCTATGAGTAGGTAGTACTAGGAACTTTTCTATGAGTAGAACAAAATCTAACGAGGAGTGGTAAATACATGATCACCCGCGTGTCCAGGAATAAATTTTCATCCAATCCCGACTCAGCGATACAAGTACTTTCATATCGTACACCACAAAAAATAATGCATCATGGAATTAAATTAACCTATTTATCAACCCTAAAATTTTGAGTTTGAGATATACTCTTATTTACAATATTTGAAATCGCGAGTGCCCAAATCCCCACGCCCTATATCCGGTCCTATTGTTACAAATTTATGTTAGCACAACATTGCTAATGCTGACGAAATCTGGACATGATTCTGATAACAAGAGCCTCACTTACTTTATAAGACAAAGGATAACATTTCTTGACATCGCCGGAAGCGCGAATGATAATTTTCTTCGATACAATCTGGTACAATCTTCCATACAATCTGGTATTCATAACACTAGAATTTCTAACTCGATCTAAACTCAAATTAAATTAAACTGTATTTAATGTAGTTTGCTTAGGAGGAATAGATGATGGACGAAACAAGTGGGGAATTGTAAAAAGACTAATATATATTAGTATAAGAGAATTGAATGACTGCAAAAAGAGATATCGAAATTACTTCAGGACTAACGAATCAAACTCAGGAGGGGAAAAATAATTTAGAATTCCTAATCGCCACTGCAAAGCAAACAATGGAGAGTTTTAACACTGAAATGAAAAAATGATCTGACCAATTAGAAGAGTGGGAACAGCATACAGATATCTTTTACGGAAAATAAATAAAGCGATGCCAATGAGAACAATTTAAGTGCTTAACCGGGTACCGACGCAATTGTCATGGAAATACTCCAGATTAGCTGTCATTCGACCGACATCTCCAGTGAACGTCGATTAATCAGATTCCAAAATGAGATTACGTAATTAGGATCAAATCGCATGAGGTGAAAAGGAAAGGCATAATGACTGCTGATAGATGAATAACACACGCACTATAAAGTAAGGGAGCTTGACGGAACACTGTATTGCTTCGTACTATACGAACAAACATCCCAACTGATCTCCAGTTAATTGAAAATAAATACTTCGCATGGGTTACATTTTTAGCAGAATATAAATAGTGCACAGACGAAAAGGTATAAATAACCGTATAAATTTTATTACAAAGCGAGTGAATGAGAACAAATGTGATTCCAGTCGTGAATTTGATCCAACCAATCATGATTTAACGGAGTCGAGCTCAAGTAACAAGATTAAATGTTAGTACCTACAATCTGGATCAATAGAAAGTGCGCCTTTAGGAATTGATGCTAACTGATGCAAACGACGTTCAGTAAACGAGTAAATGATGATATTCGGGGAACGCTATCGAGGTTGTATATTTCTGTAAATATTATATCTAAAACTATCACTGACCCCTCAATTAATACTTCATTACCAAGTAAGGTATTTCACAATTTTCGAGCGAATTAATTAAATAACACTATACTATCAATAATTATATTGGAATTTGGTAATGGCATTTGTATTCCATTTTCCAGAAATAATTTATAATTAATGCAGCACGAAACGATCGCGGACCAAGTAAAGGGTTTACAATAAGTAACTGTGAGCTAAAATGTATAATTGTATTTGTAATATGTAAGTTGTGCAGCATTGTTATTGGTACATACATATTGACGATACTACCAAATTACTGGTTCACTCGAAAAGTCGTCAATAATAATAACAACGAACATGCTTATGACGTCTCTTTACAACCAATAATCTATAACAAAACATTTACTAATGATAAGAAATTAATAAAAAAGTTTGACACAATACCATAGAATTTATAGTCAATATGTAGGTTACGTGTAAAAGTTGTTTTTATCATCATGAAAAGCTACCACAAAGTTGAGGCCGAAACAGTGGATTTACACAAACACTATCTTCGAATTGTATTACATACATCATACAATACATTATAAACATTCACTTTCAACTCACTTATTAACGTTATTAACCACCTAGTGTAAAATTCCATAGCAACTATTACAGCGATAGCAAGCCTTTTTCAATAAAAGCAAAGAGGAAACGTTGAAATCCAGATAAATGCGTTTGTATTTTTATTGCGAGAATTTCGCAGAATGTTTTCTCGCATTCCTCAATAAGCAGCTACGAGGCATAAAACGGTATCATTGAGACGGAAAACTTCCATTTAAAGCGGGTTTATCTCTCCGGCCGATACGGATATATACTCAGCATCCAGGAATGAAGTGAAGGACAAGACCATTGTATCACTCGAGTGCATAATTTAGCACGAGCGTGACTCAAAAGCGAATCATCCGCTGCGGGGACGTGATGTCAATCACGATGGCAAAAATCAACCTTAATTCACGGTAAACAGCTGAAGGAGAGATAATTCGCGATGAAGAATGCGCCATTGAGCGATTGGCGGCGAACACAAGGCAAATTGATTGAATAATGGCCGACGACGTCACCGTGGAGTCAGTGCGTGTTCTCGGAACAAAGCCGTGTCATGAGTGGAGTAATGCAACAGCGGCAGTCGTCACAGACGGCGATTCAGTTCGGAACGATGATGTAGTGAAAGCGGTCGCCACTTCAAATGCGCTGACGACATCCCCCGCGAAGTCTCCACCTGACTGACATCCAACGCGAAAGTGTATTGGAAGCTCTTCTGTAACATCTCAAAAGATCTACGAGATACCCATCAACCAGGAATGTTAGTTTTTAAATTGCGATTGCTGGAAAGATAAACCTTCAGATGAAACGATGATATTTTGGGTTGATTCTGACCTCAAACTCCCGACAACTGAATTAACACTGTTCTCAGAAACCTTAGAAAGTCACAAATCCCTCGTCCCGGCAAAGGATAGGAATTATTAGTTGGAGGAATAACAAGTGTGAAAAATGGCGACATGACTGGGAACCCAGGTCTCCCACTTTCCGGGCAGGTATTCCAACCACTGAACTACCATGCCGCGTTTCTTAAGGGAATGCTTATGTGAGCACGATTCATAAATTAATTTTTCCCAGAACGACACTTGACAAAGATGAACCAAAAATTAAGGTCATACGATTCATGCACTCCGTCACAACCACGAGGAGGCAAAAAGGGTTAAATCGAAAATGTTGACGAATCAAAATACCAACACAATCAATCATCGAAATATATGTCCAATAATCAAAAGTCAAGGACGAGAATACGAGTATAATTAAATTCGACTTGATTTTATTTCATAAGAAGGAATCCGAAAACCTGGATAGACTATTCGGAAATCTTTTCGTAGCTGATTAAAAAGGGCGCTTCATCATCATTACTAATAATCCTAAAGACGAACGTCGTACATGAGATCACCACAGCCTTTGAAGAAAATCCTTTTAAAACAAAAATATATGCTTTTCAAAACCTTTTTCGTAAGAAAAACAAATATGGGGAGAAAAATATGGGAAATTAAATCGCTTCATTGAAAAAGAATTTTCAGGGCAAGTTCTGATTATCATTCTTTACTTCCCGTCTCAGGATAAATAAGGCTTACTCTATTCATATCATACAATTTTATGCACCAACAACAGCAAGCAGCGAAGAGGAAATTGAAAATTTCTACCAGACTCTCGGCACGGAACATGACAAGGAAGATCACTATTATAAAATCCTCATGGGCGATTTTAACGCTCGTGTAGGTAAGCTGGAAACAGATGATGCTGCCACAGGAAAACATGGACTAGGACAGAGAAATGAACGAGTTCACTGCCTCACGGTTTCGTTACATCGTGAGATCATCAGGTGGTTTTGCGGAAATCACCAAGCGTTCGTCTTTACGGTGTCGTCATGAATAAGTTACACCAGGTAACGCGTGAATATGTTAATTTTAAAAATATAGAAATTATTTCACTATCAGATTAATCTGACGAAGGCTAAAGACTGGAACATTATTTGAAATCTAAAAATACGACGGAATAAATTAATCCATTCCAATGAAAACGGTTCATTAACATGGCTTAGCTCTTTCATCGTGAATTTAAAATGCATTCAGCACGCAATCACGAAGATCCGAGAATTATTTAAAATTATGCATTTATGCTAATTAAAACGTATAGAAATCGGAAAGCAAATAGTAATACTAATAAAATAATCACAACACCATCCAACGACAACATGTTATAATTAAACCTCCCATAATATAACTATATCAGATTAACGAGGACGGATTCCAGTTCCATCGACGAATAAAAATTGAAAGAAGCTGGCCAAGTTGACTCTGATTCCAAAGTGATACGCGACCACTTAATATTTTGAAGATCTCATAAAATTCTACTCGTACCCTCAACCAAGCGATGAATCATTTATTTACACTGGATTTATGACCAGTTTATCTTCAGATTTTATGTTATGTGTCTATCTATAGTCAGAAGGCTAGCTGGATCATCAACCTCAACACCAATAGAAACCAAATGCCTTAAAGAAGCGATGAGGCTTACTAAGCAAGATAAAGGAATGCCTTGGTTTTCCTGAGGCAGAACCATATAACAGGGAAATAACATGAAAAAGCAGTACAACTACCCTATAAATAGCATTTTCCATTGCTCTGAATAAAGTGTGACAGGAATGAATGTAGTTACTTATCCTCACCCTCTCACAGCAACTTCAATGTATAGAAAACCACGAACAGAAGAAAATGAAGCACGGAAGTAAACGAAGTTTTCTTCTACCGAAAGACAAATGATAGGCATACTCCAAAAATCGAGATAAGGAAGTAGGAATCTACATTTACATTAGTACCCCGCAAGTCGCCGTATGGCAGGGGCGTGAAATCACCGAACCTTTAATAAGCTACATGATTGGTATTCCTAATGCTACCAGGAAAAGAGACCAGTAATAGCTACCTGTTCTAGCTATAATCCCGCGTAATCTCTTTGTCGTCTGGTCTCGGAAATCGCGCTCGCTGAGTACGGGAATCACGATATGGCGTATTTCGTCGCGCAAATCCGTACTTCAAATTTTCTGGAATAACGTGTGCATATACTCGGTTCTTCTATCTTTAAGAGATTCCCAGCAGAGGGTTTTGATCATTTAAGATGCACTGCTATCGAAACTACAATCTCCCTTAACGAAACGAGCCGCTCTCTTCGTTGTACGCGCTCCAAAATCAGAACCTTCTCGTGTCAATTAGTAGTAGTAGTATTGGATTGGACTGGAATACACTTAAGTAGTAGTATTGTTAAAAGTGCTTCGACAGCTTAGATAATTTCTTACGTAGGCCCCCACCGAGAATCGAACCCGGGACTGCTTTCACCAAAGTCGAACGCGTTGCCCACTTGGCTATCCGGGAGCCTTCGCGTGGATTCCATACCGCGCAACAATACTCAAGGAATGGAAGAACGAGCGAGAAATAAGCCACCTCTTTGACACCCGACCCCTGAGAACGCGATTGCAGAGCCTTTAATATAATAATTAATGATCCCACTAGATCTTGAATGTAGATTTTAAACGAAAAGTTACTACTGAGAAGGACTCCTAAATATTTATACTGACGCGTGAATTCTATTTAAAGAATTATCATAAGTAATACAGCTTTGTAACATATCTTTAAAGCTTCGGCAACAAAACAAAAGGTGCAGAAACATTCAGACAATCGAAAGTCTCCTTTCTTTCCTGAAATCTTACCCCAAAACATGCAATTTTGGATTTTTGCGTTCTGTTAGGAGATAAAAACCTTGTTGGCTTTTATTACATCCGCTTGCGAACAAAGCAAGTGGAGGGAAGATATTTCGACACACATCCGCACTCGAATGGAAAGTGCCTGAGAAAAATAAAGAGAATCGGAGTAAAGGTCGGCAATGAGGCGAAAGGGCCGAAGATTCGGAGCGACCCTTCGGTCAGCAAAGAGAGGTGACGCCCTTAGAGAAAGCACGACTCCCGCTCACGACCACAGCAACTATGAGAATGAAACATTATTGTGTGTAGGACAAAACAAAATGGCTGCCGAGAAAAATAAAGACATTTTTCAAGAAAACAAGAATGACCACGGACCTCCCTGATAACGACCTGGGTAGCGCGTTCGCCTCTGGTGAAAGCGGTCTCGGGTACGACTCCCAGTGGGGTTCATATGTGCCAAATGACCTCAGTAGTTGAAGTACTTTTAACAGCACTACTATTACAGGAGTGACAACGCCATATAAAAAGAAAAACACCATTGAGCAGGTGATGAATGTTTGACAAGGTAAAAAGTACTTGACTCAATGAATTGAATGCAATCAAAATAACGCATTGTAATGATAGGCATCAGATAAGCATAAATTATTTTGCACAGACGAAAACCCGTGCACAGCATGCTTAATGTTCAAGCATTTCGCGAAAGCGATGTTCTAACCGAATCGGATTGAAGAGGAAAGTGCAGAGGAGAGCACGATCGCTAACTCTACGACCGCGCCCTTTTTCCACTCACTAAAGAGCGTCACGAATCCACAGCAGATAACTTCGCGACTGCACAGAGGAACTAGAAGGTCCGTGAAAAGGTAAGGTTTAAGAAGTGAATCGCACTTTAAATCCAAGACAATGCCGTTGCTCGGAGAATAGAGTTTACGTAAAAACCTTCCTCTGGTGACTCCCTAAGCCATCTGAGATTTAAATACCCTGATTAAGGGTACCCGACCTATCGTTCCAACATTTGTAGTTTTCCCAAATCTATCGTTCATTTTTTATAGACGCGAACTACATCCCAATACGAGTTATATTAAATAATCGCGCACTCGCCAAACTGACGTTTACCTGCACTCATCGTCCTTCAAATTCTAGACCACTACATTTCCCGAAGGGCAAGATGCTTCAGAAAAATCCTTTTACTAGGTCCATAAAATCGAAGACACAGACAAGTATAAAATGCTAAGAATTAAATCACTGTGAAATTTAAAACGAGAATTCGCGAGAAAGCAGGTGACCATCCCCAGTTTCATCAAGAAAAATAATTCAACTTAAAGGTAAATATTTTGATAAATCTGTTACTTAATTGTATTTGGCGCACTCCCTGCCACGATTCCCAGGCGGCTGTCAGGGTTAAACCGGAAACGCGGACGAATCAAAATACTACTACAACCGATCATGGAAATGGGGGGTGAATAAAACACGAAAACTCAGAAGTAAAAAAAATTAAATAATTTACAATAAATATATTAGCACTTATTTTGGTATAATTTAATTAATAAACTCCCGTGATGTTTCTATTTCAACAATATATGCCCAGTTCCTATCGTCATTTTCCCGCTTCCATCGTAATTTTTCCTCCGTCCTTTCAAAAACGACTGATCGAGATTCTGTTGTCTGGACAAAATACCTTTCCGCACACAGGCGTGATCCTTAAAACTCGAGCGATAAACGGAAGCGAATGTTTTTTTTCCACTTCCGTTTATTCTTGGGGTCCTCTCAGACGTGCAATGCACGCTGCTCCCCTTCGGATTAGCAGTCTCGCTAATTCACAATCATTCTCTACACTTTCTTATCCTCAAAGCAAATTTACTTCGCTCCTCGTGCATTCCCTTTTATTCATCATTCAACCGACATTCCTCGGTCTTATTCAAACGAACCCCTCCCAATGTAAACCGTCAGTCTCTTCCCTCCATCCTTCTCATTCTTTCGATCTAATCAAACACAGTTCTTCATTACGACCACATAGGCTATAATTCAGAACATGATTTCAATATTGAATCTCTTTCTTTTCTAACAGTATTCGAATACATTTTTATGCCAATTACCGTACATACCCGCGTTTCTTCAAAAAAAAGTTAAAAAGCAGGGTGCGTCTTATAGGAGGATGTAGATTTTCCGTGGGATTTATAGTGAATTAGATCCCAAAAACCTTGCTGTGTCTCATACGCGGGTTCGTTTTATATACATTTCAATTAAATACATTATTATATTAATCAAATAATATTAATGCGACTAGAATACCAGAATATGGCAACGTGAAATCTTAATAAAATCGACCTGTTTTCATGGAAAATATTTATCTTGATTGTATATACAAATGGTTATGAATTACATGCGTAAATTCTATTACAACTGATAACCAGTAATTTGTTAGCATGGGTCTGGTTACTTGTTACTATATAGTTGTTCATAACTGGCGAATACGATGAAGTACGATGTGCTGAATAAATGAATCACAGACAAAAAACAATTTGAATTTATTTACCCTACAGGGCAATTCAAATAACAGCACGACCTGTGTTTCCATTCCTATGATCATTATCAGGTGAAAGAGTATAAAAACTATAGAGAGTGCTCCCGGATAGCCAAGTGGGCAACGCGTTCGATTTCGGCGAAAGCGGTCCAGGGTTCGATTCCCGGTGGGGGCCTAAGTGCAAAACGATCAAAGCAGTAGAAACACTTTTAAAAATACTACTACAATTACTAATATTATTGGATGCAATCATTTTAAATGTAGTGATGAATAAATAAATTTACTAGTTTACAATATGATACCAGAATAATACCGACAGGATCGATGCCATAGTAAATAAATTCAGTTCGATATTGCCTTGGTTGTGGAAGCATTACGAGAGAAATATTTCCTCATTTTATCTTACTTATGAGAAATGTAGAATAGCAAAAATCAGAAAGTAGGTTGAAACGCAGTCCGATGGAAGATAATAAATGCTGACTAGAGAAGGATTTCCCTAAACGGACGGAGAAAGGATGAAAACGGCGATAAATGAAACAAGCTTGCACGCGAGTTGAACCTATCTTTTCAAGGAAGGACTGCCTGATTTAGTCAAGGAAGCAGAGTGAAAAACCGATTATCTTTAGGCAGAAATGATATCATCTGATTAGCGCTGATTCCTTAGATACCACGCAAGCGCAACTCGCCATTCACTTCCACGTCTTACGGAAAAGTCCAGTTGAAAATTAAATTTTTCTTTTATTGGGGGATTAAGGGTATGAATATAAGAGAAGAGAAAATTTTGAAATGCGCGCAAATGTACGCAACGGTAAAACCACAGATAGAGATGGACACTTCCCGATTGCGAAATGTCCAAAAATGTAACAATAATTTCAATTTACTGCTATGAAAAGGAATATGGAGATATGGCCCTAAAGTACCCGACAAGAAACTTATAATTTCACTATAGAGAAAAATTCAAATATTCATAAGCATAAAAATTAATAATAACTATTTTACTCAAACACAAACCGAGTAAAGCTAACTGCATCACAGAAATATGTCCCAAAGTCCACAAAATTACAATAGAAGCATGCAGAGAAATCACAGTTATAGCACGCACTATAAGAGGAAATAAAGCAAATGTGTTATGAAAAAACACAATAAATAGTTTATAATATGACATCATCGACAGGTGCAATACCAGAATCATTGCACAGCAGCATGAGGGACATATAGTTGCCTCCAAAAACATACATATCACTCCAAAAATCTATAATTCTGGATACCTCCTCCATCGCAAGAAATTTTACAAGTTATTAATTAATAGGAATGATAAAACCAACTCATTAAAGAAGGTACAGGGACGTGTGACTTGGTGAAGACCCGTCTCAGGCTCCAAACTATCATCATGAATAATTATTATAACTGCCCAACACATACAACCATTCCGTAACAGGAAAATTCCGATTAGGAGAACAAAGGACTTAGGAGTTGGAGCGATAAGCACTTCAACCACCGCGTCCGGAAAATAAATGAACTGATACGCAATATCCAATACATTCCAAAAATAGCAAAATTTATTTATTTATTTGTAAGGTATCCAACAACAGCCATACTTGACAAATTACGTTGGACAAATAACAGATATAAATAAGACATACACACACCATTCCCTAACCGGAAAAATCTGATTACCCGGGATCGTGGGGTCGGAGCGATAACGCGCTAACACGCTAACCACTCCGCCACCACGACCGGTAAATAATGAGATCATCCAATTTTTCTAGAAATAAGTACCACCTCTTGATGAGTGCGAGCATTTTCCTCATTTAAAGAATCACATGATTTAAACGGAGGCATTTTGCTCTACATCGTGATTATTCACACTGTTTGATCTTTCCAACTTTCAGAAAACTGACGGATTCGAAATTAAATTTCGTAACTATAATGAATCTACGGGAAAATGAGAGGAATTAAGGATAATATCCAGAGGGAAATGTCTGAGAGATTTCGTGGGGCTCATTTCCTTGTTTTTAGAATCTTTTTTCCTTTTCCAACAATTCTTAACCGGTTAATCATCTCAAAGATGAGGAAAATATTTTTACAAAATACAAAGAAAGCTAGAGGTGAGACTGAATAATCTTCTATGAAATATCTAGAACTCTGCGATAAGCTCTTTTAAGTATCCCGGGCTTCAACATTAAGGTTAACCCAGGTTCGAGTCCCGGCTAATCGGATTTCACTGTACAAGTGTTTGTTTCCATCAGTAGTAATAATTCATAAAATTGATGTAACTGGATCTTCCTATTTCCATTAAGGAAATCACTGTTTTTTCTATGTAATGCAATTCAGGGGCGTAGACAGGATATCTCTAGGGGGATTCAGAGACGGAGCAAACTCAAAATTGCCAAATTCCCTGGGAAAGGCGAACCCCTGCCCTCAATGTAACGAAGATGGAATCAGATTTATACTTATATTAATTCCCTGTCAGTGGCGTGTGTAACTGTAAATATTTAAACAATCACAATATACCTCCCTGAAGCATGGCTTTTTAAAAATCCATTTTGCTTCAGGGGAGGAGGATAACGCCTCCCCATTATCCCTACGCTACAGCCCTCTTATTACACAAAAATAAAATATTTTGCGGACGCGACGACGATTTAGATCTTTAACAGCATCACGTAATTAATTACAGAGAGAAAAATCACGGGGATGACATTCGAACGAAATTGTTAAGTTTTAATTCTGGAGTTTTACTGAATTCCAAAATAAATCTTTCTCTTCGACTGAGTCAAAATTCACTAATTATAACATTACGGCGTCCAACATATCGCCTCCATCATACTCTAATTACAGTGCACCTGGCATATATAGTGAGAAGCAATCATAAAGACAAATCCCACGATCCATTAAATAGACAGTGCCATTAGTTTGCGCCCTTTCACGCGTACAACAACCATTAGAACAATACTTTATTTTCACCCGACGGCACGGCGACTCAGCACTTTCCGCGAATCACTCCACTACATTCTCGCGACATAAGCCACCGAAGCAAAGCCTTGAATTCTCGCCCCGCCAATCAACCGCGCCTGAAATGCTAAATCGAGAAGGCACATCCGGGACTGGCGCACTCTCTTTTGAACACTGCAGCAGGCGTTGAAGTCTCTCATCCGACAAAAAGGAATAGATAGGACCCCTCCATCAAAAGAGAAATATAAAGAACTAATGACGCAGGATTCACTTTTCCCACCCAACAGCGAAGTGACGAAGATGGACATGGGGAGTGGAATTGGTCAACACACTTGCAAGGCCAAGGGCAAGGAAAGGAGGCGTAAGAAGGACGTGGGAAGGAAGAGGAGCGAGTGGAGGAAGTAAGGCGTGGGGAAACTTCCTCTTTCTTAAGAGAAAATACCTGACCTTTCATTGTTCAGCTAAGACTCGCAAAAAAACGAATTCCTTAAATCTGGGTAGAGGGTGGAAAAACCAAATTGATCACTATCTTCCACGAACCAAGAAAGATTTGAAATAAGGATTAACAATAAAATAATAATGAAGTAGCGGGTGTTACAAATGAAACACCTAGGGAAATACGCAGGTACGGATACCAGTTCGGAAACAAAGCACCAGTTGGCAAAAGCGGATACATTAGCGGGATATATAAACAACCTAACATGGAATAACAAATACCTAACCCAAGACGCAAATTTTGGAACATACCAAAACATAATGTGACCACGACTATACCACTAGACAGAGACAAAAATACAATAAAAAGCTTAAAGAAAAGCAGAAACAAGGAAGAGAATGTACTACGAAGAAGATTCGGGTGGACTGAAAGAAACTGCCTGCAATACACCAAAAAAATCGGTTATTGGAAAATAATATAGAAACACCGGACATATATACGAGACGAAGAAAGGTGGGTGAGTATGGTATAGGACAGGGATTCTTCCATTAAAAAGCCTAACGAACATACCATTAAAACGGTTAGGCCGCACAATCGTGACGAATTCTATAAATGTATCAAAAGTCCAACATGGAAATTGATCATAAAAGGGAATTCCAATAAGGTAAAAAGGATTACTTTCCGAGTTTTTATTTAGAACAGCAAAATTGGAAAACAAAACATTCTAGTTTGTTTCTAAGAACTGAATAACAGGCCGCGGTAGAAGGCCGCAGGTTTCCAACCTCTGATACGAGGTATCAAACCGTAAGGAGAGGGTCGCATGAAAAAAGGTGACAGTACAGCATGCAAACCCTGTCTTTCCTCACTCAGCACCATTCGGCCACCATTCTAGTCCATATAAAAGACCTTATCTTGAGGTTGTTTCAGCAAATGACGGCCCAATTTCAACGGTTATGTGGGTAAATAAAGAGAGGAACGGCAGGTTTGATTTGGCAGGTTTCCAATTCATTGGTATGAAAAGCGTCAGAGGTGAAAAGGAATGATTAACGACACATTACTGCACATTAATATATCTTTGGCGCGACAAAGCTAATCTTCTACGAAAGAAAGGTTACGGAGTAAACTACTGAAGAGAACTAATGCGTCTTTCCAGGCTATCTTAATTTGAACCGATCCTTAGTTCGCAAAAAATAATGGTAATAGAAAAAGTCAATCGGGTGCCTATGAAAAGGAAGTTAATTAATACACGTCATATAAACTCTAAGGAACCACCATAGCCATGATTCATCAAAAATTCGACTTAAAGAAATTAAATTAAATAAAGAGTATAAAGACTGAGTTGAAAGGATACAAAAGGAGTATATTAGAAAAGCGATTAAAAATTTTGTGATTTCGACTAAAAAAGGATGACATCATAGGTCAAAATGAAAAAGATTTCGCAGATCGTTTTTTCATTCATTATCGATTAAAACCGGGTAAACACTCTAAAGAAAAAGCACAGAAAAACATTATCTTCTTATTAGTCAACCACCTTTTGTTAGAATCACTGGGGAGCTTTCAGAATTTCAAAGGTAAACTCGGGACCTTCAAAAGATCGATCGCAAAATTTTACTATCTCTTCGGAGTACAATGAATAGGAAATAAAATCACGACAATAAAATGCAAATGAATTAGAATAAATCTTTGATTTGGACATTCTTTGCAGCGATTAATGCAGAAAATTTAGAGAGGCAGAGACAAAGATTTCCACAGAAGCTCACAGGACATCGTAATAAGTGTATGTTACAGCGGAAAACATTTCATTTTTTTCTTTATTGATACATATATCTATAATTTTATTTGAATAAATCTTATTCTTCCTTATGAAATTTTCTTCATTTGAATCGTATTTTTTAAAATGTTTTGATTAATTAACAGATCTCCGAGCCGAAACCAATTCACTGATGTTGACTGTGTTGCGTGCGTTACTTTCAGTTGTCTTTTCCATGCTTAGAAAAACATGAGCGAGGAAAATAACCAGGAAATATCACTAAATTGTTCATTAAATTAATCCCTTTCCGAGTAATTACCAATCAAACTCGCGGAAGCAATCGTCAAAAGCCCATGGCATTCACTCTTTTCAACTCTCTCTCTCTCTTGGATTAAATGACTCCATTTTGGAGCAAAACTTCTCCGATTTCTGTAGAAAGGGAAATACATTCTAACAATAACAGACAGGAAGTACTTCAACTGAAATGAAATCATTAACTCATTCCACCGAAAAATCGCCGGATGCACGAAGAATAAATCAAAATATTTGAACTTTCCAGCGTAATTAGGGCGAGTAGCTGCTTAGTCAAAGCAAATGTTTTTTTGAGAATTCAGAAAGGAAGTTATTTCTTGCGTAGCTGAACCTTTCATTTAGTGAAGGTTAAAGGAATTGACGACGGGTGGATAAAAAGGCTTAAGAGATTCCCACAAGAATTAAACGACCCAATCACTACACCAAATAATCAGCACCTGCTTGAGTCAATGAAAAAACAGCAGCAAAAGGTGATCAGATCGCTGAGAAATTAATCATATGTAAACAACTATGCATACCATCTCCGTTTAAAGCATTGATGAAAAGAATGAGAATGTTACATTATCGTCGATAATGATTCATTACGATTGAGAAAGTACACATTCAATGGCAAACATTCAGCATCAAAATAGGATCAATAAAGAATGTGAAAGTTCTAAATAAACTAAACAAGTACTTCGTAACTTCCACCAAACATTTATTATACGACCGGTGTCGGCCCAAAAGACACGGCCATCCTCAGGTCTGACCTGAGGATGGCCGTACGGAAGTTACGAAGTACTTGTTTAGTTTATTTAGAACTTTGACATGGCCTTCCACGATATCCGGCCAACGCATATTAAGGAATTGTGAAATCATAGATGTGCAACCTGTTAAGTTTTCTAACACTAAATTCCCAAAGCATGTCACGAATTGAATCGCGTTGTGAAATAAAACCCTAAACATATATCACAGCAAAACATAGCAAATAACAGGAAATTAATTTGAAGCATTATAAACTCAAAATGAAAAAAAATATTTTAACAGAAATTGATCAGCATTTAGGATTTCATTGTAAAATAAATTCTAAAATGAAATGGTAAATAATCTTAAACGAGTTACTTAGAATGTTACTGCGAGTGTACTTCATTTAAGTACGTTTGTATCCTTTCTACTTCGCAGTCGACAAGACTAAGCCTGATTTCACAGATTTGAACCAACTTTCTACTACTGTCAAATATATTATTTAGCCGTAAGACAGGTGCGACCAACTTTGAAAACATACTAAGGAATAGCTGAAGCAACTTACTCAGCTTGATTCCCACACGATACACAATTTGACACAAATTACAAAAGAGGAACGCAATCACACGAAGGACATAGAAAAAAATTATGTCGTGGGTACGTAAGAGAGAGATTCAAAGGAGAGAAGGGGTGGAACATCGGCTGCTGCGCGATATTGCGAGCATCTCATTTCCATGGCTAATTCTGTGGCCGTGACCGCGGGAAGATGCGGCCCAGAATCCGAAGGCAAGTGGAGCGCGGGTCCTTCCCACGGACTCTATTGTCGATGAAAAAGATGCAAAGAGGCCGAATCCAAAGAGAGAAACCAGAGCGCACTGCTTAAAAGACCCCTTTATTCTGGGTAATGCCACATTGCGTAACCTTCAAATCAGATTCCTTCTCACAATTTCCATAGAAAATTCAGAATAACGATTTGTTCATATCAGATTCATCTCACAATTTCCATAGAAATTTCAGAATAACAATTTGTCGTTCGTCAAGAATTACATTAACAAGAAACCCTGAAATATCTTGCATGATTGACAAGTCATGTACTATATGCTTTTCCAAGGTAATAGGCGAGTCATATATAAATTACAGCTATTTAACAGGTCCGTTGGTAAAATATAGTAGCCGTTTGACAATGTTGTTTACGTAACAGGCGGTGGTGGGGTGGGGGTCAACGTGCTAGCGCTCCAAGCCTAAGGTCCCGAGTTCGAATCCCGGCTACTCGGGCTTTCCCAGTTATGTTGTGTATGTCCATCCCTTGTTATTGTTAAAAATCACCACTGCTATTGTCCAGTAAATGGATGTTTGTGGGGGCATTGGGATATAAATAAATAAAATAAATAATATTCTTTATTTTTATATGTAATGTGTTTGTGGTATTATTAGAGTTATTGCTAAATGTACATGTTGTTTGTAGTGGTCGTTAATATATAAATCATAGAAGTTTAAATTGCAAATTATAGCAATCGGTAATTTAATGTAGTTAGTTGGCGGGGTTTTCGATGTACCAATGTTTTGTATTTGCATATGTATAACTAGGTGATATTGTCTGAGGTAGTTGTTGAATATTGATTAATTTAACGTTGCTACCTGACTCAGCATCTTACGGCGGCAAAAATGTCAAATAAATATTTCAAGATAGTCCAAAAGATCAACTCTTGGAATTCCATTCCTTTCCTTTCATTATATTCAGGGTAGAACAGACAAAAGTGTTGTTTTGGTGGCCGTCAGTCGTGCAGTGCGCGCCATGGGACTAATTATAATTGATATTTCTACACAGTACTAAAAGAACGAATCCTAGAAACGGGAATTCACTATGTCTTACCTCTTTACTCATTCCAAAACAGACTAAATCTTTCCTAATGGGAATAAAACCAAATATTTTCACTTCTTCTAAACATTGAGCTTGCACACAGAGCCGCGCCTGTGTGTGGGTGCATCCTATGGGTGCATCGCACCCGAGCGACGGCATCTTAGGGGAGGCAGCAGAACCGTAGCCAAACCATAATTATTATTACAACAACATTATTTATTGTTTTCTGTGTGATACACACGACTAGGAAAGATTATAATGTGAAATTAAAGATTGGCAAACATTTAGAGGAAAGAATTTGAGATATCTCATAACGAGAAAGGAATATTTGTACAGTGTAATTAATCGAAGAATCGATAATGGAATAAACATTTTCTAGATAACTGATCAGAATCTTTCCTAATTTGCAAATAGCTTTTCGTGTTTTATTCCGGTGACTGTTGCTGCTAAGATAAGGATAATCAAAAAGTAATCTGAACTATTAACTCATACCTATTAACTTCACTATCAGCATAAGTAATCGTTACTGATGTTATGTTACCAATGTAAGCTGGGGAAAGAAATGTTTTTTCAGTCTTACAAAATAATTTTTAGCTGCAAATCAAATATGTATGGTTTTGGTATTTAATTCTTAAGGGCGGCAAATTATGTTCGCACATGGGCGACAGATAGGCTGGGTGTGGTTCTGCAAAGAGATTCAAACGAACGAAAACGTCACCTTCCCCATTGACTTTTAAAAATTCCCTGGCGCACACGCGCGACTGAGCCCCACTACAACTTCTTCCGAATGTGTCCGCATACCAATAGTGAGGATGAGATACGCAATTAACACGCAGAAGACGACAAAGAGAAGTGAGTCGCTACGATAACAACTGAAGCATGATCTCGCACCCGAACAAACCAATCCGACGGCAATAAACTTTCAATTCGTGACTTGTCATTGAGCGACCCTTTTCCTCCTTTCCAAAGATCACCCACGAAGATTTTAAGGGCCAATTTCTGGAGAAATTCGACCACGAATCTCGCAAAGTGACGCAACCACGCATTGTGACCACATCGAGTGCACTGCGGTCGAAACGATCACATTGATATCATCGAATTGACACTTCGATGCACGGCTGTGATGCACTGCGAAGACGTCTCTTAGGATGAGTGCCAAGGCCAAGCGAACTCTCGGCTCCGTCCCGCCCACCTGTCGAAGCGACCCACACATTTCAAATCCTTCGTCATCTCAGCATATGTTCAGGCTGCCGACATTCCCACAACTCGAAAACTGGACCCTGGCGTCAGTAACGGACTAAACATGAAGGATTAAACGGGACAAGTTACTTCAATTGGTACCAGTTCGAAATTCTCCCCGCCACACGTAGAAATGCGGGTTGCAGGGTATTTATGTAGTTGAAGCATGTTTTTCAATGCATGAACGGGTAACGGTATACGTTACGGATTATTTGAAGAACCCAGGTGATTCTTAAGGCAATTTTACTTTAAACAGATAAGACTACAAGTTCCTACTCCCCAAATGGAGTGTAATGGTTCAATACGATATAAATTGAAATGGCCTTTCTTTGGAGGCAAATGCTTTAAAAGAGCCATTATTAATAATAACAATAATTATGAGAGTCACACTAATGGGAATTTTTTGGTTAATCCTCAAACCTCAATTAGTCTAAAATGAATACAGTCCAGGGAGATCTGGTGGAACTTCATAACGATGAAAGTATTTATTTCAATACGTGTACAGGTATTACAACCAACAGGTACAATTTGGACCATTTGTGGACTTACCTGTACACGTATTGAAATAAATACTTTCAACCTCAATTAGTCTTTTAAGTTGAGCTATTTCAGGTGCAGGTATCTCACGATATTTTAATCTCTTTTGCCTTGCTGACCAACAGTATTGGAAAAAAAAATTAGAGAGCTTTAATACCTAAGAAATCTAATTTTTAATCGCAGTTAACATTTAATAATCTCAAGAAAATAACCCAAATATTATACTCATTTTAAACTGTCATAAGTTTGGAATATTTGAATGCTGCCATCAGCGGAAATGCTTGAAAATATATAGATAACTGCAATAAATACTTAAAAATATATTTTAATGGAATCTAGCCACTCACTTTGAGAGTCTTCTGAATGACCTTAACGTTCCAATGTGAAATTAAAATCAACATACGCCGCAATGTCTGCCACTGAAGCCTTGCATTTGAAATAGTTTTTTTATATGTACATGCAACAAAGAAGCGCAATATCATACAAGAATTTGATTAGAAAACCGGAATATAATTACGGATTTATAAAGATAAGTGAATATTAAAGCCGTGCAAAAAACCCATATGGCAAACATTCTAGAAATTCTGCGGGAGTTCAATCCTTCCTACTTAAAAAAAAACGCCTCCTGAGACTTTACGTTCGAATAAATTAGTAAGCCCGTAAAGAAGCTAAATTAAGTGACTGTAGCGCTGTATTAAAACGTAAAAAAATAATTCTTAGCTATTAGAGCGTTAGAAGATGGTCCCATTTACGAGCAGCCCACGCCACGCGATTGTTTAAAAACACGACCTCGGCCATAACACTGCCTACGTTCGGAGGCCTTTAACGCCGTCATTTGCATTTAAGTCTCGCGAAGCACGCCCAAATGACGAATTCACACTGCGAAACGTAACCAATTCGAGATAAGCGAGGACACATTTCTCAGACTGTGAGTCAATTTAAGCACTAGGCTCTACTTTTTCGTTGAGAATAAAGGACAAATGTTGCGTTATTTCATTGGAATAAGGGACGATAAATTTGATCTAATTCAGAATCGGTTTTAGATTAAATTTATCGTCCATTATCATTTCGTATTTTTAGATTCATGGAAATTCCAGGATAAATCTTCCTTTTGAAATGTTTGTCGACAGAATATTACACAATGAAAATTTTTCTCTTCTCTAGAGGAAATAATTTCATGCCATCTGAGGTTACCTCTTTACTACCACGACAATTAGAGGTTTAGAACAATCTATAAGCCCTTATAATCCAGTCAATTTAGACACAAAAAAGGCCCCGACTTTGCAAAAGGTCATGTAGTTCTAATTTATTTTCTAGTATGTTATTCGAACCTATGTGGATAGTAGGACACCAATTTTGCAAGATCGAAAGACCTGTGCGAGTTGCGCTAGTCCAAGAAAAAACATTTTTTTCACTTTTCCGTTTTTGCTCAATATCTCCTAAAGTATACGTCCTACAGACAATGTAAATCAATAGTGTATTAATTTACATAAAATTCCCTACATTTTAAGCCCAATTTAAAATCCATTCGTCCATAACTTTCCGAGATATGGCTCGTCAAATATTAGCCATTTTTTAACACAAAATGAAAAATTTTCGTTTTAGTCGTGTATCTTGCCAAATATCGGGAGAAATACTCACTCCACATAGAAATTTATAACAAATGAATTTGTAGTAAATTTACTAAGCTTTCATTTGAATTCAAAAAGATGCTCGTACACCCAATACTTCCTTCGAAAATGACATAAAAGTAAAATTGGGCAAAAGTGGATTTTGGAAAAAAAAACAAATACGAGCATTTAGGAGTTTAATTTGGGCTTAAAATGTAGGGAATTTTATATAAATTAATACACTATTGATTAACCTTTTCTGTAGGACGCATACTTTAGGAGATATTGAGCAAAAACAGAAAAAAGTGAAGTAAATGTTGTTTTTTCGGAATAGCGCAGCTCGCACTGGTGTTTCGATCTTGCAAAACTGGTATCCTACTATCCACATAGGTTCGAATAATATATTAGAAAATTAGGACTACATGACCTTTTGCAAGGTCGGGGCCTTTTTTGTGTCTAAATTGACTGGACTATAAGTCGGCAGGAGAAAAAGGGAAGCTCCGGATTACCGATTTACGATAATGATTCACATTGACCAATCTCGATTCTTCTTCTCGAATTACTTTTTATTTTTCATGTTATCATCGAATTCTACACAGTGAATACAATAAACATAATTCCTCTACTTAGTTGGAAACTTCGATATATGAATGAAAATATATAAATAATGAATAATCCGAATATACAGACAGAGGTGGGAGCCTGAAATAACAGTCCGTCCATAAAAATAAATGGAATGCGGACACTGAATAAATGACAAAACCGATTAACGATGACCATTATTAATAAAAAGATTCTATCCGAGACGCCGCATTCATAATTGGCGGAACTAATCGCTAGTAAGCGTCTCTTTCTTTTCAAAATCGCACAGCAGAAACAAACACAACCACAGACACTTATTTACAAGCAATTACAACACGAATACTGAACAAAAATGACAGACTGAAACATCATCGCGTCGTGGGACGAATTAACCGAAGGATTCCCATTTTTCGAGGAAAGCCCGTCGAGGGTTTAATCTCCTAATTGTCCATCGCCTCTTCAATAACCTCCTCACTCTTTCAACGCTAAAACACCGACGTTTCGCAAGTGGGATTCACTCAAACCGGATTTTTCTGTCGTGATTCCGCAATTACTTCAGATGAGCAATTGTCCCTGAGTCAACATTCGAGAAGTGAATGTGAATTCCAAAAGACAATTTGTCCCATTTAAACTACTTACGCGAGAATAGCCGAAGATTTTTGACGGGAAGGGTATGGAGGATTATGAGGACATAAAACGAAAGGCCGTTATCCTTCCTATACTCGAAGGCTCTTTGAGATACACAAAAGGGGCAGATGTCCTATGAAGAGATTCTTGAAAATTGGTAAAAGTAAAGTATTACTCGTTTCCATGAACAAATATTCTAGATTATTAATTGATAGGAGTCACCGTGCGTTAATGAACGCTTCCTTTCCTTTCAGGGTATTTACTCGCGTATATCAGTGAATGTACAGGGAACATTTTCTTTACAACAATGAAAGTTTGAGAGGAAAGGTATTCGTATTTCCAGATGACACGACAAAACGTAACGTAAAGGTCAGCTTACGCAGGGAGAAGGAAAAAACTGGAATGATCGTTTTTTTTTTCTCGAGCGATAATTCTTAATTGAGAAGTCAAAAGGTCACAGGAAAATGTAGTAAAAAAATCTGTATATTCAGCACTTCATAGCATGAAAAGATTGAAACATATATTGCCCATCCAATTGAAGAAGACTCTTGTCCAATCCCTTATCCTCCCCATTTTCGACTACTGTGATGTCATTTTAAATGAATTGCCTACCGCAACCTCGTCTAAGTTAGATCGAGCCTTCAATCAATCTGTAAAATTTATCTTCAATGCCAAAAGGTATGATCACGTTACACNATTCTTAAATGAGAAGTCAAAAGGTCACAGGAAAATGTAGTAAAAAAATCTGTATATTTGACGGGAGGATTTTGCGAAATTAGAAAAAATAAGTAATATTTATTACAAATTTTTAGAAGATGTGACCTATGAAACAAAGTTAAAAATAACTTATGAAGAATTCAAAATATCAAGGAAGAAAAGCTAGAATTGCAATAATCATCCCAAATTCGAAGATAACCGAAGTTTAATAAATTTAGCATACTTTATACGCATTACCATTAAAAGGTTTAAAACTCAAACTTGTGCGCAACCTTCCAGCACAGGGCATTTTTAAGATAAATAGAGGAGTCGTAATATTAAATATCAATTAGAAGTAAATGGCTGAATCATTTTCACCGCATGCTTGCAAAATCAAAACCACAGTACGGTGCCTCGAAGGAGCGAAATATGGCATCGAGAGGAAATTCATCGAGAGGGAAATGTATGAACCCGAAAAGAAAATTTCGGCTGAGGAAACAGGATGAATGAAACAAGGCTGCCCACTTTTACAAATCAAAACGAAGTGATTAGAACGATAGAGCTGGATTTGATTACCCTCACTATATGAATTGATGAGGGAGTTTCCACACAAATAGGGGGTAAAGATTATGGGGAAAATGGGAATGTATAGTTGGGATTATTAGGATAAAGGAATAAGTAAAGTGTTACTCACAACATATCGCATACTAGTGCAGTTCAAATCGACAGTAGAGGTCTTACCTGAAAAGAAAAAAATATCGATACAGTATAACACAAATATATGAATATTACATCTTATTTAAATGCATCTAGACATTGAGGCTGAGGGAAAAGATGATAGAAGTAAGAAAGACACGACGCATTTCTTTCATTCAAGGATAGGATTCACTACTCCAAGAATACTTTCAATCATTTACGATGAGAAATATGCAGTTCAAAATGAGGATCAAGAAGAAAAGGAAACTTTCGGAAAAAAGGAAAAACAGGGAAGTTTTAAAAGTTGAAAATCCATCATAGAAAATACTCTAAGTAGTAACTTGAGCGAAGTTCCACGAGAAAAACCGCGCAGGCACGACCGGTTTTGGTGGAGATTGAAAAAATACAATAAATTCAACAAGAATTTTACGAAAAACGTTTAGTCAAAGTTGTCAAAATAATAATAAGCAACAAGATAGGGCCACAAGAGAAAGTCCGAGAAACTTTAGATGAAACTACACTGCTAACCCTGAAGTTCAAAGTTTCACAATTAAAAGAGCTGTCCGGGACTTGACTTAAGTTAAAATAAATTCTAAACGAAGGCCTATTTCTAGCTTCTGAGACAAATAACTAAATAAAATCACCAAATCTGAAGAAAGTCGCTGTTTAATTGAGAGTAATTAACGGCAACCGTGAAAAACTATTAGATTTCGCAAGTTATAGAATTCTTAGAACTATTCTCATGATTAAGATCGCACACCCCTTCAGGTAGTGAAATTATCAAAAATAGCAATTAAATGCTCATTTAACTTTTACTTATACTCTAATATTTTTTCACATACCTTCACTATTTCTAAACTTTTTTACAGAAATGAGCAACACTAATACTCTTTCAAGCTACATCAGAAGAAATTAGGCATCAGAGGAACCGAATCCTTCCAACAAATGCTGCGGGGGCGTTCTATAGAGGTCTGCATGGACTCGGGTTCGGACCTGGTTACGGATTTTTTTGGGGTTCTGGTCGAATTAGGTCCTCAAAATACAACATATATAAGGACTAGTCCGGGATTACTCGTGAAAGGAACGGGCCGGGCTTGCATAAAATATTTCGGGCCTGTGCAGACCTCTTAGAGTACGCTGTCTCTAAAAAATCCGACTTGAAATTAAGGGATTCTACATCGCGAATTGTGGGCTATTTCCACATGTCAGAAACACTAGAAGAATAATAATCCGCGCGATAACCCTGAAAGCCTAATGTTCTTCGTAGCAGATAATGAGCGAATCAGTAAAGATGCGACACACTGAAGCTAAGGACAAAAGAATAAATTCACGCCGAAGCAGAGAAAATAAAGGCGATCTGAACCGAAAAGGACTGCAGAATGAAACGCCCTAAAGGTGGAGAGTGAGAAAATAACAGTCGGAATGTCCTTGTGAGAAGATGGAAGAATGGGTACTAAAGACAAACCCATCTAATTCCTCCCAAGGCGATGAAGAGAACGATTTGATTACTGTGAACAGCTGCCTTGATCTCAAACCATCGATTCTAGAAAGCTCCGCCTTCACTTCCATCCTAAGTGTATTTGCTTGGACTAAAACGTAAATCGATTCCTTTTAAGAAAATGCCACGGAAAAAACTAGGCAAACAGACTGGCCACTTATTATTTGGTCAACCTATACGGGGAGCTGTTCCTATTTAATGTCTATCTAAATAATGTATTCCTTAAAATAAACTTTAAGCGCGTACATACAATCAAACTTCAACGGCAAACATATCAACAGGAAGTGAATGGGAAAAAACTTCAGACGCGAATTCATTTCTTTCGGACGATTGAAATGCTTCCGGAATACGATGGTTCATAAAACCGGAAGATGAAAAAGTGTGCTAAAGGTTTACATTGCAGAACATTCGTGGATTATGGGTCTTTTAATGGTAAAATCCTAAATAGTTTTCACTCTTCTTTATGGTCATGGTTTCCACAAAAATTGTAAAAAGTAATCGAAACGTACACAAACCTTATACTTCCGGAAATATTCTGAATTTCATTTTCTTAGGGTAGCGTTACATTATGGACTCTGTTGCTAAATTGTTGATTGACCAACTGATACTAACAAATAATATCTTTTAGATAGAAAAATATGTACAACAAAATAACCGACCTTCGACTGAAATTGGTATAACGGAATTCAACTGTATTTCCATCCTCGGCATGGATTTGTGATAAGTGTGCGCTATTCTGCAAGGTATCTAACACGAGTTCGTAAAGGCAGCACGAACATTTTTCATCCCATTCTTGTTTTTTTCTCCTTTAAACTTCAACGGTTCTAAATATGACAAGTGCAAAAAACAGGTCGTGAAATAAACGCAGCAGAGCGGAGGTGCGGTGGACTTTCACTGCTCCATGGTCATCGCCACGGAATTCCTTTCTCCGGTCACATTCGCTTTCGATCTCTTTTTGCCCCGATCGACGCAACATCGCCCCGAGGAGTCCCACGGTCAGCGCATTAATAAATTAGACGGAAGAAGCCGACAGAAAGAAAGCACCTGTCGGGATTAAAGCAAGGGTGGGACACATGAAGTTGGAATGAGATCAGAACACTATAACACCGAATTGCTTAAGGAAAGTTCTGAGACATTTAGTAATTCTCTACTTAAAGGACGAAGCTGTTCATCAATGAAAGAAGAAATAATAGATTAGAAATCTAACACAAAATTTTCGATGCGATCGGTCTCAAATGTAAGTAAAAGTTCCCGCAATTGTGAATGTTATAGGTAATAAGTGCGAGGAATAGTTGATAGCTGCACCACAAAATATCGATATCATTAAGACTGACCCTGAATTAATCTGAATGTTTCCTGGCATTTGTGGATGAAAATCACTTTACAGGTTAAACCTGTACCTGTCGCATGAAAGATTTTGTGCAAAAATTTGATAAAGTTATTTTTCCCCAACCAAAGAATACCAGCATGGTACCTTCGATCATCTACGGTAAGTTACCAAGAGGAAAATGGTTCATATATTTTATTTTTCTTCGAGTATTGTAAGGCGGTTTGCAGGGTATTTATGTAGATGTAGATGTATATAACTGTCTTTAACCCTTTCGCTGCGACAATCGACTAAACTCGATTTGCCGTCCATAGTCCTGAAGCTGCATCTAATCCAAATACGCAGCGAAAGGGTTAAAAACCCAAGTAAGCTCATTCAATTTCCCGAAGAGCTAAATACTTTAAGTTAAACATTCTAAGTTATCAGAATTTTAAAGCGGTTCAGATTTGAGCGACCAGTCGCGAACGACAGGATAAAAACTCAATCGAATGCATAATATTAGAAAAACTCGACGCAATAAGTAAGTTATTCCCTCGTGATTAGATAATGTAAATCGACATCTTTAAGACTAGACGTGAAGGATCAAAATTCTGCAGGCGGAGGTGCGGTGAGCAGAAATTGATTTAAAAAATATTTGGTGATGTAATCGACGCTTAAGAATTATTTTTTCTTATACAAATGAGAGAAACTTCGTATTTTTTCTTTCCATTTCCACCATCGACTAGTTTTCTCTTAACTTATACTAAATACTCTCTATAGATACATAATTATTTGAGCCTTGCTGGAGACCCTAAATAACATTTGATATAATATAAAGGTCTTTCTCCATTTATTGAAATGAACGTTAATGCTGACCTAGGGTACGAACTTGTCGCTCAACCAGCTTCTTCCGAGGGTGCTTCCGGTCAGTACATAGAAACATTAACACGTATTGGCGCGAACTGCCAGTGAGCAGGTAAGCAGCTTTCTTTGAGTTCGTACCCTTGCTGAGAATATGATATCCTTTAAGAGATTATAATTCACACCCTGAGCACACTGAATAAAACAGAAGAAAATCCTACATACTAAAGAGTCTAACCTTTTTAATAAAATATATCCCAAAAGGAACAAATTTCCCCAATATTGACGCCTAAGCACCATCTTCCACAGAGAAGAATGAAATTCCGAGTCGTGAATTATATTTGTGATATTTACATAAATTATAATGTAATACAATTAGAATCAGAATATAATTTATAAAGCTGACACCATAGATTAAGTAGATATTTCGATAAAATTCAATTGCGAAATAAGTACATACAACGTCAAGTTATAGACTTTTTGTAACTAAAGAGGTTTAAAAAAAATACTTCACGCAGCATCGAACGATGATCGCTCAAAATACGGATATAATTATCAAAGCCTAGAAAACAGCATATTCACTAAATTTTGAGTATTAAAATATGGTTTAAGATCACAATCTAAGTAGTAATCTTGGTCAGGGTCGAATTGTACTATCGAATGCATGATAAAAAGCTCAGTCGTCAGCTCCTTACGACATCTCAATGGAAAACCGCTAAAAGAAAAGCGGAAGTGATTAAAAGCTCGTCAAAAAAGGTATTGGGTGACTACGTGGAGCTCACGAAAATCCGTCGTATTAAGACTAATCAAGGAATGAGAGAGATTGGTCCAGAACTTGTAATAGAATTCGCACCGAAGCGCATGGCATAAGGACAGACTGATACAAAGCTCGATTACATGACCAAGTTCGCTTCGTGTCATCAATTTCCTCTGATAGATAACGTACTTCATTGCGTCCGCTACTTCCAAAACGATTTAACAGTGAATATAATATTTCGCGTAGATTGATTGTATAGAAAAAAATTCAGTCACCTGCTCAGCTGTATCCTGAGAGAAAGTGTTGCGGCGGATATTTCGCCAATATACTCTCAGTCGCCGTTTGACCCTCTCATTCCAGATTTTATAATCTTATATTCCAAGGCCTCGATCACGAATAAATTAATCAAAGGCTCGCAAAGAGAAAAGCTGGACGGAGGAGTGACAGCTATTAACTGCGATATAAATAAAGCAAAATACAGCACAGAGCAAAAATAGGACAAAGAGATTTATCACTAACCTAGCTGACCAGACTAAGAGTCTCAAGAATTTGGGCAATTGATTCATAGCGATAGAGCGAGCTGAGGAATTTATAAAGACCGTTAGCAGGTTTCACTTTGAAATCTACAGAAAATTTTGGAAATAATTCCAAAGAACTGTTTTCTATAGGAGCTGAACTGATATATATTTAGGATTTCTAGGTCGTTAATTATAGGAGCAACCGAGTGAAAACTGGGAAGAATACCCACACCTTGATACAAGATTAACATTGTATTTTAAAACTGAAAAGATCATTGAAAGCCAACCATGATACATACACGTTCTTCGCTTTGCATAATTTAGCCGCTCAGTAAATTATTTATGACAAATCCCGCAATTCCTTCCACGAAAAGAAAATCTGAACTAAAAACAACAGGGAGAAACAGACCACAGTAGTAGCTATTTTGAAAGAGATGAAATATTTTTCATATCATAAGAGCTAACGTATTAGATCAAAGAACATGATTTTGAGGATTATGTGGTAAATATAACTAATTTATACCTTCGCCCTAAACGTCCTATTTCTAGCTGGTGTTTAACATATTTTCCATGCTATATGTTATTCCACAGCTTTATTTCCTTATGTTTATTTTATTTACGTATGCCATGAATTTTCTACTTGTGTTTAAATGAACAAATATCCCTTAATATCCTGAATTACCGGTGTTTACTTAATAGAAAAGCCCTTGTTTAGTTCCAAAGTTCTCACAGTCTCGATTCTCTATTTGTTTTCTTCGAGGCGGTCGAGAATAAGGGAAATGACATAGCATTGAACTGTTGTGGCTTCGCCGAACAATCCTATCGATATCCCTATCAAAAGAAAATTCGAAATAAAACAAATTTCGAAAATGATCCGAAAGTATCTTCCATGAACGTTTGAGAAAGACTTTCCGGGACTTCAGGGTCGCCTCTACTTGGGAATTCCATTTCCAATTGAAGCTGCATGAATCAAACGCATATTCATCTTCAAGGCTGAATAATACCACCAAATTTATTTCCGAGAACAGATTCTGAATTCGCAGGTGAGGAAGAAATCACAGCGCAATCATTCAGTCGCCGCGAATCCACAGGGCATCGGAAGTGAATTCCATTTCCATTTGGAATGGAAAATAAGATTACAAGCCGGACATCTAAATTGCTACAGCGCTTAGGAACTCCCTCTCAATTTATTTCGTTTGGAAATTGGGTTAGGCGAAAAATGCTTTTGAAAGCTAACCGGTTTGCATCATTTTTTTAACACGCAGAATGTTTTAATGGAAAAAAAACTTAGGAATACTGTTTAGTCTAATTACACACCTCCTGAAATAAAGTCGATTTATTATTATTATAAATGTTCATATACATTAAAATTCCGCGCATAAATATCATCCAGCTGCCTTTCTACGATGCATCCTGCTTGAAAACTACACTTCGATGCATCAAAATTCCGAACTTAATATTTTCAAATCAGGGGCGGATTTATGATAAGACGCTAGCTGAGAGCCCGTTCATATATGAGGCTTCCATAATATCGTGCTTGGGAACTTTCAGTATCATAAATTTTCAATTTCTTTTAGAGACTCGGTTGACTCACGGACTCATGTTTTAAATTTCATCAAAGACCTTAGTATATTTAGAGTAAATCTGTAGCGTAAAATAGTTTGCTTACAAAACATATTATGTACATAATTTATATCCATCTATAAAGTAATGTATATATTAAAATTGATAAATATACCACTTATAGCAGAATATTTTGTTTATTTCTGCTGCAGTGAAGCGTTTGAATTTTTACAGCATGCATTTCTATTATTTCATAACGACGGCCATTTTTGACTCTGATAACCATGATTAAGGGTATCGATTTAATCATTGCTCTTTGGGCCGCTGATCATTTGAATCCTTGATACCACCTTTGCCTCAAAGATTCCACCATTTAACACATCTCCAGGATCATCATCAATAAATCATGCAAAAATCACACTTCCCGAGAGGATACGTTATTCACTCTGTAATTCAGTCTGGTCTTTCTGCAATGCCAAAAGGAAACTTATAAACCGGTTGTGTCAAAACCGACGGCCTACGAAAAGGCACGGTGATTAATATCTTTGAATGAAAGTAACCACGAATCAATAATCGTTACGTGTGCCAATTATTTAACATAAACAGTAAGAGGAGCACTACCACTGCGCCAAGAATAAATAACTTAGGCGCAACTGATGACATCCTTCGCATAATCGCCGATCGTTTCGGAGGCGCAAAAAAGAGATGTGGTGGGTCTTAATGTGACGTCCAAGGAACGCACGTGAACCGAGTGATTGATCGCAGAGGCGGGAAGGAAAAAAGCGCACCCACTCACGAGGATAAAGCATACACACCCCCTAGAGCGTCATTATAATAAGTACATCCGGAATAGGTCAGGTGGGAAGGGCACCTGCTAAAGGATCCAAGGAGATACGCGTTCTCCTCCGCACAGACCGCTCACTTAGGTTAAAAACTAAAAGAGAGCAGAACGATATCGCCGAGGAAATGTGCACTATCCCTTCTCAGAATTTAATGCACATCGATGCTTCCTAAAAATTAGAAAAACTAAGAGGGCAAAGATCGGCGAGGCAAAGATTGGTGAGAAGACTCCAGATAAGCCCAAATAAAGGACAAAAACGATCACCGCCAAACACAGCCTCTGAAGTGCGAGCAATAAAAATGGATGCAACAAACACTGAACTAAACTTTTATTAGAAAAAAAATAACAAGCACTTCGCAACTTTGATATTTACAATCACATTAGTACCCCGAAAGTCGCCGTACGGCGTATGGCAGGGGGTGTGAAAACACCGAACCTATTAAATTTGTGGAATAAATTCTGCCTAACTCGGTTCTTCTATCCTTTAGATATTCCTGGTCGAGGGTTTTGATCATCATTGATACGTATGTACAAAGAGATAACCGTGAGTAGGGACTGGTAAACGAATCGATAAATGATTGAACTATTAAAGGGATAAAGGGGTTGAGAAAACTAACTTTCGGTTGAATACCATTATATGCGCGTCCATGTTTTGGAAGGTTATTTAGACGGATAGTGGACAGAACAGTGCCTAAAATAGACTAAAATAGAAATAAGGGGGATTTTCTCAGCAAAATAATTTCAATGTCTTATCGAAACGATTCTAAAATATATATTTAACACTATAAATAAAACTGACTTAAGAATTAATACAAATTCATGAAGGAAGGATTCTGTTTTCTGATTAGCTGATATGCAGATCATCTTGCGAGATAGAGGTTCAAATTACAGTAAAAATTTCAACTTTAGAGCGACCGAATGAAGATGAACTGCTTCAGGTATCCACTGAGAAGACTACAGAAATAGATTAAGTAACCACAGAACGTAAGGATAAAATAAACAAAAACATATCCTTTGGCAATCTTCTGTCTGTTTTCTTCTAGTTCCATTCTTTACTTTACACAATGTGAATGAAACTAACTACTTGCTTTCCATTCAGAGGAGAAGAAATTGAAAGAGAAAAAGTCTGCCGCAGCCGGGAATCGAACCCGGGACCCATCATAGCCCACGAAATTGAAGGAGGGATCGTTCTGTCTTGGTAGCTTAGAGGACAGAGCACCCGCCCGGAAAGTGGGAGACCCGGGTTCGATCCCCGGCTGCGGCAGACTTTTTCTCTTTCAATTTCTTCTTTTAAATTCCAAGCAAGTGTACCATGCGTATATCATCGCTTTTCTTCCATTCAAAGGTTAATCTTCACTCTATACCTTACAATTCTACAACCACTTCATGAATTAAAGTAAAAAACTTCACGTTCTTTTTTCGTGTAGAGCAGCCTTTCCAAGCTTTTATGGTCAAAAGTTCCACTTTTCATACCCTCAAGAGTCGAGTCTCAGCATGTTTCAAAGGCTATATTTTTCTAATTGACGCAATTAATAGTTAACGAGAATTTAGTTTGCAAGTAAACCTATCGCATATTATACTGCCAATGAAGCAAAATTATTGAAAAAATAAAAAATAGAACTAATAAAAATAAAAGACAACCTGCGCGAGTCACACCGCACAGGCTCGAAAGTAGAAACACCACTAGCTGTACGCGTTCCACCGGTTGGGAGATGTTAAAGTAAAGCTTATTTTAAAATATTTAGTGTATTCCTTTTTTCCCCTCGATGGGTTCTTCCAAGTCGACTTCCTTTAAGGATTCTTTCAGTAGTACTGGGTCTCCTCATCACGCTATATGGTGTGTTGATGTTATTCAATAATCGGGTGATTAAAATCGGCGCTGTGTGTACCGACGGTGACAAAGAAAGCAAATATAAAGGAGCACGGATCGAAGATGGTCTTCCCGTGGCGGCATAAGGGGATAGTTCGCTCCCTAGAGGATTCCACACCTGCTCGCAATCTTTTCTCTTCGCAACAGTGCGATGCCCAACACGGTAAGCGATGAGCTACGATTGGTCCAACTTCTGAAGTGTGTTTGTGAGGGTGCATACCATTAGAGTACGAACAACTGAGCACAATACGAAGATTATGAGTATTAGAGATTTAAAAGCACTCCGTAAGCATCACATGTAACTCATGTCTGGAACAGTCCAGTTCCTTTACGGACACCTCCCTTAAAGAAGGGAGTATTGTTTCGGAAATAAGCATAGGGTAATTCCTAGCAATCGGCAATCCGGAAGTGCACGTATGTCTCCAAACGCGAGTTCTATCGGCCGACGTAGGCTTATGGTGTGGTTGTAAACTTCTTCTTCACTAACAGTCATATTCCACCATTCTTTCCTATATGAACATGGTAGAAATTATAGGGAAAATAAACACACGTCAGGAAAAAAGCGGAAACGCTACTTTGAAAGAAATTAATGAAATGATACTCCACTCTTACTATATTTTGTATGAGCGAAGTGTACGCCTCACACAGCCGTTGGAAAAGCGAAGGTGCAATATTAGTCTCCATAAGAGTGGAGACCTTGGAATAAGTGTTACAACTATCACTTCCACAGAGAACGAAGGCTAAATGTACGTGCAGTTACGCTAATTCAGGAGTAAATTGAAACCGGTTATCGGCACATCGACGAGCAATGATCCAGGGAACTTTCGCGCGGCAGAAGGCAAAAATCTCTTCTTCGCCGAGGCTAAACATATGCTTATTTATTAAAATAAAGGGAATTCGTCGAAATCGAATACGAGTGGATTCTTCCGCAGAGATATACTGAATCGTTACACAGTGTTTCCTGAGATTGTAATCCAGGGTAATACGTTCAACGGAATCAGTATTTAGAAAAAAACGAGAAAAACATCCGAAGACAGGTATTGCCCTGGCATCCAACCACTCAGTCGTAAACATTCTAAAAGCGATTTCTTCGATTCGAATTCAAGAAAGATACGCTCCTTGTTCTTTTAGAGATCAAAATATTAATCGGAGAAGAAAATAAGAGATTTTACGGATGCCTCAATTTTTTTTACTTCAAGTTTAATTGTAAGACAAATTAAAAAACGCAGGACAGAAATTGGGCTTTCATTCGGAAGAGAAACACATCAGATACCACACATTCCGATATATTTCAAGCGAAAAATCCAAACTGAATGCCTTTACTCTGGAAACTCTTTTCAACAATGATGTCTTCAAGAGACTATAAACGTAAACTTCTTTCAAAACACTCCCTTACTGCATTAATTAATATTACAACTTCTCTTTCCAAAAGGGAACCGATCCTACAATTTTTAACCGAAAGCCTTTTGCATCCTGGAATGTTAGAATTCGAGAATAAGAAAAGACGCAGTAAAAGGCGATATGTTTTGTGAAGAATCGCTACGATAAATCAGTGAGCGTTACTCAGATGCTTCAGGACGCAGGATGGGAATCTTTAGAAGTTAGAAGATTTCAACGAAGAATTAATTTACTGGATAGATTTAGAGAAAGCAAGTTCAAAGATGATGTAGCCGTTATAATGCGTTCACCATCTTACATAGGCCGTTCCGATACTGCGAGAAAGATCAGGTAAATAAATACTAGAACCAATCGATCCAATAACTCATTTTTTCCGCGAACGATACGCGAAAATAATCGGTTAAGGAATTAATTAAGGAATTAAGGAAATAAGAGTCATGATGCATGCACCCCCTGCCACACACCAAAAGGCGGATTACAGGGTACTTACATAGACATAGACAATTCTAAGATAAAACGGAAACGCCTCAGCCAAAATCTTCAATTTTCTTATAAGCAAACGTTGCATTTTCAATAGAAAATAATACAACTTCTGACTTGTTGTCAATACTGGACACATCTGAAACTTTTTCTCGATTTGTGTCTATCTTCATTTCTTCCTTTCAGAAAGAACACGGAGTATGAAATCTACAAGTAGGTCTGCTAGGGACCCATTATTCTGTTATCTCTACCAAATGCTCCCCATTAGGTTACCACTGGATGCACTCCGCCGCCCCCAACGTATTATCTACTGCAGAGCTGCACAGCGTACAAGAATCGAAGGAGCGCATGGATATAACGAAAAAGGGTTGCGGGCCGCAGATGAAGAACTTTGGGAAAATGGTCATTTTTTAACTCTTAAGGAATATTTCTTTAAAAATAAAAAGATTTCCGAAGGCTGAAATTGTAAGTTATTCTATATAATTCTAGTGTTGTTGAAAAATAAAAGGATATATTTTTAACCTAAAATTAACTCCGAATTCCATAGACTTTTCTTGATAATATCTCCGCTTCTTTTATATGCTGTGTTCTTTCACGGGCAAAGATTTTTTTCATCCATAGTAAAGTATGCTATTTATATAAGTAGCTATTGATTGTAACACTTTACTATGGATGGAAAAACTAAAATTCATCTATTTACTTTACAAAATTCCTTAGACCCTTTTATTTATCAATAACACTAGAATTCTCACCAGATTGTTTTCCTTTCCTGAAATTTGGAATTAGAGGTGGATAATCTGAGGTTTTATCTTCAATAGCCATTTTTATTACTACCTGTCGTTCGCAAATTTTAAATAAATACAAGTTTTCGTACATAAGGATAATTTCTAAAACACGTTATTGGCCGTGGAATGAATCCTAGCGGCCTCTATCTTGTGCGTGCCTGATTTAGTGGTTGGGTTGGTTGAGGAAGCTGAAAAGGCAATTAAAATATCTCCGAATTAAAATACCGCCTTCCTCCGGCGCTCTAGAAAACGGCAATACGTAAATACGCATCATTGGGCGGAAATGTCATTTCCCTGCGTCTTCTTTGGACAGTTCGCACGTGGAGCGACCTTGCCGCGCCCCTCACGCGCCAACCGGAATCCCCCGCACACACAACAGCCGAAGGTGAATCACCGGAGGGGAGATAAAGAGAGGGAGGAAGTGAGGATGAATGAAGTGTCGTGAGGGAGCGGATTCAGTTACTAAGAGGACGAAGGAGTGAGCGAGTGAGAAGGCACGCTCTGAGACACGCGGTGCTAGGCGCCGACGAGGGGCGGAATATCCACCGTCCCGCCGGGGAAAGAGAGAGTACAGCCGATAAAAAAGAAGACGGCGTGCCACTACGGGGTAAGTAGCGTGAACGCGGTGGAGACAAGTCGGCCTCCGTCGCGAATTTTCAGTTTTTTCCCGTGTGTTGAAGTGAATGAATGGGAAAGCGGACGTGCGAGAAAAAGGTGAAATTATCCCGCGGAGGTGACTGTCGCCAAGGAAATGCCTGCGCAAAATCTAAGCATCGATCGGAGCGATGCTGCGTCGCGCGGAGGCGACATAAAGGGTAACGAAACGTACCAAGACAACAAAGACCAAGACTAACAAAGATAGAGGAACCGATTTTAGTTTAGGTTACTTCTACATCCGAGCTTAAAATCGAGTTTATTGTGCACATTGAATTCTGTTTACGTCTACAAAATCAGCCAAAGAACCACAATCGTCTTCTGAAAGCCTGTTTCCTTTCACAGATGATTTACATCGATGTTGACAGAGAATTCACAATTTGAAAAGAGAGTCTAAGAATTATTCAAATTTATAAAAAATACAATATGCCCTTTAAATAGCTTTAGGTCCACATAAGAGAAACAACTACCTAAGCGTATGAATGCAAAAAGCCGTTTGCCGCAATGTGCTCTTCATATCTAAGCTTCAACCCCGGAGACTTCAACGCTCGACTACGAGGATACGCCAATGATTACACTTCGTGGCTGAGATGGTAACAACAGAAATCCCAGACCGCAGTTATACATTAAATAAATTAATGTATTTTATGATATTCTCTCGACTTAAACCTGTCATTAATTATTAACGGAATATGTAAGTGAGTTAAGCCGCGAGATTTTTACGGAGTCTTCGCGGGAAAGCGGACGCGAGAGAAATCAGGGTTGAGGAAAACCTTACGGAAAATGTTGCCAAGATGAAAATAATGACACATTGTGTGTGAAAAATATTGTAGGGCAGCGACCTAAGATGTTTATAGGAATAGATCGAGGGATTCATATGCCTACAGATCAAACGATACATCGCGTTATTTCTACACGCGTGTTACCTGAGAAATACCCCCCCTGCCATAGACCTAGGAGCTATTTGCAGGATATAGGTGTAAATGTATGAAGATGAGTGATGAAGTTTCGAATTATTGATGTTTCGATGATATTCCGAGGATATGCTTTCTTAGGATCCACAATTTCAAATATTTCGGAAATAATTATCAATTTCACTCATACTCTCATTTAACTCATTCTAGATTTCGAACAAATGTTAATTACGGAAAAAATAAGCGAAGTGATTCGAACTCTTAATACACAATTCTTTGAGAAACGTTTGGAATGACGATTCCGCTCATTAACAAAATCGTAGTCGTTGACCTTCAATAGCTACCCATTTGGACAAAATGGAGAAATCCTCTACTCTTCCGGAACCCGAAGAAAACATTAGCTCCGTTAAACTTTGTGACGATAAGGCATGATGGAAGATTTACAAAATTGACATATAAATGTACACTGATGAAAAGTAAGATTAAGAAAATTAATCACACAACCCAATACCGAAGAAAGTAAGAGCTTCAAATTTTGAGATACTAGTGAAAGTTTCGAAACAAATAAGCAAAATTAAACTCCACCATCGAATAAAAGATTAGCAATATTCGACGGCGATTCTAGCAAATTGGTTTTAGTTTAGCCTCATAGATGCCGGACACTAAATGCTACAAGTGAAACAAACAAAACGACGGCTCGGTGGAATTCTCACGTCTTCAATTAAAATGCGCTTATTCATGACCTGAAATGGGTCATCATTTCACACGCTCTACATTTGGGAACAAATTATCCAATGAATGGATAATGACGCAAAGTCCCATTATGTTAATCAAATCACCCCGTGCGCCTTCTTTTCGGAGAGAAGCGACATGGTGCTAAAATATAAAAAGAGCATCACACGCAAGTTGGGCGCTCCGGCCTAGTTAGCTTTATGTTTCGCGGACTCCCCATTCTTCAGTGTAATTAATGGAGAACATGACAAGGAAATCAAGGTGCATTTTCTCACACTCAACTCTTTCACTTAAAAAGAAAACGCGAACGGGAAGTGAATAGGAAACTCGACGTCGGTATGTCACGGATTCTCTTAGAAGGTCGAAGGATAAAAAGCGGGAAAAATACCAAGAACTATCTACAAGCTGTCTTTAAAGCTACAATTAATCGACGGCATCACAAAATAAATCATAATCTTTATCTATGAATCACCTCAATCGAGTAATTGGTAGACTCCTTACATATAATTAAATGAGATTCTTTTGCATAAAATCTCGATGATTCATGCAAAGCAGTTAACCAAGCTTTCATTAAGAGCATATGAAACTAGAATTCCTACCTCTAGGAATAACAGAGAAAATTGCTTAACATTCGATTTCCAACTAACAGAAGCACATAAACGAGATTGAGGAAAAAATCGATGAATAGAAAAACGAATTAAACGAAGAATCAATACTGGTTTGATAATTAAAATATGCATATCCCTCAACGAAGAACGGCGGATCATCCTAAAAAGGATGATCCGCCTGAGATGAAGGTTCTCACGAATCCAATAGCCAACAAATCCAACGCCTTCCTATCGGTGAAACAAACAGGAATGCGTACATAACTCCCAAGGCTCTATCACAAATAATTCCTAACCCCGCCTGTTTAACATTCAATTCCTCCGCCTAAGGACCAATGACACTAACAATAATTTTGTCGTGGGAAAACCTATATAATGGCCGACGTAAACATCATAGAAGGCGGAAAATACTTGAATAGCACGAATATGCTCCATACACTGCAACAGTAATACGAATAAGAGAAGACAGGCTTATGAGGAAAGCGTTCAATATGTTCTTCTGGAATTAATAACTCGACAGCTCATCTTCTGGAATAAACTATGGAATTAATAACTCGACAGCTCATCTTCTGGAATAAACTAGGGTTCAACTTGGACGAATCAAATGGTTTTTAAACATTTAAGGTTCTATGATTTTACTCCTACTAACATGCAGACGATTTTTAGGCTTAATGGGAATATCGACCAAAAGAAATCGCAGGGATTATCAAGGATCTAAAGAATTGATACCGAAAATTCAGTCTCAAAGATGAAGAGAACGCTAAATGCCCTCTAAACTACGTCGAAAAACAACCAAATAGAACTGGCCGGTGGAGAGTATCTTAGGGAGATAGAGGGGGCTGAAAAACCTGGAGACTCACCAAAAAACCCTACCGACATACCCTTTATCCCTTCTCCTGAGCAGAATGACCTTCACCGTCTGATTCCCTCACTCTTTCCCAACATATTTTCCGAAAGAGCCGCCCAGCACCCCTCTCGCCCCTCCCTCCCTTCCTCACTGGGTCTCTGGGTCTCCGGTGCCGACGTCGGTCACTTTTACCGTCGACTCCGGCGTGGCGACAGCCAAGAGAGAGAGCACGCAACCGCCCAGGACCACGCTCTTCGACCGCCGCTGTTTCGTCCGTTCACCAAATCCCATTTCCTCCCGAATGGATCCGAGAGGCGGGCACAAGGCCGACCGGTCCTCCGCCGACCTCACCTTTCACGAAATGTGACAAAAAAAGAGCGTAGGAAGAGAGGAAAACCCCCTTCGTCCCTCCACTAGACTCCCAGCGGAAATAAAGATCGGTTGTCGGAGTCATTCGGTGGAGGAGAGTGGAAGGTACAACACCTTTGGATGAGTGCGAGGGTGTGCTAGTGGAGTGTGGGGCGAATCGAGTGGGTGAGATGAACGAGTCGCCGTGTCCATCGCAAGCGGTGAGCTGAAGGTCTCCATCGGGAGAAAAGGGAAGGTGTGGTCCGCGCCAAGAGGAGAAAGGACTTTGCCTTCTCTGCCCAACCCTTCCCTATCTCGGATACCTATAAGGGAGTGTGCTGCCAGCGGGTGAACTACTCTGCCACATCGTAACGTGAGTAAATTAGGGCACGAATGTAGTTTGCTTTTGCAGGAAGCACGAAGTCGCTCTGCTTTCCTGGGAAATTTTCACGACGCGAGACATAATAGCGAATAAAAGACTAGCGTATAAATAGCCTATATTACAAAAACAAATTATTACAAAGGGAAGAGAATTTTAACTGAATACCAATTAATTCTCTTCAGTGAGGTAAATGTTTGCCACGAAAGGATTAACATTTAAGTCATTTAAATATCCCCAGTAGCCATTTTATTCCTAATAATTCAAGTGAGGACATTTAAATCTTCCACCGCAGTAACGCTTCGTAAACACATCCACCGAAGAGAAATGAAACAACATATACATAATTTTCTTTTCAATTCAGCAGACAGAAAATGTCAAGAGGTTTTAATATGCCCTTCATATGTTTACGGTTTTCTGATTTTGTAGTCGGTGACAAAAAAATTCAGTCGAAAAAACAAAATGTAAGCTGTTGAGATTATACACTGCGTTGGAATCGCTACGATTCATTCGACGTAATTTCAATCCATCAAAAAATTATTAAAATGCAGAAAGCCTAGTTACCTCACGCATATATAGATACCTTTAAAACGAAAGAGATATCCTTATTACGCGAAAAGATGGTTATTAATGCTGAAAAGGAAGCCGAAAATTCTTGGAACACGCCAATAAACTTAAGGTTCAGCATGCTAAAATCGTTCATGGGTATGCGATCACGCTATTCATATCACTAAGAACATGCTCGAAATTCAACTAAAACTCAAAGGACAACACGACTCCAAACGAGTATAACGTTTCAAATGAGAAGAATAGTAGCAGCAACTAACTTCTGCTTGCCACGATTAATGCATGTCATGCAGACTATAAGAGTTAGAAATAAACCACACTTTTCTTTCTTTATGGCTTACAAAGTGCAAATCGCTAGCAATCCAGAACCTGTAGCTGAATGATACATGCTGAAAAATGCACCTCTTTGACGTGAGTTTCAGAGGAGAAAGTAAAGTAATGATGTACGTAGCGACCCGCGGGGTTTGAACGGCGAGTGACGGAGCACTTTCTCGGCAGTGAATGATCCAACCCATTCGCCCTCTAATCCAGCTAACACTTTCGGAGAACAGTCGCGAAAACTAACGTCTTTCATTCTAACTGCCCTTTATGTTACCGAAAATGAGAGAAGGTTAACTCGCTCATTACTGAGGTTATCCACCATATTATTATTTCTCACAGTCGCTTCAAAGGGGGAAAATTGATGTTGGTCACGGACAACCAGCTACTACTGAGGACAAAAGGGAACATGACTCGTTGAGAGGCGTACCAAAATGAGGAGGACACGTCCTTCTTCACGAAACATTCACCAGAGTAGTGACTTCGGGGAAATCGAGAAACTAATTCTTTCTCGAGTTCAACGACAGTTAAGCGTCGGAATCTACATGAGGATACGAAAGTCTATCTCTCGAAGGGTTTAGTTTACGCAGCTAAATTCTAGAGAAATTTTATTTTTATTTGCCGAAAAATAATTGAACATATCAAGAAGGAAATATGAATGGGAATATATTTCTGAGTCAATAAAATTGCTTTCGATTTAAATGATCTCGCTTGCTACTCCGAAAAACCGTTAAAAATATTTTCCTCTTTTTCTATTCCGTTCCAAAACGTATAAATAACGATGATACAAGAAAAATCGCGACACAACTGCAAGCGAGGAAGGAACGCATTCACATTAAATGAAAGGTTGATGTGCCAAGAGAATTTTATATGGCTATATTGAACAGCTTTGCAGAGGAAATGCCAAACGAAATTAGTCGTGTATTGTCGATCGGCGCCCACGTTAAGCAATAACCGCGGAAACGGAGAGAGGGTCTCAAAGTGTAGCAATTTCCAGGGAAGCGGACTGTGGTCAGCCGATCAAGGCCGGGCAATTGCATAGCGTGATACGGATACGGTCCAATGATAATCAAACTTTTCATCCACAAACTATATCGTCCGAGAGAATGGAATTCTTGACCGCACTTCCAAACGATTGCAGAATAAATCTCTAAGAGTTAGTACTCATCATAACTTCCGCGGAGGCGTATAAAATCAGTGAGTGGTGAACAGTTGCAGCTGGCATATAGAGATGACTAAAATATTTTTCCTTAGTATTTTGGACAGAGAAAAATGTACCTTTCACTTAAATTTGTCACGGTCTTGTTTGTGGCTGTCACAATATGAAAGCAAATGAGGTATGAGAATATGAAAACTGATTTCATCCTAATTGCTCCTTTTCGACTACGAAAAGTTACATTCATTTGCTGAGTTTTATGAGGAATTTTTCCACTTTATTGTGCATTTTGGCTCATAAAAAATCAAAGACAAACTGCCCTCTCTCCTCCATCTCTCCCCAATTCTTCTCATAGCTAATGGTGTAGGGAATGAGAATTCCCTTTTGAAGCGCAAGTCTAACTATACGATAGCTTTAAACACAGAGGCGGTGTTTAAAGCTATCGTATAGTTAGTTATTCTTGTGGAAATAAACAGCCTGGCAACATAAAAATTATTTTTCCAGCGCAAAATTATTGAAGGGACGCAGAGGAATGTCGACAATTATTTCTTAAACATCCCTAAAGCATTGCCCGCGCATGTTTACATTTGGATATTAAATAAAGAGAAGTGATTCATAATTATTAGTCATATAAAACGGCAGGAAAACCACGTTATAAGCCTGAGAAGCAAATACATTCATTGTAGATTAAACTTCACGCTTAAAATGCGTTAGAAAATTTCAAACAAGAATCTGCATGAATAATAATCCACATTTCAGTCTAATTTCCTTCATAAAAGATGTGGTTCGGATGTATTAATAATAAATTTTCAGCCTAACTGCTCAAACGGAGGGACGCAAGAACTAAAAATTCTTTACAAACAAAAAATATCATCAAGTACTATCCAATATTCATCAGTTTTTACGCTAATATCAACTAAAAATAGTTAAAGAAATCCAATTCAGACAGGCTTCGTCTAAACAGACGCACAGCAACAAATGTGACATATCCATAGTACTTGAAACTCTTCAAATCACCTGCAAGGAGTCACAAGATCAAAAGTCATCGAACTAATTTTCGGAAACGTAACATTCCCTCTCCCTGTCGATGCCAACGTTGGCCTTATCGCTCTGCCACTTTCCATTTCCCCACGCCCCGGCCGCGGGCGACGGCACGAAGGACCCTCGGAAAAGTGGGATAGACGCTCAAGTGGATCGCAATTTTTTTTTCTTTTCTCCTCGGCCAATGCGTTACGCCAATCTGAGACAATCACGACCGCTAAAATCAACGGGAAAGAAGGCGAGTATCAGGGGACAGGTTATCTCTAATCCCGACCTGTATCACTTACGAAAATCTCACTTGCGATGCACTGCCGATCTCTGCAATTCGGAAATAACGACTCCTGTAATTATACAACGACCGAATGGCAAATAATTAAAGATGAGATCTCGTTCCTCTTCCTTGGCTGGAAACGGCCGATAAGAGAAGCGTGACCCAATTGAGGCTGGCCGATCATCTGGCTGATTCAGCCGAAAATGGCACCGATTCGGCTCTCACTGTACGCATGCAACAAGCGAAACACTTGTATCGAATAAGGAAATATTTCGCAGACCTTTCCCTTTCGTCGGACGCAACAGCGAATAAACAGATAAAGCAAAACATTTCATTCTGCGTTTTAAAGTACAGCTGAGTTGAAAAATTAACAATACAAAATAAGTGTCACCCGCCGAAAGCCGGCTTGCAGGGTACATATGTAGATACGTAGAATGATGACTTCGTTCATAAACATTCCTTACGAAAGGAAACTGATCCTAATACAAAGACAACGAAGGTAACTGCTGTATCTATTATGAAGCAATAAACAAAGACATAGATTTTATGCAGTGCTTAATTATATTTACTTACATACATTACATTTTGTACATATTATAAAGACATGCGATCTTAGGCGGAAGATGGGCCAATATGGGCATAACGTCGCCAAGAATGGGTCTATACATCTATCTACACAATTTAATTAAAGCATAGAATTATTGATGTAGATATATATGCCTAACAAAAAATATACATCTTCCATCGACACTTCTGATCTTTATTTACACACCTAAGGCAAATGAAACAAAACCAAATACAAACAATAAATTCATATAGCAGAAATATTATAAAAATAAGTTGAAATGAAATTAATCACGGATAAGAAATTATAATGTAGGAGAATCTCATTAACGACGAAGCAAAGAAAATTTACAATAAGATTTGAGGAGAATCTTAAGAATAGATTTTGCAACTAAAGCTTTCCAAATGAAGGATCATTAGCGGCGAAGAGGCTGAGAAAGGATGTTGAGGAGCGAGAGAGCATTTGTAAGAATGAACATCTCCGGATACCCTTCCGCAGAGGCATATTCTCACTTTCGAAGGCGGATGGTAAGAGCAAAGAAAACGGAAACATTTTGCCCCGAGGACGAATCCCAGGAAAGGAGACTCGAGCTAAGATTGCGCACGCTTAATCCCTTGGCTTTCTTCGCGGCATTCGGTACTTGGACGATCGCTTTCCGTTGAAAAATGCAGAACGAGCGCCCAAACAATGGGATCCAATGGTCGAAATTTGGAGTGGGCGTAGACGGCAGAGATGGAGTTAATGCAGAGACAAGGAAGTGAAACGAGATTGTCTACACGCCAACTCACGCCTCTGCTGCCATTCGAAAGAGATAATTAAAGCGTAGTACTATACGCCTATGTAGAGGAGCTTGTGGATTTGTAAAAGTTATTTCTCTTTTTTGTTCAAAAATGTGTTGTATTCGTCAAATCCTCGTGATGTCAAGATTCCACAAAGTGACTGCCTCCTCCGTGATTTTTTTCCAAATAATATTACTTAAGTAATTCCAAATCCCCAACAGAAATATCCCTGAAGGTGTAAGATGGTTCTTTCTCTTACGATCGGTTGGAAACATTTCGTGCATCCTGAATATTAACGCAAGGTAAACTGAATCTTTCCACACCATAAGAAGTTCTTCGTATTTAACGCCATTCTCACCTTACGAGCAATATGTGCATCCTCCCAACCCAAATACGTCATTGACAACATACCTGCGGAAATAACAGCACCACTCAGAGGGTTGGTACTAATTTCTCAGAATCGATCTCAGACTCAGAAAGCGCGATATATCATCTAATTATAGCATCTATTCGATCGCACCTTGGTGGTATACAACTGCTTCCTTTCTCCAAAAAAAAAACTTGACCGTGAGGAAATCAGGAATTTAACGACAGATTCAGATGAGGAGGGAATAAAAGATAGCGCGTCTACGAACAACTTCGGATCGTAAAAAAGAAAAACTTTCGGTTGCACGGAACTGATCTAAACGAACATGTATTTCCGACGTAGAGACCTAGTTTAATCTCCCTTGAAAAGATAAGTGAAAAGAGTAAAAAGATACGGCGTGAGAGCAATAACATCGATATACCTTGATACCCATTCTAATAAAAGGTTCTTAAAAGTGATAAAAAGCGTAGTAATTACCAATTTATTAATACAAATAATGTTCAATTAATACTTGAGAATAACAATACTTGAAATGAGTCTTTGGCAGGAGAAAAAGGAAAATAATACAGGAAGTGTCCCGCGACGGAAAAATGGGAAAGGAACGCCGTATCTCCAGGCTGCGATAAAAAGCCGCGAAATTACGACTTCCGATTTCTATCCAGCATCACCCACGAGTTTCCGGCTGACGCGTAAAGAATGACGGAAAGAAACGTACGTTATATCGAATCGGAGAGCTACTTAAAGGCGGAGAACACCTAATTTCAGAGCGACCCAATAACTATTTCCACTATTAATCTGCTTCCGCTCCCGGAAGAAAAATACACGAATCCGCTGATAGGATCTCGAAGAGCACGTGTGAGAGATAGTGGTCACTTTATTTCGGATTATGGGCGTGGGCTGAAATGGCGCCCGAAACATAACAGAGCGAAGGGAAAGGGACCACATTCGAGATACGGCAAATCCGCAATTTAGCCGGGAGCGAAAACACTGACCCGTATATACAAACAGCGTTTGAGGAACCATATAAGGCGCACATTCCAAAAAAAATAATTATTCTTGTCTTAGAAAGCGTCCGGCAAAAAAGCTAGGAAAACAGAAACAATAATATCCGCTCGGCCTTCAAGTGAAGCGGAATGAAGCAAAATGTAGACGTCGAGGCCGTTCCCACGGAAACCAGATTTAACTACCAAACGTGAACATTAATTCAGAAAACTGGACCTAGCAGCGGAAGAACTGAGCAGTAAGGAGAGGTAATATACTCGGACAAGACTAATAATCTTAATATTTTATTTATATCGCTATGGCACCCAAGGCTATGAAGTTGATGCGCATTTCATTTGTTGTCAGTAGCACTGGAATTATTACAGAAGAGAATTTCGAGATTTAACATTCAAATAAAAACGACCTGAGGAACGATACAATACTAAGATTAATTGGTATGCGTAACTAAAAAACTGATTTCTTGCAAAGAAAAGGAATCGTTGGAAGATAGAAGTTTAAGACTGAAATGAAACCGAGAGAAAAGACGTTCTTGGATGACGATAGGGATATTAAACGATTTAAGGGATATGCTACAACGGCCGATTTCGGAACGAGAAAAATAGACACATTCAAGGATTCAACTTTCCTCGAATGATACGCGACAGTATGAAACTAAATATAAAATCAGGTTGAACTGTGTTCCAAGCTCCATTACCACACACGTAAAGGCTACCCATTACCACACACGAAAAATAATGGCAAAAATAACGCATCATATAATGGTAAAAATATCGTGCCAAGTCATCTAAACCCTTTTGCTTTCCTTGTAAGTAAAAATAACGATTTAACCGAATTTTTCCACAAGTGCGGGATCATTAAATATCCTACGTAATGATTAGGCGACGGTGGAATTCATCGCGACTGAAAAATATGACATCAACGGAAATTTTCAGATATACGCACGACCTAAAATAGAAAAGGTTTCTAAGAATCTCCAAGTTTTTACAACCGAACAAAAATCTCCCCATTCCAGTTATACCCAAATTGATGAAATTCAGCTGTGAAATATCATCCACCATGCGTGAAGAAAACTGTGAAGGAAAGAAACGACGAAAGGCACTTTCGCTTTAGAAGTATTTTGAAAATTACGCCTGCGTTGGAGTAGTTAAGCACACATAAGATTCGATTACCGCAGTTTCCTCACGCCTCACATAGGAATTTAACTCGAAGCTATTGCGAGATGCACACGCCAAGTGCCCATTAAAAATTATCTCGTCGTGGAATCGAAATATCAAAAGAAAATTAAAGTTTCGAAGTGAAAATGAAAGTGAAATACATCAACGAGAGCGAACGCGAATACTTTTATAAGTAAAACAATTAGCGATGAATCTATGAATGTGGAAAATTAAGCCGCTACGAAATACGAAAACTATTTAGTGAACTTCGTGTGAGCACCTATGCCGCGAACCAGAGATATGTTACCAGCGAAAACAGCAAAAACTTGGTAATATGCGGAAGAAATCTAAGTTGTCGAATAGAGAAATGATGAAAATACTCTCTCGAGGATTTATTGTTTCGGTCACAAATGAAAGGTCGACCTCTTAATTGGCGGGAAAAGTTAATAGTAGTGCTCATTCGGAGCGTTCCAATTTAGTACTATTAAAAGTGCGTACACAGCTAAGTCACTTCGCACGTGGGCTCCCACCTGTAATCGAACCCGGGATCCCTTTCACAAAACTCGAACGCGTTACCCACTTGGTTATCCGAGAGCCCCAAAATTTAGCACTTGCAGGAAAATTAATATGGGTTCACTCGGAAAATTTAATAATGTATAAGTGATAAAAGTTAGATAATAACAATCGGTAATAAAGGAATCGAAGTTTATTGGAGGAATTATCTTAAAAAATAGGAAATATCACCAGCGTCATAAAACCTTCGTTTATGCAAGTTAATAATACAATATTCACAGAGAGGACCCTGGGAGTAAGGGGTTCAGGACAACTGTAGTTTGCGTGGTTCCGAAAACCGTACACAATAAGGCATGGCTTATAAAACTAAAACAATACCATGGTGGTGACGCGTTTTGGGGAGCACAATGGAAGTACAGCAGTGTTCATAGTATTTTTCATGAATTACTCGACCAGCTCGTGATGTCAACGTCGATTCTAATTTTTTCTCCCTTACATTAATAAGGCGCTTAAATAGACGGAGAACCTGGGTGAACAGTGCTAAGTAGGCTTACGGAGAATACGCACATACTACTCGAATATGATATCCTCAAGAAGCGCCAATCATAGTGTCGTGAAAGAGCCAAAATAAATTCGATGCGATTGCGTTATTATTATGAAAATGAAGCATTCATTATGACGTTATTTCCGCCCCATCAACAAATATTCAATACAACAGAAAACGTTTCAGGAGATTGCTTAATTACTTAAATAATATTTATCGGTCTCGAAAATTAGTAATTAATCACGTTCCGACAGTAGGAATCCGTATCCGTACTTTTTGTATAATTTATGGTGCGTAACAAAACGGAGAAGGGAAAGAAACTTTAGAGGCATACATAATTGAAATTATGAAATATCTTAATGAGGATAACTGTCTTACGAGAAGGAAAATCACTCGTTTCAAAGAAATGAGGAATTTCCGCCTCAGAAGTTTCCAGCAACGTTCTCAATTTCAAATAATCACACAGGCCCAATATTAACCATCACGAAAGAGTTATATCCACAGATCTTATTGATTGGAAAAAACGACAATAATCAGCGCTTATATAATTGATCGTTGATTGAACATGAGAGCTTATTTGAGCTCACTTTGAACAGAAGATCTTGATTTTGAGGACAAACGAAAGTTTTACTCAAGGAGACAAATCACAATGAGAAGAGCCCGCCCGAACGTCATTTGCACCCAATAGCGACATTCAATAAAGATCATTAACAATTTTCGATAACAATGAAAGCGTCAAAGAGGGAGAGGTTTGAAGCCTCGCCCAGACAAATATATCAAGGTGAAGCGGATGGAAAATCAAGGGGGCAAAGCCCACACTGTCGTTAGGTCACACTCGAACTTGACAACGCACACATTTGCAATCTTCCCCTTCACTTGACAGCTACCGCTATAGATATACTTCCATAAGATATGAGATATGTAAAGGTATTAATGTGGATGCGAAAGAGGCACATACGCCTACAATAAAACTTGCGCATCCCCATGTCGAACTACGACACACTTTGGAATTGGAAGGTCATTTATCGGACACGTAACAATCCGCAAATTGCTCATCAGACAGGACAAACCTTCTGCAGGTGGAGTAAGGTAATGAGGGAACTGAATTCCAATCTATTTCCGATTTACTCAAAAAAAATGTGTTTAAAATTCCAGTATCTAGCAACCAGTAATTTAAAAGCGAGTGACCAAGTGTTAGGAATATTCTGAAGATAAATTACAACCAACACTTCACTTAGAAAAGCAATAAACTTTATAATGAAGCACGCAGACAATGTTCATACGTCCCACTCTTCAATCCCGCCGAAATTAGAGATAACAGTGGCGATGTCATTACTTTCCAATTGATGTTAATCAAGTACATTGTAATGTTAGAATAAAGGCCACTACTCATAGAAAAAGTGCAGGCAGTAAACAAGGAGGAAGTGGGATTACCCAGTAATACGTTTGATAACATTCAATAGATTAGTTTGATAACATTTAATAGATCAAACATAACGCATAGACTGTTAAAGAAGCCTAGAAAAGCCTAGAAATTTTTATTTTTCTCTGTTACTACATTATGTTCCTTTAATACGACCAAGCGATACTAGATGATTAAGAGTCATTACACTTCTTCATATTCACCCTACTTGTATTTCCTTACTCGTGTAAATGAAAATTTCCATAATGAAGAAGGGAGACAGAGGCGAGGGCGGATAGGGGGTCGACCTCGGTGGGTCTCGAACCAGAGCGATTCGCGGCCGAGGAAGTCACGCCTCTCACACTTGTCTTCCCCTTCACTTAGAAAACAACCTCCCCCGGGTCAACTTGTGCCAACCCAGCCCTTTCGTTTTCTCCGCGAGCTTTCTTTCCCAGCAATTTCGCATAGGAGTCACGCGTGAGGGAACGTGCTCGCACGCAACGCAAAGAGGAGGCCTTCCCAAGGCATTGTGACAAGTGGTGGACTTTTGGAAGAGGGCCAAGGCACGGCAGATCGGAGCAGGGGTCTTCCGCCGGTTTCCTTACGATAGGCTTTCCCTCGGGCCATTCTTAGCTACTGACACACACTGTCATCTACTCTGATGCCAACTAAAGTAGGGCACACCACCAAACATTTTCGAAATTTACGGATTTCGAGACGTAACATCGGCGAATTTCCATACGACGGAAAAGAAGCAAAGAATAAATTAATGGAACCGCCTCAAGAAAATCAACAATATTTTTTCCCGAAAAACTGAATGGACTGATAAAATCTGAAATTTTTTAATCAAACCTTCTGCTAATTAATATCGTAGGTAATTGTCATTTCTACTTCCCTCGCCTTTAAAGATGGTTCCTCGGCAATAAACATCAGATATATATCACAATATTATAACCTCCGGATAGTCATGTGGGTGATGCGTTCGACTTCCACGAAAGCGGTCCCGGGTTCGATTCCCAGTGGGGGCTCACGGGAGAAATGACCTAGGAGTCGAAGCGCTTTTAACATTACTACTACTACTATGAGTTAATTAGCAACAGATTATATTCATTCGATAGACTAAATTTAAATTAAATAACTTAAATTTAATATTCAAATTAAGTCTATCAAAACACTTCTAAAGGAACCTGTTGCATCGGTGAGAACTGACATTTTCAATCATACGCAATTTTTACTTATTAAATTTCAGATTTACTACGTTTTAAACTCGAGAAATATATTTGCTACAGAATTTCAGTAAAAGTACACCGCTACAGCTTTACTTTAGACTGTTTTTCGTGATAAAAATTAATTACTGGAATATTTGTTAAGACATATATACGTAATAAGATAAAAATTGAAATAATTCTTTACAGATGGCGGCACTAAGGTTTCCATGGGGGAGCACAATACTCTTCGCTACTGTCATCCTGTGCCTCTCCCGACAGCCATTGACGGAGGGCGCCAAAGCAGAAGAATCCCTGACACTGCAAGCAGAGCAGGCGACTCATGGGAGGCCGACACAGCAGCACATCTCAAACGTCGATCATCATGAGCTTCATCCCATCAAGAACGACTACGGACTACGAACGGAGCCACTCTCGGATTCCAAGAGGGCGCAAAGGAATGGTGTCCCAGTGGAAAGCACGACCACATCAAGGCGAAGCACCGTCAGGCGTATAAAAGTGGGGTCCCGCGTCCCAGTGACCACGACTTCTAAGCCATCCAATGACGACACGGGAGATGGCATGTTGATGGCAGATGCCGGTGGCAAATCGTCGGGGGCTGAAGATGGCGGGAACGAGGAGAAGAAGACTCTGGCACAACAAGTGGCAGAGGGAAAATACGGACTCATCCAAGAGCTACTTCCAAATACTGTGGAGAGACCTGGAGTGATTAGCTATGCTTCCAATCCCGAGGTCCCGAAGGACACGGCGGATAACCTGGGTGGCTTGGGTCAAGAGGATATTTGGCTTGCAGAGGACCACGTCCTGGTGCTAGCCGGAGGAAGCTTCAGAGATAAGGGTGGTGGACTGGAGCACCCCTGGCCCCCCATCGACAACTACGTAGCTCCTAGGAGACAAGTGAAGATACCAGAAAATCCGAGGATTCCGCCGCCATTTCCGGTTCAACTCCGGGAGGGAGAGCCTCCGAGGTTCATCGGCGACAACGCCCCGCCCTTCACAGATAACATCGACTACCCGGACTTCCAAAATCAGGGAAACTACCCCACGGGCCCACTTCAGCCGGGCCCATGGACCAGCAACGGCTCCTACCCTTCGGAAGTACCGCAACGGCCAGCGACGGGCGTGGAACCCGGCGGCCCGTACCCTCCGACGCCCCTTCGTCCCCAAGCCCCGGGACAAGGTCCACCGCTCCCGCCCGCGCATTATCTACCATACCCCCCGCCCCCCTTTCCGCCCCAAAACGGGAACTTCACACCACCACTAAGACCGCCAGTCCCATTCCCTCCAACAGGAAATCTGACAGAGCCCTTCGACGAAGACGACCCTTCTTTCTATTATCCGCCGCCCTACGATTTCTACTACCCAAATGATAACTCTACAGAAATTCCTCCTGGTCCATTAGTGCCAGGGATTGTTCTTCCACCGCCTCCAGACTTCTTCGCTCCATTAAACGAGACGTCACGAAAGGAAAAACGTCCCCCAACCACAAAGGTGCCACCGATGACGAAGAAGATACAGGGTATTGATTACAAAACAGGAGGAAATACTCGACAACGATATCGACCAACTATACCACCAAAGACCAAGGCTCCCACGATATCCACTCCAGGTCTATCATACCTACCAGTTACAACCACTACGGTTGAAACTCCAACAATCACACCGAAGAGAGTACGACCTATTCATGTAAAGCAACGTCCAGCGCAACGACCGAGAGTTGTGGTTCAAGAACATTCTAATCTGGTGACAACTCCACAGGTCGAAGTGATTCCTGCCACTGTCACACCCTTACCTTTCACTTCAGAGGAGCCAGAGCAAAATATCGGTGGCAAAACACTAGACCTAAGCAAGCTCCATCACGTCCAAGAGAAATACCCGACAAGAAATAATGAGCCTCTATATTATTATAACGGTCCAGGAGTATCACAAATAGTGGTAACCTCTACTCCAAGACCCATATTTGTAGAAGAAATTTACAATGGCCCTAAAGTTGGAGTGACTTCCGCCCCACCTAAACCTCCCAAAAAGCAGATAATTTACATTTTCACCGCTCCTGACCAACAAGACGTGATAGCGAACCAGGTATCGTCTACTGAGCTTCCTGTTTCGCTGAAAGACCATTCCAAATACGATTCCCAAGAGTCTCCAAGGGTCCAAACAGATAGTCTCGGATACAAATCAGAGCTTCCAACTCCCCCAAGACTGGAAAATTTCCATAACACCGGTTCCAAGGGACAATTCTACGACTTTCTGCCATCTCCTATTGATCCAGGATCTAGTAGAGGATTCAGGTTCCCTGATGAAGCACCTAAAGCCGTAGTCACTCCTAGACCGACAAACTACTTAGGAGATCTAAATAGTGAGATTCAAAACTTGCGTCAGTTCGCTTTTGAGAACGGTGCATACAATTCTAAGCCGACAGTCTACTATTCTCCCACAGCCGCGAACTCCGATGGATATAATAGGACCCAAGAGGAAGTAAATCAAGCATTCAGAGGCCAGATATACGTTCCGCAAGTGAATAATTTCCAGTATCGCCCTTCAGCGTACAGCTCTCAAGCTCATCCGTATCGGTCGAATTCCGATCAGGGCAGCGAGGAAGTAACTATTGTCACGCCAAAGCCTGTGTCGACGTACCCTAAACCCGGTAGACAAAGAATACCACCTTCTCGTGGAAACGGGGAAGTCTCTATAATAACTGTGAAACCTTCCGTTCTCTACTCAGGACCTGTTTCAGCTCAAGGAAACCAAAACCACCAAATAGAAAACCTATATCTGAGAGGAAACGGATTTAAACCCTCCGCCTACTTCCTAACCAGCAGTGCCCAAGGAAATAAACAACAAAATCCATCGGTTTCTATTGTAACTCCAAGCCCACAGATTTACAACTCCGACTCGCTGAATGAACAAAGTTACGAAGAAAATCCCCAAGAAGACGAGAGGATAAGAATACTACAAAGCGCGAGGTATAGCGTTCGTCCATTAACCGCGTCACAAAATCCTTCCACGTACTTCTCGTCAGACGGAAGCCAAGTAATCATCGGAGAAAACGGAGGCCATCAGAACGACCGGTACCCACAGATCTATTACAGCAGTTCCACACCATCTCCGCCTGAACTGCAGAACGGAATCCGGTATATCTACAATGATCAACATACTGGCGGATTTGTATCTTCGACGCCCTCTCCATTTTACGATAGCACCCCAAGAGCTCCGAAATACATTTCCATAACTCCCGAAGACGCAAAGATCCCACCAGAGGGTCGCAAGAAAATACCGAGACCACAATATGAAGAGTACTTCGAAGCTAACAGAAATCCTTCTCCCCTGTCGCATTCAGGTCAAATTAATGGTTACGATCAAGCAATTCATGATAGTATATATATACAATCGACCACTCCTCCCACTGTGCAAACAAGTACCCGGCCTAGATTTAATTCCCAACCAAAATTCGCCCCATACGTCCAAGGAGTTCAAAACCTGCAAAACATAGCATCGTCTCAACCTCAACAACCCGTTTACATTACCCCTGTGCAACATAATAACAACAATCACCAGTTTTACGTACATAACACGCCAGCTCCTCCAATTCAGCTAAGTCAATACGAACCTCAAGTGACTTCGCCGAAGCCATCTGTTGAAGATGCCGTATACATTCAAACAACTCCAGCTCCGGTTCAGTATCATTATCCGATAAATCAGCAACAAAATATCGCCGTGACCACATCTGCTCCGAATTTCGCATCAATATTCAACCTACCCTCGACCACCTACAGCCCACTGCCTTCTTACCTAACAACCAAGGACGTCAGTCTCTTCGACGACGCCACCAAAAATTACTTCACAATATTCGGGCAAAAGATAGGAAATCAAGAGAAGGAATCCGGCCAAGGGCAAAGGTTCAGCCCCACGACACCGCTTCCGCCTTTGGCGCAGGGATATGATGAATCTGGTAGGGGGCCATTAGTAGTAACCACCAGTCGCCCGATCGAACCTCCGGAAGAACGGACTGTGGTGTCACTTGTCGACGACATCAGAGTGAACTACCGCGATCCCCTTCCTCCAATCAATCCAAACAGCGAATTCATTGCCCCAGTGAGAAATCAACCTCAGCCTCCGAGGCCCTCGCCCTCTCCCGCCCCAGCGCTACAAAATTCATTGAGGGGTGGAGGTGCACTGGTATCGTACCAACTGCCGGGCGTCGATGGCCAAGGTGTAGGAGGAGGAAGCCGCTATTACTTCCTCACTCCGCATTCGGTGCCGAGTGTACCTCAGCAAAGACCTTTCCAGCAAGATAGCAGACACTACAATCAGTGGCAGAGGCCCATTTACAATAATTATTGGAGAGGTCGAAGATCTAGTTGATTGCTGTGTGCTGCTTAAAAACGTTAAATTATGAAAAAGTGTGATCAGAAAAAGTTATTTTGGAGGAGGATCTCAAAACTAGAACTCTAATCTCAAGATTATTAAATCGAAGTGACTCTGCCGTAGTTGGCCTAGCTGCGAAGTTTTGGAAGTGTAAAAACTAAGAAGTTCCAAGTTTTTTAAGTGAGAAAACCGTTTAAGTATGGGTGATAAGAGACAAGTGCAATTTATAAACAATGGCTACAAGAATTGTGCATGAACAGGCGAATAAGAAATGTTTGTGATACGCGTCGCTTTCTTAGATGTCGACGGGAAACACTCTTTATAAGAATGTATCATTATTCCCGAATGACTGTACGTGTAAATAATTTTAAACTTTCATTAATAAAAGCGAAGAATACTGTTTACACACTATTGCAAAATATGGGGACATTCAGAACACTGGTTGATGGAGGGGACTACATAATCGCAGTAAGTATAAGCTTTAGAAAATATCAGTTCCTCATCAAGTAGGTTCGGGGCAGACGATGATATGCCACAAGAGGTAAATAGTGAGCCTCATAAGTATATCACTTTGTTTTAACTGAAGACTTTAAGGAATGCGTAAAAGGTAATTCATTTTCCTGATTACCGTATTTCCCGATCCATGAGATTCACCGGCCTAGCACAGTCGCTTTTCAGGTAAACGAGGGAAAGATTATATACACAGTAAGCTGCTTATAAGTGAAAGAAAGAAACGATATTCGTAAGAAAGCGTCAATTTACGGAAGAATGAAACAAAGGATCAAAATTGCTAAAAATGATTCCGCGGCGATTAGAAGATAAAACCCACGAGTCAAAGCGCAACATTTCTTACAATCACTATTGTATGGCTATTCCGATGTCAGAAAAAATTCCTCACCCTCGGCCCATAACACGCAGAACGGTTCCAGACTGAATTTTCGCGGGAAAAAAGAGCGTCTTATGGGCCGTGAAATACGCTACGTTACGATATTAAGCCCATACAGGAATAGCATTCCGCGGAACTGTGACTCAAGAACGGATCATCTCCGTTATTAGTAGAGGTTTGGCTGTAATAAATTGGTATTTATCGTAGGAGATAAAAGTATGATTGACTGATTCGTATACGGCAAGGTTTTTGCGATTTCCAAGAAATTGGGGAAGACCTTTTAAATCAAAAGTACCGATTTCATAGTATTCGGAAAGATGAGTTCCAGCCCAGTAGTTTAAGCTGTCCTTTCACTTTGATACCTTCTTCCACGACTGAAGAAGAATTTATTTATGTATCAACTTTGTCTTCAATGAACAAAAAGGAAATGTACTAGCCGATCAGAGCAAGGAGAGATCAGCTGGCAGAAAGATGCGAATTCAATTCGCACGGCAAAACGGGCGTTCGAATGAAGAAAACGGAGTTTTTTTCCGAGGAAAGAATGAGATCGATGTTTCAAGAGCAGGTGCAGTAGAATGCAGCGAATTCTGCAGCGGCGGCCCCTCAGCAGTATGAAGTAGGAGTAACTGACAAAAGAGGCGCCACTATTCCTTATGCATTACTCCACTGACGACATAATAATATGAGAAAACATACAACTCGTGTAAAACCGGTCTTCAAGGTCTAAATTTTCTACCAGAAAGACATCACAATGGCGCTTGACCAGATAAATTAGCAAATGTAAGGTAATCATTAAAACTCTTCTCTAACTTCTTCTGTTTAATCTGAGCAAATTGCCAGGTGATCTCCTCCCCACTGGTGACTTTGTAATACTGTCAAACCTCGATCTGCGAGAAGTAGATTGCAAGACGAGCAAAAACTTTTAATAAATTTTAACTTGATACACGAGCGAGGTCTTGCAATACGAGCAATACATTGAGTACGTATACGTTGTTTTCTCTGCCGAGCGTTACTATTTACATGTATATTTTTAGGTGTTGCTCCTAGGATAACAATAACTCCTCCTAGGTAACAATGCTCCTAGGATATGATAGGTTACTTGAATTGAAATCAGATTCTTAAGTATTTCCACAGTCATTACGTATCTACTACATTTATCACTACAAAATGGTATTTCAAAGGTAAATTTTAGATGAGAACGAAAGGATATCGTTTTAAATCGCCACCCCTCCATTTGGCAAATACCGCTCCACCCCTCGGTGAGTTTCTGCCACTGGAGGATATGATTAATATTCATAAAATTATTAGTAATTGGTTAGGTTGGGGGTTTCACTTTAATCTATTTTTAAAAAGAGCCGAAACATTCCAAGCACACTTCCAGAAAAGAAGCTCAGTTTTTCAAAATGGATTCATCGCGACCCTATTTTTGGGAGAAATTGGCATTGTCATAAATCAAACCGGAGCACGCCACGAGCGAGTAAGCGACGGAATATCACGAGCAGAGCTTCTTTATCACGAGTCGGCACGCAGTGCATTCAGAGCAAGGCGCGGGCAAAGAATCGAGAAAGTGAAATGAATAAATTGGTGCGTCGAGAAAGTTGCAAGTGGGAGAGGCAGCAGCGTAGGTGGAGACCGAGGAAGGCGGATCTGTCACGATGCCGCTCTAAATACATCGATCGGAAAGAAAAAAGGGGAAGAAACATTCCGCGGAACATGAGGTCGCTAGAGGATCTCACCCACTCGTACCAATTCGCGAATTTAGTCAATAATCGCAAATAGTCAATTCTTATTAGACAATTCTACTTGCAAAGACACCATTTATATAGCATAACGAATAATTATATTTTTTTAAATGTGAAAAAGTCTACTAATATATTGTCATTTTTAGTAATAGCGTTTTTTTTTGCTGTCGGAATACAAAATAGCATATTATTAACAAAAATACAAATCGGAAAAACAACGAAATGAATACAATTCCAGACAGGGATGTCAACATAAGGTACCACAATCAAAATCAAATTCACCGCATACAAGTTAGGATGCATTTACTCGGCGATATGCGGAAACTCTACATAGACAATCAAATTAGTGGAATTATCGAAGGCAAAACGTTTTAAGTCATATTGCTTCGAATTAAAACATTCTGATGGTTCTGAAAGGAGTAAATTTAAAACAGGTACTAAAAATATCCCCGTACTGCTTAATGCCACTGGATTTTCATGCGTGACTGGAACTTTATTGAAAGTTAAAGATTGTTTGTTATTTAAACTTACCAAATACATCGATCAAGTAACTGTTTACACCCGTAAATGAAACATACGTTTAGACAACATTCATAAAAGAAAAAGATGACAGTTCCTCGCAGTTTCACTGAAGGAGAATCGAAGTTGACTATTACTGTGTACAACCTAATATTGTAGCATTGAAGATAAAATACATGACTGACTTCGAAAAAATATTACCTATCTGGGAAAATTCCCCTAGGAGAAACGGACATGAAAAAAGTCTGACGGAATCGGGGCATGAACCCGGATTGAACCAACCAACCCAACCCAACCCATAAACCCAATTGCCGGTTGGTTATATTCTCAGAAATCTCTTCAACAGCAGCAACAACGGACATCAGATCTAAGAGAAAATCGAGCGACTTCTTCTCAGGAGAGAAAACGCGCGTAAAAAACTTGGCGGACATGGAGTTGGTGCAGCCATGGATTTCACGCAGCGTTTAACCGCAAAAAAAAGACACGAAGCCGTTAATCCATTAAAGCCGATTAATGTGGAGGTAACGCAACCCCTCGCTTATAAAGCTCGCCTTTTCGTTAAATTAAAAAGCTAATAATCGCGGAAAGCCGAGTCAATATTTGCACAAATTATCAACGCCTAAGACCGAGATTCAAGGCCAGCGATTCCGATAACAAGTCGAAGCAGCATCGAAACAAGTCATTCGCACCTAATCTCCACCAAAAGCTCTATAAGTGTTTTATCGCACGAGTAAAAAAGCTCTTATTTAAAAAAAAATAATATTCACAAAAAATAATTTAAAACGCGAGCAGTGGCTTTGATTATATCAAAACGATGTAAAGGCTTTCAGATTGACCATTTTATCGGAATGGAAATCTTTCGAAAATAGAATAATTAGTCTTCGGCAGAATAAGTTCAGAGACAACACGTTAAAGGAATACTGTGCAGGTATAAAGCGTCCACAGTTACATAGGAGGATCAGATACAGCAGAAAAAATCTGGGAAATATATGCCAGGACTAGTCATTTCAAAAGGTCAATCTCTCCACAAGTCATACGCAACAGTGACCGATTTTACTTACACCCACATATACATAATATATATAAATATACCCAATAAGCATTTTAACTTCAGACAATCTCTCCCTATTACCAACTACAGAATTCCATGAGCAATATGACATTCATGATAAAATATATGAAAAAATGCTTATCAGATGGCAAAAATTAACCATTTTTTTATAGGGTCGCCTCCTAAAATAACAAAGGGAGTAAAAATATAAACTTCAAAGATTAAATGTTTCAAGATTTTCTTTAACTTCAATATTAACATTAATATAACATGGAATGATTTTGAATGATCATCTATCTAATGTCTATATCTATGTAAGTACCCTGCAAGATGCCTTTCGGCGTGTGGCAGGAGGTTGATCTCCACCATGACTCTATTTCCCTAATCAATTAATTTTACCTTCTGTTCCTGAAAAAAATGAGTTCTTTAATCGATTGGTTCTAGCATCTACTTCCCTGATCTTTCTCGCAGTATCAGAATGACCTATGTAGCATGGAGGACGAATTATATCTGCTACATCGGAGGACAAATTATATCTGCTACATCATCTCTGAAAGGGCTCCCAGATAGCCAAGTGGGCAACGCTTTCGACTCTGGTGAAAGCGGTTCCGGGTTCGATTCCTGGCGGGGGCTCATGTGCGAAATGACCTTAGCTGTCGAAGCACTTTTAACAATACTACTAATACTATCATCTCTGAACGTGCTTTCTCTGAATTTATCCAGTCAATTGATCCTTTGTTGAAATCTTCTAACTTCCAAAGATCCCCATTTTGCATCCTGGAGCATCTGAGTAACGCTCAATGATTTATCGTACCAATTCTTCACAAAACGTGTTGCCTTTCGCTGCACCTTTTCTAATTCTTGAATACAACATTTATTGGCAGGGTCCCATACACTACAAGCATATTCAAGATGAGGTCTAACAAATGAAAAATAACATTGCTCGCTCCAACCGACTATTCTCTTGATGAAGTCGAATTTCTTAAGAACTTTTCCGCAAATACTATGAATGTGGGTACTCCATGTTAAGTTATTCGTGAGAGTTACTCCAAGATATTTCACAGATTCTACTGTTAATAAGTTAATCCCACTGAGACTGAACAGATAATCTTTAATAATACATTTTCTTTCGAAGGAGTTAACTACTGAAAATTTGTCTACATTTAGCTCTACTTGCCAAATCATAATCACAATGTAATCACCAATATGCTGAACCAAGGTATAAAACAAATAGATTCATTTAATAATAAATATGCAAAGTAATGCTGAAATTATACCCAATTCAATATGGATGAAAGTGAATTTAGTGAAAATATCTACTTTAAACTTATAACTAATGTGAGCGCAGACATCTTTTAAATTACTTCATTTACAGCCAAACACTCGTGGTGTATGATAACTAACCAACTTGCATTTTACTGTTCAGAGGAAAGCTTCCTATTGCATACTTTATTCTGTATGTTGCAGAACAAGTCATTGCTACCTTAGAGATGAGTTAGTCTAAATGTAATACTACAATTAGTGACACTACAATACTTGTTGTCATAATCATTATCTGACGTTTCAATTACAAAACATATATCATTATATTCCTCTGACAAAAGTCACATCATCATAAAATTAAATATATTCATTAGTTGCATTTTGCAGCAGTTTGGTTACACTTAAGTCTCTAATTTAGATTGAAAATATGGAAAATTTCTTCTTAAACCAAAAACTATAGGATGAAGTTTTTCAATGTAACAAAAGGTACTACAAAACACAGCTTAACCGAATTCCTTCTAGGGTGAGAAAGTAAAAAGGATTGAAATTTCCAAGGGTAAAGGGTTTGACACCCCTCCCATAAAATAATCTAACAAAAGAAATACCAGCCAAAAAAATAATTGGTTAGAATTTCTAACGTCAAAATCATCCCCATGAAAAATAGACAATTATAAAATGTTCACAGAAATCAAGATATCAAATGAAAAGCCTAATATTTAGTTTTCAAGTTTTTTGAAGTTATGCAAACTAATTGAGAAGAGAATCCTATTGACCTACTTATGATAATGTCCAAAGAGTAAATTTGTGATTTATTCTTGGAAAAAGCAAAAATGTGTCATCCAGAAAAATGATGGATGTTTATAGAATGAGCATTTATGGGTTATAATAATGATAATATAAATAATAATTTAAGGAATCTGGAAGGCCCCAATTACATCCATTCCAAAAATAATAACAATTATTATTGATGAACGTACACAACCTTTCCCCAACAAAAAAATTCAGATTAGAAAGGTTATCATGAGTGCTTTTGCATACATACTACAGTACTCGGGATTACAATAAGAACCACAGTTTGAAAGTCAAAATTAAGTTTGTATCTTGAGGTCATAATAGAGAATGAAAAAAGTTTGTGCATTGAAAGCAGTTTGTAGGTCAAGGAACCACAGCATTGCCTACAAATCTGTAGGAATAGTAGAAGGGGGCCTCTTGATATCCATGTCAGTAATGCATTTAACTATGGTGAAAGAAGTCCCAGGATCCATTTCCCGTGGAATAAGGGAAATGACTTTAGCAGTCAAAGCACTTTTACAAATTACTACGATAGTAGTAGAATGAATTACTACAATAGTAGCAGAGGTTTAAAAAACGTGCAACCATTCAAAATATGATGGAATGATAAGGACAATTATTAAATAATGCTACTAAATTAAGATATATGTCCACAAATATACCATGCAATCTATCTTAAAGTATGTGGAAATCGATACAACCACATATTAAAAAGTGTGATACTTGTACTTTTATTTAATTGATGAGTTGATAGATAAATATTTAATATATATTTTCAATAAATTTTTTTTTAATTTTACTAAAAATTTCTTCCATCTCACTATTATATTGCCTTCTTTTTAGTTCAACTCCCAGTACCTCTTCCTTTCTACATGTAATGACTAAGGGTTAGATGTAAGAAGAGACTTGACTGATAAACTCAAATCCATCAAACTACCACCCACTTGCAAACTGTTATCTTTCGACATTCAAGACTTTTTTACTCATGTTCCGGTGGATGAAACTTTAAATATCATGAAGAAAATCATGGAGGACAATTTCATAGATAACACATACATATGTGAATTCATCAGTTTGCTTAAAGTGTGTGTAGACCAAAATTATTTTCAGTTTAATGGTTCTTTTTACCGTCAAACTAACGGACTTGCTATGGGCTCCCCACTTTCCCCTATTCTTACTGACATTTTCCTCGACCATGTTGAATCCCAATTTTTTAATAGCAAATCTCCCTTGCTATCCTTTATTGTTACCTGGAAAGGGTCCCAAAGACAAATTACTGAACTACTTCGTTTGTTAAACTCAGCTCATCCTTCCCTTACATTCACCTGTGAATTTGAAGTAGATCACTCGATCAAATTTTTAGACCTAAACATACTTATCTCCGACAACCAAATTCAATTTTCCATATATAGAAAACCAACTCACACGGATCTTGTAATACCAGCTTCTTCTAACCACCATTACAAACAGAAACTTGCAGCCTTTCATTCCCTCCTTTACACTCATTAAAATACCTATGTCACCTGACAACTACCAAAAAGAACTAAATACAATACAAACGATTGCAATTAATAACGGTTACCTCTCTTCCTTGGTTAATAAAATACTTGCCAGAAAACTGAGAAAAACTGCTATCCATTCCATATTCACTCCCTCTACCGACTCAATCCCTCCGAAATGGCACAAGTTAAATTTTACTGGCGATCTATCATACAAAATTTGTAATATATTTCCTAAGAATGACTTCCGCCTAGCATACCACAGCAGCAAAGCACTTAGGTCTTTACTATGTAATAATAAAGATAAAATTGACCCCGTTTAAGCCAGGAATTTATAGAATTCATTGTTATGACGGTGAAATTAGTTATATTGGCCAGAGTAGTAGGAATATTTTTACCAGATGCAATGAACACCTTTTAGTTGGATGGATGGATTTAGTTTTAGTTAGATGCATAGAGCTTTCCTTAATAACGCCCCTCATAGATCTCATTTTGCTGAACACCTTTTAGTTAAAAATCACCAGTCCAAATTTTCACCTGTAATCCTCCACTCCTGCCATAATACATACAAAATAGATATACTAGAAAAATTTCAAATACTCCACCATCTCCACCATTCCTTTTCCCTTGCCAATGAATTCCTTTTCACCGAGAATCCTTCTACATTGTTTACCAGCCTTTTCCATTCATTACCCCCTCCCCCTCCACTTAAAGACCTATTATGAATAACTAATTGGCCCCCTTACTTTGTAACTCTCCTTCACCTTCCCCCCCTCTCTGGTTTGTTCTTAAGTTGTTGTAACGAAGCCTCGGTGCCTGACGATGGTGTAAATTTGGACCGAAACCATGGTAGCATAAATAAATTCTGTGGAAAGTAAATCTTTGATTTTTTTGTTTTTTTAAATGAAATTCCACCCGATTTCACTTAGTATTTTTAATTTTATTGTTACCTCGGGAACATTCATTTTAAACCCAAGAAAAATATTAAAATAAGAAATTAATCTACTAAGCACAATGAATGGCTTCCTGACTATCACTCACAAAGAAAAATCATCAATTACAATAAATGAAATTGCCTTATCCAACTTCAGTAGGTTCCATATGAAATATGAGTTAACTTCCCTTTTCATTTCAGTTTAACATCTTTCTTCTTCCATAAAAATTTTTAAATTACAGACATAATAAATTGGGAGAGATACCCTATGCAAGAATACTTGAGGATTCTTATTCTAACCATTGAACACTATTTGATTGAAAGTACAAAAATTTAAAACATATCAAAATTTAAATTTAAATTGCAATGCTTTTAATAAATTTTTAATTAAACACATATTAGGTGATTGTAAATCTATTCAGTTCTGACAACCCTCAAATGAAAGCCTAAACTCAAGTTATTCCTAAGAATTTCAGGGATCCAAATGTATGCCACATTGATTTATAGAGCAGAACGTTATACCGAGCATAAAATTCTACCAAGAGGCAAGATTTCAATCCTTTTGTGTCAGCAGAATTCTTATAGAAATGCATACATGATCCTACCCTTTGCAAAGAATACCTCCAACCATACACTAAGCACTCTCAAACCAGTGTAAGTTTACCCTTTAAGTCCCTTTCTTAGTGGGGCTATAGACCCTTCCCTGGCATAAGGGTGCAGTAAAATAAATGCAATTACAGTAATTTTGCTAAAGAATTTTGAGTGCATATAATACTACTAATATAATACTACCTTAGAAATGAAAATCTTGTGTTCTACCAATTACATATACATAAAACTTTTAAACAAAATTTTACCTTTAATATTACTATTTTTAGTACACAGGAAGGTAATAAAATAAATTGGATTTTTTCTACTTTAATATTAACAATATTTTCATTAAAGATGTATCTTATCAACAAAACACCAGATTTTCATTTCCAGGGTAATAGTATCATTGAATGCAGCAGATAGTTCTTTAACAAAATAATTGCAATAACATTAAGTCTTCTGTGGCTGGGAAAGGGGTAGTGAATTAGCCCCTGAGGGGAGTTTTCGCCACCCAGGTACTGTAGGAAGAGCTTTTGGGGCAAAGAAGGGTCAATTAGTATACCTGGAATCTCTGCCTCAGTTTTAACAACTACTTATACCTGGGCAGTGATACACGACCTTCATTTGTCTGAATAGGAGAATCTCTGTCATCTGTACATGACAACACGAACAAAAGGGTCAATTAATAAGGCTTGGGTTCATAGTAGCGAGAGAAAAACACTTTGTGCATCCTACCTGTGTTCATTTCCTGCTCTGCTGTCTCATCCTTAAAGGGGCAGTCATGGAGATGGAGGTAGACCTCAATGGCACACCTTGCTGCTTTGAAATAGAATGGATGAGAGCGTAGCACATCTTCCAGGCGAAGAAGCCCAACGTATGATCTCAGAGTCATCTTTCTCATGCAGTAAGTGTGGAAGTCAAACTGATCCTCTATCACCTCCGAAAAATGCTGCAGACAAAGGAAAGAGGTAACAATCAATGGAAGTCCAACATTCAGTCAAACAGCTACCATTCGAAAATTAGGATAGGTATGATTTAATCTTCTGGATATCGATTGTCTGAATCACGTAGTTAAGAAAAGAGCCCAAGATAGCAATTCTTACAGAACTTCATTAAACATAATGCAAAAAAATTCATTACATCAGATAGTTAAAGCGCCTATACCAAGGAAATAAACATGTTAGATCTTCTTCTTGCCAACAAACCCAAGAGGATATCAAACACACTCATTTCTGGAGGAATATCCGATCACAGAGCCGTAGTTATAGAGTTTGACGTTAACTTGGTAAGGCACAGAAAACCAAAGCGCAAAGTATATCTTTACTCAAGAACTGATTTTGAGGGATTTCACAATTAACTCGTATCCAGTTTTCCAGCGTACAGAATGAGCACGTTGTGTTTAAATGTACAGGACACTTGGAATCTCTTTGTGTAACCTTATGAAAAAACTCTCCAAACTTTCAAAACAAACAAATGAACCTAGATGGTATAATTAAGAGACAAGACAATTATATGTTACACATAATTTTTAATTATTTTATTGGGGATAACTCCTGTGACCGTGGTCAGTTACAGTCAGTCATTCTCAACTCAAATACTAGTTAGCTATGTACATCATCCACACACAAAAAATGTTTGGGTGGTGCATTATACAATATGTACGTGTGTCATCTACCAAAACATATGGTGATATTCAACAAAATCCATCTAAAGGTGCATGCAAAATGTAATAATAAACAAAACAAGGAAAACAATCAACAAAAACAAGATGGCTTTAAATTTGTGCAATGATATTAGATAAAGAAGAATACTAAGAAATAATATAAAGAAATTGTATACGAAAGCTGATTTTAAAGGATTTTATGATAAATTTGAGTCTAATTTTCCTGTGTATGAAGCGCATGCAATGAGTCTATAAAAAGAGGACGCCTGGAACTTGTTCATACGAGGAATTCGTGACCTTACGGATAAATTTTTACCCTTTAAATATTCTAAACAAATATAATAAATAAACTAGAAAAGCTCTAAAGAAACAGAGGTGTTTGCATTTTAAATTAAAAGTCTATGTGAGGCATCGAAATGATATTAACACTGATTAAGTAAAGAGCATTTACAAACAAGTGAAATAGGAAAAGAAAAAACCATGCGAGATTCCTTCCAACAATTTAAAAAGAAGATCTTACGTGAATACTTAAATGAGGACACTAAAGCCTTCTGGTCATACATGTGTGAGGTGCAACGTAAAGAGCAAATGTTTAAAAGATACAAGTAGGAATATGTGTCAATGGCAAAGGACGATGTCAAGGGCAAAGCAAATATCATATATAATTTTTCCCATAGCATTTTTATGTCCAATAATACATTAGGTACTCTAACAGAAGTTGTTCAGTCTGAAGCCATGTCAAAAATCACCTACAGAGAAGACAGTATCATTAAACTTTTGCGACAATTAAACCTAACAAAGATCCTGGTCCTGAGGACATACCAGCACTAGTATTCAAGGAAGCAGCAGAAAGTATAGATCTCTTTCTGAAATTCTGAAATCTGAAAGATTGGATAATTGTGAATGTTCAATGTGAGGATCCAGCAAATTATGGGCCTATCTCTTTGACATCATTGTGCATTAGCTCATTGATGGGATTTCTCAACAAGCCCAAATTAATAGTGAGAAACCAACGTGGTTTTTGGTAAGACAATCCTACGAGACTCAGCTGGCGTTGTTAGTTCACGATGTTTTGAAATCTGCTGACAATATAAGGCAAGTCAACACAATTTTTTAGATTTTCAGAAACATTTGATAGGTCCTTCAATATACATTACTATAAAAATTAAAAGATGTGGGTATCAGTGGAGAAGTAATAAACTGGATTAACAACTTTCTCTCTGCCATAGAACAACAAGTAGTACTGGATGGTATTAGTTCCAACTGGCTTAAATTGACCTCAGCCATGCCGCAAGGAAGTGTAATAGGACCATTACTAATTTTAGTGTGCATCAACAACCTTAGCAATAATGTTGATAGTTAAGTTAGGATATTTGCAGAAGACACAGTAAGTTATAGGGAAATAGGAAAATCATATGACAGACTAACCCAGCCGAATGAGTTAGATAAAATTATGAAATGGTGCAAAGATTGGCAATTAGACAAATGTTCAGTAATTAACTTCTTTGAAAGGAAAATTAATACCAATGATCATTCGTATAGCCTCCAAAGGAAAATTTTGCCCATAGTAAAATTGGTGAAATACCTTGCAGTAACCCTCACGAATTATAAAATCTATATTTGCAGGCGTGACTTCGTAAAAAGCCATTGCAGAATGAGACACTTGGTAATTTTCCACACGTGATTTTACTTTGCGACTGGTTTCGTAAGATGCAAGTCCTCTTACGAATAACTTAACATGGGGTACCCACATCCATAATATATGTGGATTAGCACTTCAGAAACTTAGAATCAGAAGTAGAATAGTTGCTAGGAGCTAAGAAACAGTCTGTAAGCGATGTTACATTGAGCTGGTCAGGCCTCATCTTGAATATGTGTGCATTGTATGGGATCCTGCAGAAAAGGGCTGTACTCGAGAATTAGAATAAGAATACGAAGAAAGGTGATACATTTTCTAAAATATTGTTATGAGTAATCAGTGAGGGTTACTTAAATGCTATAGGATGCAGGATGGGAATCTCTTGAAGATAGGTGATTTAAACTAAGGTTAAGTTTACTAAATAAGTTCAGAGAAGGTACTTTTGTAGAAGAAGTTGTCAATATTATGCTTCCTCCATGTAACATAAGCTGTTCTGAGAGGATTCAGAGGATATCAGAGAAATAGATGCTATAACAAATCAATTCAAAATTTCATTCTTTCCATGGATGATATGCAAAAAAAATTGATTATGAAAGTAGAGCCATGGTGCATGCAACCCCCGCCACATGCCAAAAGATGGCTTCAGGGTAGATAGGCACATAGACTATAAAGGATCAGCGTAATGATTAAGATCCACATACTGCTTTTATTATCACAATGAGACTAACTAGTTTTCTAGCCTAGCCATAATGCAGTCTGCCATTAATGGGTTGTGAATGTTTTGTAACAAAATCTGAAAGGTACAATAGCGTGTAGCCCATTCCCCAAATTTTTGCCCAAAAATTTAGACAATACACAAAGATATATGGTAAGTTCTTTCCTTTGAATTAAAAAGAAATTTAACTCACTTCTTGAGCCATAAAATAAGACTACTAACCCTATCAACTTCATGGCACTTCTTCAAAGCTTCACCCCACTTCTCCATCCGCTGATAAGCAAGTGCACACTCCGTTTGGAACCACATGCACTGCATTTCATTGAGATTTTCCATCGCTGATACCCCTTCCTACAATAAGAGCATATATTCAGTTAGGTTTTCTTCAAAATGATCTCACTCCATTTCTACAACATCTCTAATCCAAACAGATTTATTCAAGTTTATATTATTAACAAATTTTATTATACTTCTAACATTTTACATTTTGAAATTTAAACAAATAATTCAATTTATGATCAGAATGCAACAATAAAACTACATGGAATTCATCAGTTAAATATTTTTCATAATAATTCTGTCTACAGAGAAAATGTACACTTTGGGAAAACAATATGTCATTAAATTTTATTAACAGTGTGGCTTCTTTAAAAATCAGCTTTCTGTATGGAACAATTCATTTTCAATTTATCTTGTATGAAGTGTAGAATAACAGGGAATGCCAGCCAATACTTTTTGATAAGAGTGAACTTATAATCTAATATTTTTTAACCAACCAAAAGTAAGTGACGTTAGGTACCAAAAGTACAAGGAAATGGAGTTATGTACAGATGTTCACTTATAATAATGCTTGTAATGTATGCACAAATGTTTTTGGAAATTAAATGAAATAAAACCTCATAGCTGCATTTTTTGTATAAACACTGTGTCTAAAATGGTTAAAAGGATTTAAAGGAACACTTTTACCAATCTAATAAAGGTGAATAGAATAGTGCTGATTGTAGTGTAGTACACTTAGTACATTTTCCACTTATAGTTATCTACAACCTTACTAGCTGAAAATTATAATTATTATGTTAAGCCAAAGCTTAAACCACATGCAGCAATAACGTCACCTTCTCAAGTTCATAGTCAACTGACTGTAAGTTTAACCTCCTCCGATTACCTTGAAAATTGCATTCCCAAGTAAAATTGCCATCACAAAGATAGGAATTGAATTTATGTCTTTAGCTAAAATACCAAGCAGATGTAAAATTTAAAACAATGGATAAACTAAGTACTTGAAAAAATAATTTACAAAGATGATATGATGATTCTCCAACCTCCAGAATACATGGAATATTTTGTCCCATTTTGGACATTTGAGAATGGAAATTCGTTCATAAATACCATTTGCTAACAGTCTATTACTAATAAAGACAGTTATTGCTTCAAGAAAATGACTATTCACCTATTCCACAAGATTTATAAAATTTCAGTCTTTTGACTTGTAAAATCTACTTTTCTCATTTTGCCATAATTTCTATGACTACTGAAAACAATTTACAACCTAATTAGGAATGTTAAAGAGATAAAAATGTTCCATTTGAATATGAAAAGAGATATAATTTCCCAATAATACTCAAAAGAAAATTAGCATACTTACTCTGGTGAATTTTGAACAAGTTTCCTCAGCTTCCTTTACCAAATTAGCCCGAAGCATGTATTTTGCACACTTGGAATTTATGTATCTATCAGCCGTGTCAAGACCCTGAGCTTCATCCATCCACTTGTAGGCAGATATCACATCACCAGCATGCTGAGGAATTGAGACATCATTTACTTGAAAACATATCTAACAAAGCAAACCCAATTCCACTAACTTAACACAAATGTTATTATCCTGAAGACAAACACTTAGCTTTAAGATACGTCAAAAAATATAAAATTAAATATACAAACCATACAAAAAATAAATACAGAGAAATCGACATTTTTCTTCTTGCTTTTAAAAGCTTCCTATTGCCACAAGTGAAGTCAAACTGAAGAGCTTTCACAACAACTGACAATTGTATAAAGAAGTAAGATTCAATGGTAATAGTAGCTGTAGTTAAGTGGTAAATAAATGGAATGAGAATAAGTAAAATATTGCATCTCTTGATCAAATATATCTCAGCAAACAATAGTTAAGTCCCAAAAATAGCTGTAAATATTTCAGGATGCCTGACTAACAAATTTGATTTGTAAGGAAAGCAATTTAACCATCATAATCAGAGAAAGTCAGCATTAAAATGCAATAAATCTTTCCTATAATGATTAGGACATGACCAGCTTAGACTTAATTGCCTATATAACAGAGTACAGAAACTATACTTACAATCATGGACCCTTACCTTGTAAATTTTTCCCTTGAGAAGAAATAATTCAATAAGGGTAGGAGTATGTTCAATTGCTTCATTTACATAAGACAGAGCTTTATCTGTATTCCCTAAGTGGTCATAATGCTGAGCACAATAATAATAAACCCAAAGTAATGCTGATGCTGGTTCTTTTGGCTCCGTTTCCACATCTAAAAGTAGACAATTTACATTATAATAATCAGAAGCCATGGCAATACACTTAGATCAAATTTAATGAAGAGTAGCTCACCCTCTTCAGAAAATCTATTGAATTTCTTCAGAGCATCCACATACTGCAACAATAGTTGTTCAATAATATCTACTTTTTCTGGATTTTTATACAAGGATCTCAAATCAACAAATAATGGAGGAACACCTTTATGGAGACCTCTCCGAAGGTATTTATCCACCATTAACTTAAACTGTTTTCCTATAAAGAAATAATAAAAGAAGGGCATTAATCAACAACATAAGTCCTTCTAATCTGAGAAAATAATCACTATAGTAGCTAAGAAAGGAGACTGATTTAATTGAAAATGTGATAGATAAATCTGCAGGATTCAAGCAGTGTCAACTCTAGTTAGTTGGTGCTTTTACAGCCTCCTGATCTTTCTAATGCTGTCCAAACAATTTTCTGAATACCCCATTTTGAGAAATTTACAATCAATCAGCCAAATTACTCACTATTAATTTGATTTATTGATTACCTTAAGGTATTATTCGACTGGTATAGTAAAATGACATAATTAATTTTGGATTTTAACAAATAATATTCATTAATTTGCTGACTATTTCCTTCCTAGTCAAATATGGCACACATACCACACACAGTGAGTCTTTGGAAGAATTTAATCAAACTCCCATAAAAATTGACAGTAAATCCATAGTAAGGTATTAAACAATATAGGTATTTGTTCAACTATCAACATTATTCAACCCACAGTAGTCCATGAACTGCTTATCATAATAGCAAATACAAAAATACATACAATTTGCTTCATATCAACTGCATGGTGTTGAAATACTTTCCCATATCATTTCAACTCGTGGTGATATGGTACAGATGCAACAAATTTTGGAAGGAACATTTTGTAGAGTGGTATGGAAACTGATGGGATGATTCTGATGAACAGCAAAATACTCGAATGTGAACAAGTGATGAAGTTAAGATCAAGTAAACATGCATGAAGTTTAAGGATGTGTGAAAACAGAGGGGGAAAGTGAAGACTGCAGATGTGGATGGAATTTTAGGTGAATCACTGAATTATGATAACAAAAGAATTGTAATTGGAGTGAACTTTATTTAATGTGAAAATCATAAAAAAGTTAAATCCATTTATTGGGAAATGCTGTAATTCTTCCTCCACTTAAAGACTATGAAAGAATAGCAAAATATATTCAATAAGAGCTATTAATTTATTAAGTATATGGAGGTTGGATCAAATATTTGCACTACAAGGATATATGAGTAGTTTGGCACTGGGAGCTATATATGAAGTAAGCCAGTGAGTCTTAGAGGTTTGAAATTTGGGAAGTGCAATTTGCTTGTAAAAAAAGAGTTGAGAATATTGTTATATACTACATCTGCAGTCACAGGAATTGATCCCAAAATGAATTTTGCAAGTATAAAGGTTATAGAGTTTAATAAATGAACGAAAAGAATGATTGCAGCTTGAGCATAAATGAGGTAAATATGGCGCAATGCCTCCTGAGAATCGAAGATTAGAGAGAAATGTATAGACATCTTCAAAACTATCAAATGACAAAAGCAGAAGTGATTGTAAACTGATGGATTGATAAAACAAAATAGATTGTAAGGGAGTGATTAAACAAATGACTGAGATTGAAAAGTAAATTAATAACACTAAGGGAGATAAAATGGGTTAAATGTAGTGGTGAAAACACTAATTTTACAAGTTGAATTCTAAAACACTCACAATCACCTTGACCACTTTGGTACTCAGAGAAAGTAATCTAAAAAGGAATTACAGAAATTTTCCCCATACTTTCTGACAATCAAAGAATATTGAAATGAGAAATGCATTCCAATGCCATGGGAATATATAGGTAGGCAAGTATTTTGAATGTTGAGCATTATCAACATACCAACAGCTATATAAATTCATTCTTTTCTAAGATTTTGGAAGACAGGGAGTAAGGAATCTCACCAGTAGCATAATTCAAAGGCAGTCTGCGAGGTGCTTGAGCTCTAGGAAATTTTTCCTGATAACTTTCAAACAATTTCAGCCTTTCTTCAACACTCTGAAGCTGGAGTGCATCTTGAAGTTTTTGGTAGTACATCGTGTTCTCTGGATTCCTCTTTAGAAGTTCTCTATATACCACACTTGCCTCATGATATTGTTCTAATTCCAAGTAAAGTTTACCTGAAAATAAAATAAAATATATTGACATCTTGAGATGAATTATTTTACAACATAAAGCCACCATTTACAAAATTCTGAGATTATGAATAACTGTTTAGCACTTCTTACAAATTTAAACTGATTTGATGAGTAAATGAAAATAATGATCATAGATACAAAATTCCACAACCAATTTAGAAATAAATCACATTTTCCATTGGTTTGGATTCCTCAAAATCCCCTTAATGTTGGTAAGATGATATGAAATTATCCTTCAGATACTGTTTTCTCAGGCACAGCAGCATGATCACCTTGAGTTAACTTTAACAAACAAGAGATGGATATAAGAAATACATGCATTTCACTTACTTCAAGCAGAAGTTACATTATAATATAATAGAAAAAGTAAGTCACTGCGCATTTTGGAAAACTATATACCAATAGTGTTAGTCTTGACAAGTAAATCTGCAAGTTTTTGTGTTGTTACCTCATGAATAAAGCATAGGGGAAACAAGTATTAAATGTGGTAAGCTTAGCTTGGCACAAATTTTCCTGTGAAGGATATAGAGAAATATTCTATCTGGATATACTGCACACAAAAGATAGCAAGTTTACCTCTGATACAGATTTCAAATAATCTACCAATATAGGAACATTTTCAAAGCTCTATAAAAAGTTAATGGTAAATAACAATCTTCCATTTTCTTTTACTACTCTTCCTGTGAATTAACCACCATTCCACAAAATCATACACCTTAACTTTTCCTGTGATCAACTTTCTTCTTTTCTAAATCGAATTTCGCTAAATTAATGTTCCTTCTTTATTTGATTTCATATTTCATTCAATTTAACTCTTTTTTGGAACAATTTAGTTTCCCTTTCTACTTAATGATCATTTCTGCGTGCATATAGATACTGTTTTCAACAATTATCCTTGATTTTTAAATTTATATTACTCCATTTTAATTTGATCAAATAAAAGTTTAAATTTAATTAGACCAGTATCAATCTACTACATACTTATATTAAAAATTTTAGAGCCTTTTAGGCAAAATACTATACAAACAACAATATGTAAATAGTTAGTAAATGGAATATTCAAGTTCAAAGGTAAAACTTGGGCAGAACTGATTCTGAAAAATAAATTCCTCAACAGAACAGAGCACTGAGAGAGCTACAAATAATCTTACTTTATGAATAACTATGAAACACTTTTTAGATTTTAGAGGAATTTTAATAATCCTGCTTTATAGAGTAATTTATGAAACAATTTTTCCTAACTAAATACCCTCAATTAGTTTTAATTTTTAATTTCCCATCACCGATAAAGAGAAGGTAAACATGAGCATGATAAAACTGCACTTACCCCAAGTTTCATACACAGCCAACTTGTCACAAATAAGTTCATTGTATTTATTCATATGCACCAGAGCATCCAGCATAGCTCCTGAATCTTGTATCACCATATTTTCATACAACAAGAGCTCACTGTGCTCATAATCATAGGTTGTCTTCTGAAAACAGGTAATAATAAATTATCTAATACTATTATTTTGGTATTTTATATGAGACAATTAAATATCAAAAATACACTTTTTAAAAGGCATAAATAAGCAAAAATAATCATTTTAAAAGCTGAATCATTCAATAAATTTGAAAATACGTTAAACCTTACAATTTCCAAATCAACAGATCAAACAAGTTATGATTATCAAAACTCATTCAAGGAAACTAAAATTGGTAAGTAAAACTTCTACTCCTTGTGAAGATTCTTTGCAAACAGTAGAATATTTTCATGCTTTCTTACTGCTAAACTTAAACTGTCAAGATGAAGAATAGAAACATTGTGAACGCCCTACAATACTAAAACACTTCCTATCATCTACAAAGATAAACTTTAATAAGTACTACAAACATAATAATCAAGCCTCTGAAATCATACCAAAATATGTCAATAAAAAGCTGTACACAAATTGTATAAAAAAACTTCATTGTCATTATGAAATGAACAAAAGATTAAATAGCACAACTGTCGCCTATATCTCATTAAAAAGTTAATGAAATGGATAAGGAAATAAAAAGACAGTAACAAAAGTATATTCTATTAGTAGAGCATAAAAATACAGCCTTATTTCATCAATTGACATACCACTTGATTCTTACGGAACTCTTCTACTATTTTCAAAGCCATCTCGTAATCTTGTAGTAAATGGTAAGCCATAGCAAAGCCTATCCATGATGCTCGTTGAGTGGGTCGAAGCATAAACAGCTGGTATCTTGTATCCTGCAATAAATATGGGCATATTTTTGCTCACAGAATGAACTAAATTTGCAATGAAAACAAGAAATAAAGTCATGATACAATATTAAACAAACATACCCGATAACCTTCCAAATCTCTCATTTGGATTTGCAACAACGATAAATCCCTGAGAATTTGAATATTATCCTTTTCCCATTTTAAAGCATTTCTATAACATTTAATAGCTTCGTCGTACTTCTTATCTGAACGTTGAAGCAATCCATAAACATGCCAGCAAACATGAGATTTTAAGTCGTTCCGTAGACCTCTCCTTACATAGTCATAGGCTTCTTCCTTGCGACCTAAGCAATTCAGGGTTAACCCCTTCATTGCTAAGGTCTCTGTAATAATTTGTCAATGTATTATAAAAAAGACAACGGTTGGGAAAGTGTAAATCATCAAAACCAGCTAAGCTACATACCTCCATGTTCAGCATACTTGGGATTTCCCAAAATCTGCTTTGCGAACTTCAACCCATTCTTGTACTGCTTATGCTCGTAGCATTTCTATCCAAGCAAGCAAAATCAGATAAAATATTCACTGAGTAGCAAGATGCACATTGATAATTTACATGAGTCTAAGCTATTATAAGATATTCAAACGATTAGTTTAGTTCATTTCCACCCCAGCCATGTAACCGGAATGAGGATTCATAAATGACAGTACGCTTACAACTAAAATAACGTTTGATTAGCTAAGGGAATGTTCTAATTCTCAAAAGGGTTTAACTCTGATAGACATCACATTCCATTGAACGACAGCATGTAATCGATACGGTTCTAAGACATTATCCTCTATAAAATCAGTTTTCAAAATACAAACTTATGAGAGAAAACAAAAATAATATCTTTCTAGTGCTCACGTCTTCTAGGTAAAATCTCTTCAAATTATGACAAGCTGATTGATATAATAAAAAGTAACACACCCGTATAACTGCGGAAATGAATTCCTAATTTTACGTTCAATCACTGCTTTCCATTAAAATTTTAACTAAAGAATGACCCTTAGACATTCAGTTTGCGGTTTAGGCAGAATGTATATGCTTTTGTGATTCATATCATTGCATAACATTACATATGTAAATTAAAATCAATAGATGATAGAGGAGAAGAAAACATAACGAAGCCGGTAAATGACAATCTCACAAATCTACCAATATAAATAGTATTTCATGCTATTGCTATTCAATTTATGGCCGTAATCAAATATACAAGTGCTAAATGCGACCACACATCACCTACCAGGATACGTTTGAAGAGTGCATTTTCTTTGGGTGGTAAGGGATTACTGGAGGGCATTCTTGAATATACGATACTTTAAGGGAACACGATAATCCGGCGAATTATATATTTCTTAGCAAAAACCTCGTGGTAATAATCTAAGATGGCGTTGAAGATCACGTGATAGGAAGTATAAACCGGAGGAAATGACGTACATTCTGCGGTGTTTATATGTGCTGTTTCAATTGCTAATGTGTGTGACACAGCAGAAGACATCGGTATTGTGTTTTAAAAGGCGAATATTAATCGAACTTTTTGATTATGGATGTCTGAGTAGCATGACATATACTTAACTCCGAGTACTTCACGGAAAATGGTTGATAATTCCATAGAAAGTGAAAAACAAGTTTATCAACATGGAACGTATTCAAGAAACAAAAAGGTCTTCAAGATAATTGTCTTAGGAGATTCTAACGTTGGAAAAACGTGTCTAACATATAGATTCTGCGAAAGTAAATTTCTCAGTAAGCCCGAAGCTACGATAGGGTTAGATTTTAGGGAAAAAACCCTTACTGTTGATGGCGAAGAAATAAAGGTATAATCTGATATCTCTATCTTAAATTCACATGAAATTTTTTGTTTTAATGGTGTAAGTTCATCATGATTTCTTTGAAAGTTGCAACTATGGGATACTGCTGGTCAGGAGCGCTTTCGAAAGTCTATGGTCGCCCATTACTACCGAAATGTCCATGCTGTCATTCTCGTTTATGATGTCACAAAACCGTCTTCTTTTCAGGTTTGTAATTTTGAAATTATTCTGGTTATTAAGTATGTGTCTCAAATCTACATACATTCCTTACTCATGTCTCAAAAATTCTTAGGGTTTGAACCACTGGATTGAAGAATGCAACAGCCATAATTTGACTCGTGAGATACCTAGATTGCTCATAGGAAATAAATGTGACAGCGGCGAGACTAGAGCAGTTCAGACATCGGTGGCTCAAAAATTTGCCGATTTTCATAATATGCCTGTGAGTCAAACGTTTTTATTTTTAGAGTGAGAAATTTTAAAGAAAACATTCTTATTTCGATGACTTTTTCAGTTGTTCGAAACATCTGCTAAAGAAGAGTCCGAGCGTGATAATATAAGTGGAATTTTTCTCACGCTAGCCCATAAATTAAAAAACCAAAAGCCTATGATGATGCCGGCACCTAAAGTGCCATCTGAACATTTGCTGAGAGCAGATGTGATCTCAATCACAAGAGAAACAGTTCAGTCGAACTCTCATTCACAAGAAGGCTCATGTTACTGCTGAAGGTAAATAATCATGTGTTTTTTAACTCATGTATAATTTTTTGAAAATGAAACCAGCTTAGCAGTTCTTACTATTCATTCCAATATTCAAATGTGAATGATTATCCCATTTACCACTCATTTCATCCACCTATTGACATTCTTACTTATAGTTTCGAATCAAAATTTTGGAAGCTGCCAAAACTATTGTAACTGAAGAACCAAACCATCTCTTCCAGCCATGGTTAACATGAGTGTATCCTGCAATCAATGCTTGTTTTGGAATATCAGATTCCATGCTTAATTTTCACTTTTACTCTCTTCACCATCCTTGATCATATGAAGTGCTTAGGAAGTTTTAAAACTAACTCTTGTAATGAATAGCAATTCTTTTGCCAATTTGTATGATATATTGTTTCAAGTATTTGAACATTGTTTTTGAAACTTATCAAATTTTATATTCCTGTCATTTGAAGATTCATAGAAATACCATCAATTCAATCTGATGATCAATTCATTATTTACAACTACTGTAAGTTAAGTGTAACCAAAGATTTTATATGAATCTGTATTTTTTGGTTTCACAGCAACTATAACACTCATAATTTTTATGTATTTTCAAATATTGCAGACAAAGACATTGTAAAATGCAAAAAAGTTTATATGATGGAAAGTTATCCCTGTATTTATGTAAAAAGCTTGCTGATAACAATATTATTTATTTTTGTATCAATTTTGCATAGGAAGTTATTTTTGTGATGATCACTGTGGCAATTGCAGATTGATAGAAGTCACGTTTGTCAGTAGTTATAAAGAAATTAGTTATTGTGTTTGAAAAGAATTCAAGAGAATTTACTGTGATTATTATACACGCTGATAGTTGTTAACTTTTATTTTTATTTGTGATGATTCCTTTTAAGGAAAGACTATTTTGTAAAATTGTGGCCAGGAAAGTATGAGCTTAAGACTTGTAATGATAGTTCTGCAGTCATTTATTCAAAATAAAGAAATGGATTGTCATTCCAAACTAAGGTACTTACAGTCTTTCTATTTTGTTTAACCTGGTGTTTCAACAATCGAGCAATTAAATTGCTCATAGTAAATAAAGTATTGAAGATCAAGATGATTTATTTTCCCTTCATTTTACTCACCTCTGAGTGAATCCTTTGAATTTTAAGCTTAGTTATAGAATAACACCATAGCATACAATGAGTGTGAATGGAGGCCATTATCTAACAAAGGATTAGATTTAAGAAAAGACTAGATAGTCTCAATCTCACCTGAATAAAGTCACATAATTATTATCACTCAGCCCCAGAGAGCTCTATATTTAAACACCTATGAACAAGACAGACAAAAGTAAGTTGGTGATTGAATCCCCCTTATATGTACTGAAAGACAAATTAAAATTATTCCAAATATAGATATGTGTAGCTTGGAACAGATTTTTTTAGCAGAATACAAAAAAAAATATTTTCTAATATCTTAATAAGCAAATTGATTTTTCAACATGGTGATGATGATTGAACATTTTTTACTCAGCAGTGTATTTGTTGTTTATATGGGGATGCATATGTTCTTTCTTCTCCCCCCTAAATAAGTTTCAATTCAAATATTCTCTTACACAAAAATCTTTATTATTATTACTAACATCATGTTAATATTAGTAAGGGCATTGATAGTAGATATATAGTATATACTAGATATTTGTGGAATATTTGAACAAGGTTTGGTCGCATCAATGATCTCATCTCATGAATGCTTCCATAAATCTTACAATTAATGTAAAGCAACTCTACAGAACCTATCACTATATTTTAGAAAAAGAAACTGTCAATCTTGTTCTTTTCACTGGATAATTTTGTGATAGTACATCTATGAGGTTAATTTATGTTTTCTCCTTTAAAATTATATTCATTCAAAGAGGTTCCTTCATAGATGATTATCCTAGTATTACTACATTTTTTTCTCCAAATCTCAGGCCTTAAAGATTTGGAAATATTTAGTAGCTGCAAAATAATATTTGCTAATGAATGTAGACACAGGAAAGTCATTTCATGCAGTGCGAAAGTCAGACTGAGATGGGCTGTATTATAAAAAATCTCTGGGAATCCTACAAAGAAATCTCATGCTTTCTCAACTGCAAGTAGTATTGTTAAAAAAAGTGCTTTGACTACTTTGGTCATTTCGCACATAGGCTCCCACCGGGAATCTAACCCGGGACCGCTTTCTTCGAAGTCGAATACGTTGCCCACTTGGCTATCCGGAAGCCCCAAAAGTGTTTCGACAGCTGAGGACATTTTGCATGTGGGCTCCCACCGGGGATCGAACCAGGGACCACTTTCGCCGAAGTCGAACGCATTACCCACTTGGCTATCCCGGAGACCCTCATCTGCAAGGTACTTAAAAATTCCATTTAGGTGACCATTTTTCCCCAAAGTAATTTACATCCTCCTTAAATTATTAATAAAATTTACTTTGCACCAAGTTAACTTAGCAAATTTAAACTCTGTCTTTAAAACCTGTTTCAAACCAAAATCTTCCTTCAAAACCTTCAATCTCTTTTAGCTTGTTCAGTGTTGTTTGGTTATCTCTCTCATACTTTGCCTTCAGTTCCTGTAATAATCTGAGGAAAATTTTTATATTATTTGAGTCAAATCATTGAATGAGACACATATTAGAGGGGATAATTAACCAATGGCATGCATTTTCAAAGTGGTATTGGAGAGAATTTTGTTTTGGCATGCAGAATGCTATCATTGCCATTCTTGCTCTTCATTTAACACATTTCATTAGCATATAATACATAAATAATATCTTAAGCCCATCACTGAAGTAATAACAAACCTAAGGTCAAAATTTCACTCTATGTAGGGTACCACATTTTAATGTAAGCTTCCAACAAATACGGCACCCCTCTGACAAATTTTGAGGTATAACAATCATTTGGAAATGTTATAAACATTATTAATTACTTTCAGATGATTCAAAGGGCATTAAAAATTTAACTAAGATCATCTCAATTCACTGTTACAAGTATCTCAAACAAAATCATTGAGAAAGCAATTCAAACAGCTGCAGAACTGTAATTCCAATGGCTTCTCAAAACACATGCTTTTTCATCTCCAAGAGCTTTTAAATTCAATGTCAGTGACCTATTTGCAGTAAATATCTTTTTCAAGTTATGATTAGTGTTGATCTTTGCTTAGTTATGAATAGAGCTGCATCAGCTGCACTGTTACTTTTTTTAACACTATTTCTAAACCTCTGTCAATCCAAAATGTATTTATTTGACAATAAAATGGGCCTGTATCTCTCAGCTTGTTTCATTTGTTCTTCTGTCTGTTCTCCTGCTGAAAGAAAGTGTTAGCTACACAGAGGCAGAATACCAATTGCAGAAGTCTTTCATCATTTATCCGCTGTCATTTCTTTTTTTCTCATCCAAACTCTCCCACTTCTCCCCATATTTGCCTAACCCAACTAGACTGCAATCCACTCCTTACTTATGATTATAGGTTTTCCCTGCCCTCTTCCCTCCCAATCATCCCCTCTCTCTGTTATTAAACTAAGCCTAGTTTACCTTACCTCAGATCACTAGTGAGTATGTACACCTGAACTACCCCAATGTTTGCTGGCTCAGCTGATACTACCACTGTCATGACATTGTTGCATATTGTGACTTATGTTGTCTTATCTGGTGCTAGTTCAACCCACTTCTGGCTGGTATTTCTTCCACAGAAATAACAGCTGAGATCATTTTGTGCACATGGGCCCCTAGTAGAGATCAAACCCAGATGAAATTTGATCAAAAGTAAATGTGCCACCCACTTGGCTATCCATAAGTCCAGTGAAAATAACACTGACATCATCAATCCAAAAATCTCTTCCATCTACCACCCTTATTTGTATATCCTCAGTTGATGCATTAATGGTGAACAACTTCATTTTTGCACTACATTTCCATGCATTTTACAGGTCCAGTAAATTACTATCCTAAAGTATGAACTAATGTTGCATTAATAATTTGTTATACCGTAGAACTGGCATTAAAACAATACATGAAGGTGACACATTTGACAATTGGTCTCTCATGGTGTTATAATAATAATTATATATATTTGTCAATAGACCTTACATAATAAAGTAAAAGACATTTTCAGATCAAAATAATTGGATACAAGAATAAAGAAACACAAAAATTTTATTTCAGAATTACAATCATAAAAGTCATCTTGGGAATACAAGGAATTACATGTGAAAAGTTTTAAAAAAAAAGCTCTAAACCTTTTTGCATCCAGATTATGAATGTTAGAAGGAAGTTCATTAAAAAGTTGAAGGCGCTTAACACAAAGTGGTTTGGAAAGCCTGTGGTAAAGTATATCAAGAGTATTCTTATATCTGGTATTGAAACTATGTACATTGGAAAAAAGAAATCTTCCCGAGTGATACTTGGTGGAAGTTCATTATAGAAACACTTGCAAAAGCCAAAACTTGTACAAATTCCAGAAAAATTGTAACTGTAAGGGTTTACCGGTTTCGGTGTCAAAGCACCATCATCAGAACAGAAGTTGTCGGGAAGCAGCACTATATATATGTATGTGTGTGTGTGTGTGTATATATATATATATATATATATCTTGATGAGTGGAGACAAGCTAATTGAAAACAAGACCTCGTTTGCTAAAGGGACCGAGTTAAATTGTTGTAGAAGTATGAAAAACTCCTTATTAATTACTCCATACTTTTGCATATGAAATTATTTTTTTATCCTTTAGTGGCATGCAAGTTTCTTTCTGAAACTCAATAAACCTGTCATTGACTTGAATTAAAGAAAAGATTTTTCAATTTTCTGGTGTTTTCTTTTAATCTTTCTGGAACCATGCTAATATAAGGGAGAGCATTAATGCCTAATCATTATTGTATTTTTTATCTCCCCTGAAAAGTTCAATCATGGTGAAAAGTCTGCTGTAGACATATGAGCATTTTCAATATAACTGACTTAAACCAACTATCAAGTATTGAGAATTTGTAATTCTTAAGATTTTGCATAATTTGTTTAAAGATCAAATCAGCTTGGGTAACAGTTCTGCAATGCAGACATTTTCTGTCCCACTCAATGAATGGCTGCACTTGAAATAATAATTTTATATACAGTATTTTGCACACTCAAAATTAAAGCTCAAGAATTGTTGCTTTGTGTAAGCAAATGCATGTCAATCTTTACATTGTGCTTAGAAACTACAAAGGAGTTGAAATACCTTACAGAATACTCAGTCTGTACTGTCATTAGCCATAAGGCTGGTCAAATCATGAGTCCCATCACCATGTGCTATAGAAAGCATTGGAGAGGGGATGAGGCATGATTAGGAGTGAGCTATTTTGACCTTGTTCCCTTACTTATTTGAAATTTTGTAAGTGGAATATTCTCATGTAAGATCAGTACCATGGCCTTATGAACAACTTTAAAATTTATTGTTGATTTCTTAAAGCCCCTACAAACATCCAGTCATAGGACAACTACAGTGAGGTACCCAACCAAAATGGGATTGTTATCCTAGTGTTATGAAATTTTTTTCATGTCATTTCTGACCTTGAAGATTTGAAAGTACTTAGTAGCTGCATGATAATATTTGCTGATGAATGCAGGTATAGAAGACTATTATTTGATGCCTTTAAAAAGTTAATCAGAAGTGGGCTATATTCCCATGCTAGTAAGAGGTAATTTGGATAGCAAATTTATGGCATAACTTATGTTATGATAACCATGTTATTGATGATTTTCAAAAGGATCAGGAACTCCTGAACGATCATTTCAGACATGTTAAACTTTTAGACTGCATACTTTTCAGGAGGTATATACAAGACATTTTTTTCTTAAGTTATATCTGACATATCGCGATGAATGTAATGTTTGTATTGTATTTTTGGAGCAGGAAGAAAAAGTCCATTTACTTTCGCCTTTGTCTTGTATAAGGCTGAGGTTATATGAAAAGTACAGAGGCTGGCTGAATAATGACCTTCACTCTTGTTGACTCTTTAATAATGGACAGTGTTATACATAGTCATTGTGCTGCAATTACATATGCCATGACTTGGATGTAGGGTTTTTTTTTTGTAGAATTTCTAGTTACTGAAAGTTGAAAATTCAATACATTTCCTACATCAAACCAATAGGTGGCACATAAATGCATTTTAGTGCTTTCTTATAAGTTAATAATTCCAAAATGATACATAAAAATCAGTCTTCTGCCTTTTTTCAATCCTTGGTTGGACCAATTGTAGAATATGCAACGATTGTTTGGGATCCCCATGAAAAAGGGCCTTATTAAGAAAATTGAAGTGCAAAGAAAGGTGACTTTGTACATAGCAGGCAAACACATCATCATATATCTAAAGGCTGGTGCCTTGTCGATGCAACCATTCCCCTCTGTTACTTGCTGATCGCTTCAGTGTCACATAGTTGCTGCATCCTATCCTCCTCTAAATCTCGTCCAAATACTTCTTCAGCAGGCGAACACAAGAAAGCCAAAAAAGTAAGTAAAATGCTACCATATTTGAAGTGGGAATCACTAGAATTGGGAAGGAGTATATTTAGTGTTGTGTATCTTCTTTATGGTATAGATTAACACTTTCAACGTTGAGGATAAATTTTCAATTTTTGCCGGTGACTGAAATTTATTTTTATGGTTATAGATTATCTTTGTATTCCTAATCATGAATTGACCAAAGAAAAATAGAAAAAAATTTTTTTTACTTCAACTTTTAATATTTAAATTTGGACGAGGATCTTCGAAAAAAAGTTATTAAAAAAATATTGGTTAAAAATGAAAAATACAAAACACTTTACTGAAATAGAGCCTTACGAATGACTGAAAAAAGAAATGGAATCGCTTGGAGGCGGCGTTACTTGAAGAAGGCCTTGGAAAAGAATACGGACGACGATCGTCGTCTGCAGTCACTGGAGAGCACCCGCTGGACAACGATCGTCGTCGCTCAGCGTTGAACGTGTTAACTGGGATTAAAACATGGAACAACAAATAGGAAGAGATGAACTGTATGCCAGATTTAAACTTCCTAGTTATTTTCTATCTCCTTATTCTTCCTAGTTTAATTCGGCAATCATAGTCAGAGCAAGCAGAAAACAGATATAGTAAAATACTCAGTTATTAATAGGGGCATTTGGGAATGGAATACTTTGCCTTAAGAAACTTTCATACCAATGCCTAAAAGCATTTAAAAATAAGATGAAATCTAGATTTAAGTAGTTTTTATTTCATGACCTCATTTTCATACCAATGCCAAAAAGTTTAAAAGGGTTTAAAAATAAGATTAAATCTAGATTTAAGTATTTTTTATTTCATGACCTCATGGCTATCACCTCCTCCTCTGCATTATTTTTTTTCTTTTTTTACATTACTTTGTATGGGACTGTACGGATAATCTACCATACAAGTTGTATCACTTCAATAGTTTGTTGATATTTTACTGTTAACTAAAGATTTATTGTACATACTATGTTACTTTTAATGTCTAAATTGTAATCTGTATAAGTAATATATTGCCTAAGGGAGGTTTTTCGAGAGGTTCCCATTTATGTGTGAATGCCAGATAAGTACTATTAATATTCATGTTATACTCCCTTCCAGCATTGCCACCTGGCCAGATTGCAATGTAATTACAAATAAATAAATAAAGGAGATTTCAGCTAACTAATGTGATTCCAGACTGAATCATCTTTGTTAGCTGAAATGGATTATACAGCATCTTTACTTTAATTATCACCTTCAGATAGGTGGTGTAGCAAAAAACAAAAAAGAGAAAAAGATAGTGAGAAAAAACAGAACAAGTTATGAGTGAATCTTACAAATAGGATTGTAGTGAAAAGATAAAGAGAATCGCAATGGAAATACTATGGCATAAAAATACTTTGGAATAAACAATACTTATAGAAGTGATAGTATTTTATCAATAGACTCTATTTTCATTTTTGAAGTACTATTAGATTGTATATAACAGACTTATAACACATTTTGCCCAATTTTTCCTAAATTGTAAGTTAAGTACAAAGTTAACCAGACAATGAATTTATCACTAAAATATCTTGATTTCACTTGTTCTAAATATTACTCTATCATTAGATGTTTAATGTTAATTCGAGTTACTAGTTGCTTAAATTCCTTACCAATAGTTAACAGTAATATTAGTCATCCATACCCTTCTCTATACTACTTCCACATCTGTACTTTTGTTACACTTTAAAAGCTAAACATTTATGTGGACATTTTAAATACATTTTAATTACAGAGATTCAAGGTAAGTTTAACAAATGAAAAATTCAACAAANGAAGAATGCAACAGCCATAATTTGACTCGTGAGATACCTAGATTGCTCATAGGAAATAAATGTGACAGCGGCGAGACTAGAGCAGTTCAGACATCGGTGGCTCAAAAATTTGCCGATTTTCATAATATGCCTGTGAGTCAAACGTTTTTATTTTTAGAGTGAGAAATTTTAAAGAAAACATTCTTATTTCGATGACTTTTTCAGTTGTTCGAAACATCTGCTAAAGAAGAGTCCGAGCGTGATAATATAAGTGGAATTTTTCTCACGCTAGCCCATAAATTAAAAAACCAAAAGCCTATGATGATGCCGGCACCTAAAGTGCCATCTGAACATTTGCTGAGAGCAGATGTGATCTCAATCACAAGAGAAACAGTTCAGTCGAACTCTCATTCACAAGAAGGCTCATGTTACTGCTGAAGGTAAATAATCATGTGTTTTTTAACTCATGTATAATTTTTTGAAAATGAAACCAGCTTAGCAGTTCTTACTATTCATTCCAATATTCAAATGTGAATGATTATCCCATTTACCACTCATTTCATCCACCTATTGACATTCTTACTTATAGTTTCGAATCAAAATTTTGGAAGCTGCCAAAACTATTGTAACTGAAGAACCAAACCATCTCTTCCAGCCATGGTTAACATGAGTGTATCCTGCAATCAATGCTTGTTTTGGAATATCAGATTCCATGCTTAATTTTCACTTTTACTCTCTTCACCATCCTTGATCATATGAAGTGCTTAGGAAGTTTTAAAACTAACTCTTGTAATGAATAGCAATTCTTTTGCCAATTTGTATGATATATTGTTTCAAGTATTTGAACATTGTTTTTGAAACTTATCAAATTTTATATTCCTGTCATTTGAAGATTCATAGAAATACCATCAATTCAATCTGATGATCAATTCATTATTTACAACTACTGTAAGTTAAGTGTAACCAAAGATTTTATATGAATCTGTATTTTTTGGTTTCACAGCAACTATAACACTCATAATTTTTATGTATTTTCAAATATTGCAGACAAAGACATTGTAAAATGCAAAAAAGTTTATATGATGGAAAGTTATCCCTGTATTTATGTAAAAAGCTTGCTGATAACAATATTATTTATTTTTGTATCAATTTTGCATAGGAAGTTATTTTTGTGATGATCACTGTGGCAATTGCAGATTGATAGAAGTCACGTTTGTCAGTAGTTATAAAGAAATTAGTTATTGTGTTTGAAAAGAATTCAAGAGAATTTACTGTGATTATTATACACGCTGATAGTTGTTAACTTTTATTTTTATTTGTGATGATTCCTTTTAAGGAAAGACTATTTTGTAAAATTGTGGCCAGGAAAGTATGAGCTTAAGACTTGTAATGATAGTTCTGCAGTCATTTATTCAAAATAAAGAAATGGATTGTCATTCCAAACTAAGGTACTTACAGTGTTTCTATTCGGTTTAACCTGGTGTTTCAACAATCGAGCAATTAAATTGCTCATAGTAAATAAAGTATTGAAGATCAAGATGATTTATTTTCCCTTCATTTTACTCACCTCTGAGTGAATCCTTTGAATTTTAAGCTTAGTTATAGAATAACACCATAGCATACAATGAGTGTGAATGGAGGCCATTATCTAACAAAGGATTAGATTTAAGAAAAGACTAGATAGTCTCAATCTCACCTGAATAAAGTCACATAATTATTATCACTCAGCCCCAGAGAGCTCTATATTTAAACACCTATGAACAAGACAGACAAAAGTAAGTTGGTGATTGAATCCCCCTTATATGTACTGAAAGACAAATTAAAATTATTCCAAATATAGATATGTGTAGCTTGGAACAGATTTTTTTAGCAGAATACAAAAAAAAATATTTTCTAATATCTTAATAAGCAAATTGATTTTTCAACATGGTGATGATGATTGAACATTTTTTACTCAGCAGTGTATTTGTTGTTTATATGGGGATGCATATGTTCTTTCTTCTCCCCCCTAAATAAGTTTCAATTCAAATATTCTCTTACACAAAATCTTTATTATTATTACTAACATCATGTTAATATTAGTAAGGGCATTGATAGTAGATATATAGTATATACTAGATATTTGTGGAATATTTGAACAAGGTTTGGTCGCATCAATGATCTCATCTCATGAATGCTTCCATAAATCTTACAATTAATGTAAAGCAACTCTACAGAACCTATCACTATATTTTAGAAAAAGAAACTGTCAATCTTGTTCTTTTCACTGGATAATTTTGTGATAGTACATCTATGAGGTTAATTTATGTTTTCTCCTTTAAAATTATATTCATTCAAAGAGGTTCCTTCATAGATGATTATCCTAGTATTACTACATTTTTTTCTCCAAATCTCAGGCCTTAAAGATTTGGAAATATTTAGTAGCTGCAAAATAATATTTGCTAATGAATGTAGACACAGGAAAGTCATTTCATGCAGTGCGAAAGTCAGACTGAGATGGGCTGTATTATAAAAAATCTCTGGGAATCCTACAAAGAAATCTCATGCTTTCTCAACTGCAAGTAGTATTGTTAAAAAAAAGTGCTTTGACTACTTTGGTCATTTCGCACATAGGCTCCCACCGGGAATCTAACCCGGGACCGCTTTCTTCGAAGTCGAATACGTTGCCCACTTGGCTATCCGGAAGCCCCAAAAGTGTTTCAACAGCTGAGGACATTTTGCATGTGGGCTCCCACCGGGGATCGAACCAGGGACCACTTTCGCCGAAGTCGAACGCATTACCCACTTGGCTATCCCGGAGACCCTCATCTGCAAGGTACTTAAAAATTCCATTTAGGTGACCATTTTTCCCCAAAGTAATTTACATCCTCCTTAAATTATTAATAAAATTTACTTTGCACCAAGTTAACTTAGCAAATTTAAACTCTGTCTTTAAAACCTGTTTCAAACCAAAATCTTCCTTCAAAACCTTCAATCTCTTTTAGCTTGTTCAGTGTTGTTTGGTTATCTCTCTCATACTTTGCCTTCAGTTCCTGTAATAATCTGAGGAAAATTTTTATATTATTTGAGTCAAATCATTGAATGAGACACATATTAGAGGGGATAATTAACCAATGGCATGCATTTTCAAAGTGGTATTGGAGAGAATTTTGTTTTGGCATGCAGAATGCTATCATTGCCATTCTTGCTCTTCATTTAACACATTTCATTAGCATATAATACATAAATAATATCTTAAGCCCATCACTGAAGTAATAACAAACCTAAGGTCAAAATTTCACTCTATGTAGGGTACCACATTTTAATGTAAGCTTCCAACAAATACGGCACCCCTCTGACAAATTTTGAGGTATAACAATCATTTGGAAATGTTATAAACATTATTAATTACTTTCAGATGATTCAAAGGGCATTAAAAATTTAACTAAGATCATCTCAATTCACTGTTACAAGTATCTCAAACAAAATCATTGAGAAAGCAATTCAAACAGCTGCAGAACTGTAATTCCAATGGCTTCTCAAAACACATGCTTTTTCATCTCCAAGAGCTTTTAAATTCAATGTCAGTGACCTATTTGCAGTAAATATCTTTTTCAAGTTATGATTAGTGTTGATCTTTGCTTAGTTATGAATAGAGCTGCATCAGCTGCACTGTTACTTTTTTTAACACTATTTCTAAACCTCTGTCAATCCAAAATGTATTTATTTGACAATAAAATGGGCCTGTATCTCTCAGCTTGTTTCATTTGTTCTTCTGCTGAAAGAAAGTGTTAGCTACACAGAGGCAGAATACCAATTGCAGAAGTCTTTCATCATTTATCCGCTGTCATTTCTTTTTTTCTCATCCAAACTCTCCCACTTCTCCCCATATTTGCCTAACCCAACTAGACTGCAATCCACTCCTTACTTATGATTATAGGTTTTCCCTGCCCTCTTCCCTCCCAATCATCCCCTCTCTCTGTTATTAAACTAAGCCTAGTTTACCTTACCTCAGATCACTAGTGAGTATGTACACCTGAACTACCCCAATGTTTGCTGGCTCAGCTGATACTACCACTGTCATGACATTGTTGCATATTGTGACTTATGTTGTCTTATCTGGTGCTAGTTCAACCCACTTCTGGCTGGTATTTCTTCCACAGAAATAACAGCTGAGATCATTTTGTGCACATGGGCCCCTAGTAGAGATCAAACCCAGATGAAATTTGATCAAAAGTAAATGTGCCACCCACTTGGCTATCCATAAGTCCAGTGAAAATAACACTGACATCATCAATCCAAAAATCTCTTCCATCTACCACCCTTATTTGTATATCCTCAGTTGATGCATTAATGGTGAACAACTTCATTTTTGCACTACATTTCCATGCATTTT